>JAMWET010003787.1:5000-13387 GCA_024036415.1 Prochilodus magdalenae | reverse complement strand
TGTGTGTGCTGAAGTGTGGTAACCACCTCACAACCACTGCACATGGGAAATCAGTTTGTTACTGCACTTTTAAAGCACAATCTTGATGATTTAAGCCTATACGTTAAGATAAAACTCCAGGACGTGTTAAATTATTATAATGTTATGTAATTATAGAGAAGTGAGGTCTGATATCAAATCTGTTCCTAAGATTTAATGTAGCACATGCTAACGTGCTATCCCTAGCTGTAAACACACTATGCTCTACATGATGTTGATTATTTAGTAATATTCAATAAAAACACAGGACAGTGAATTTCCTTAATTCATCCTTTAATTATCACATTTTATTAGTTTTTTTAGTTGTTTTACTGAGTTATTCTTCATTTACGGCCCCCAGTTAGACCCCCAGGTACAGCATGAACACAGAAAATAACATTTCAACAAAATCAAAAGCTCAGAAGAAAAAAGAATAATCCCACAACTTCAAACATCGATTTCTCATCCCGTAATGACGTTACTCTGTTTCTGTTTACAGTCTCTCAGTTACAGTTGTTCCCTTTGATGAGGAAGAAAGTTCCCATAGCGACTCCCAGCAGTCCTGCAGCCAGACACACTCCACAGTACACAGACGGACCCACACCGGGCAGAGCCACCTGCACATCTGTACCACACATACACAGATACACACACACACATACACACACATACAAACACACACACATACACACACATACACACACACACACACACACACACACACACACATATACACACACACACACACACACACACATACACACACACACACACACACAGACACACATACACACGCACACACACACACACACACACACAGACACACGCGGACACACACACACACACACACAAACATATACACATACACACGCACACACACACACATACACGCGTACACACCCATACATACATACACACACACACACACACACTCACACACACACGTATACACCCATACATACATACACATAAACACACACACACACACACACACACAGACAAACACAAGCACACACACGCACGCATACACACCCATACATACATACACATACACACACACACAGACACACACACACATACAAACACACACACACAAACACAAGCACACACACACACACACACGCATACACACCCATATATACATACACACACACACACATACACACACATATACACAAACACACAAACACACACACAGATTTATACACATACAGATATACACACACACACACACATACACACACACACACACACACACACACACACACACACACACACACACACACACACATACACATACACACACACATACAAAGAAACATATACACACACTCACACATACACACACACACAGATATACACACACACAGGTGTGTGAGGTTATTTCCTATATCAGTTTTAAATCATATTAATTTTCCGTGTTATTATATTCCATGTTTATTTTCCCAGATCTCTCAGTGTCCAGTGTTGATGTCTGGAAATTGTACTTTGATTGACGATGCTCAGCTCTATAAGCAGGTATGAATCTCACCCCATGTTTTGGTCAGAGGTCGGTCCAGGGCCGTGTGCTCCACAGTGCAGGTGTAGATGTCTCCCTGCTCTGGAGTGAAGCTCAGGTGAGAGATCAGGTTGAAGGTTCCATCACTGGTTGGATAGTATCTGCTGATACTGGCTTGATCTGACACCTTGATGTTGTTCCTGGTCCAGGACACTGTAACTTCAGGTGGGTAGAATCCAGTGATGTAACAGACGAGGGTGTTTCTAGAGCCCAGCTCTACATCGTCCTCCGAGTAGACTGAAGTTTGAGGAGCATCTGTGGATTAAATTATTAATGTTTTATTCAGCAATATTTAAACTTTAAACATGGAACAACATTCAGACAGAATGGCTAATACACACGACCAGGGTTTTAACAGTAACAGCCTTACGGTTTATCATTTTGCAGAGCTTTACATGTTTCTATACTGTTCACTGCACAGAAGTCTTTTCCCCGAACTGTCTCAGTGCCTCGTTATACGTGGCTTTATGGGGTATATGATATTATTTTTAATAAATGATTTATACTCATGTCTCTGCTGTGTTCTGTTACGGTGTGAATACTCTGTGTGCTGTAGTGATGGTGATGGACCTTTTGGTTCTGGAGGGTTATTGTAAGCTGCTATAGCTGAGTACAGGTTGTGTTTACAGACTTCCACAGCCGTCACAGCCTGTTCATAGGTTTCTGCTACATAGGCTCTAGGATCTGTAAACTCCGGCCATGTGTTCACTCCTTTCCCCTGGGTGAAGTCAGCGTGCCACATCTCTTCTCCATCCAGTCCAAACATCCTTTCTCCCTTCGTATCTCTATCAGAGCACAGGTCTATTGCGAGGTCTATGTGCTTAACTGAGGAAAGAAGAAAAGCAGTCAGTACAAACACACACACACACACCTACGCACACACACTCTAACACACACACTAACACACACACACGCATATTTACACACACACACACACACACATACACACACACGCACATTTACACACACACACACACTAACACACACACAGTAAAACACACTAACTCACACACACACACACACTAACACACACACACACACACACACACACACACAGTAAAACACACTAACACACACACACACTAACACACACACACACACACACACACACACTAAAACACACACACAAACACATACGCACACACACACACACTAAAACACACCAACACACACACTCATACACACACACACACACATTAAAACACAAACACACACACACACACTAACACACACAGACACATATACATACACACACACAAACACATACACACACACACTAAAACACACACACACACACACACAGAGTAAAACACACTAACACACACAGACACACATACGCACACACACACACAAACACACACACACACAGTAAAACACACTAACACACACACACAGACACATACACACACACACACACACACTAACACACACACTAACGCACACACTCACATAGACAGACAGACAGAAACTCTAACACACACATACACTAACACTCATGCACAAACAGGCACACACTCACACAGACACACATTAAAACACACTTTCGCACACACATACACACACACACACACACTAAAACACACTCACACACACACACACACACACGCACACTTACACACACACACACTAAAACACACACACACACACACACCTATGCACACACACTCTAACACACACACTAACACACATTAAAACACACTTTCACACACTTACACACACACTAAAACACACACACACACACACACACACACACACACACATACACTAAAACACACTAACACACACACACACAGTAAAACACACTAACTCACACACACACACTAACACACACACACACACACACACTAGAACACGCACACACACACACACACACACACATTAAAACACACTAACACACACACACAAACACACTAACACACATTAAAACACACTTTCGCACACACCCACACACACACATACACACACACATTAAAACACAAACACACACACACACACACTAAAACACGCTAACACACACAGACACATATACACACACACACACAAACACATACGCACACACACACACACACACACACACACACACTAAAACACACACACATAAACACACACACACAGTAAAACACACTAACGCACACACACACAAATATTCATACACACACACTCACATAGACACACATTAAAACACAAACACATACACACACACACACACTAACACACACAGACACATATACACACACACACAAACACATACGCACACACACACACACACACACACACACACACACTAAAACACACACAGACACATATACACACACACACAAACACATACGCACACACACACACACACACACACACACACTAAAACACACACACACAAACACACATATACACACACACACACATATACACACACACACACACACTAACACACACAGATAAAAGCCTTTATATTATGCTTATTAATACAGTATTTACTGAGAATTATGATGTTAATTTATTTTCAGTCAGGTTATTTGTATATCAGTTTTAAATGACATTAACTTAAATTATTTTTATAATTACTTTTATTTTTTATTATCATATTTAATCATTTTATAATCACTACCATGAAACTTTATTAGTTTTCTATAGCTCCTTTCTTACTCCTGACACACAGTAACCTCTGTTTTAACTTATAAAAGATGGTCACGGTTTATTACAGTTTTTTACAACTGCTAACAAGCATTTACCCACACATCAGAAACTCTAAACACAGCAACACATCTACCTCACACAAACAGCCAAGTAGTTCATATCCCGTCCAAAAGCACTTCTAGAATTTCCCTCTGGGATCAATAAAATATCTATCTATCTATCTATCTATCTATCTATCTATCTATCTATCTATCTATCTATCTACTTAACTGAACACCAACTTGGCATTTCACAACGCTAACTCTCTATACAGACTAACTCTGTTACAACACAGCAAACCTGGTTCAGTCATTCAAATCCAAATCCAGTCATTCTCCCAAACCACCAGGCCAGATTCTCTGTTCAAGAGGAGAATAAAGTCAATCACTGTACAACCACTGTTTTCTTATAAATCAGTTCATTTGGACAATCCTGCTACGTTCACATAAATGGGTTTGTGTGGGGTCCTTTCGGCTTTCAGCTCCAGGACTCTCTAAAAGAAATCATACACAGTATATGAACACAGGTTCAGTCTGTCCTACTGTACATACTGTAACTCGTGTTTCCATGCAGGTGGCGTAGTGTAACACTCACTATATCACGAGATAGAACAGGGATATAGGATAGACACCATACCTGGATAGACATCCTTAACCCGCTCACTGTTCCTTTAAAAGCACTGTGTACAGCTGCTTCATGTGACTCTGTATTTAGTCAGGATCGTGGCAGTGGGGGTCAGGCTAATGTTTTCCGCTTTATATTTTGGTCTGAATTTCTCTAAGTCTTATTCCATTGTCAGCAGTGACCATGTCTACAATGGTATGCCCCCAGACAGAGGCAGACGCTGCATCCTTCACAGTAAAGCAGGGGTCACCAGTCTTATCCACAAAGGGCCGGTGTGGCTGCAGGTTTTCATTCCAACCAAGCAGGAGATCATGTGGTCTGTTGTCTGAAGGGTCAGCGCTTGATGAATCAAGTAGAATCAGGTGAGCTCCTGCTTGGATGGAATGACAACCTGCAGTCACACCGGCCCTTTGTCCATGTTGGTGACCCCTGCAGTAACAAAAATACAACATGAGTATTAGCGGTGAGAGCAGTGAGAGCGGTTGGAGCGGTGAGAGTGGTGAGAGCGGTTGGAGCGGTGAGAGCGGAGGGGGCGGTGGGAGGGGTAAGAGCGGCGACCTGCAGTTACTATAAGATATAGCATCACTAGGAATGTACATGGAGACTGTATCGTTTACCTGTTAGTTAGTTTAAAGTTCAGGTAATGGAGATCACAGTCGACTGTCTGGGGTTAGGCTGCCTCACCGGCCTCGCTCGTGATGGACCATTGTGCCTCCCTTCGTGGAACACCACCACGCATCCTTACTCCTCTTCCTCTCCCTTGCCCTGACCCAACCATTCCTCATCCTTGTGCAAAAACATGTACTACAGTAACAGCTTTCACCTGCTTTTCATTTTCGCCATGCTGTGTGCAAGCATTTGTAACTAAGACCAGAAAGATCCAGAGTTCTGTTGCTGGGTAACCTTGAGTGTACTGGAAATGTAAGCATTGTAGAAACATGTTCAATGACTGCATTTTATGCAAAAACAACATTAACAGTGTTAATGGTGCAGCCCTAATGTTGCGGTTACTGTGTTTAGAGTTTTGAAAGTGTGACTACAGATTGGACAAAAGGACGTCAGCAGTTGTAAAAACTGTGTTAGTGTGGTTGTTGGTAGGAGTATTTTATCAAAGTGAAGATTCTCCTCTCCAGCACTCATACAGTACTGCAGCTACTGAACACTACAGCTCACTACTGATCACTACAGCTCACTACTGAACACTGGAAGGTGTACTCACCTTTAGCCTCTGTGTGGAGGAGAGCTGCAGAGAGGAGAATCAAACACAGCTTCATTCTGATCAGCGTAGAGGAAATCACCTCCTACATGAGTGAGTGCAGACTGAACACAGCCTCTCTGATTCTCCCTCTCTCTAACTGAGCCTCTCAGTAAATCAGCCAATAGGGTTATTACTGACACTCTGACCCTGCAGTATCTGGGTAGGAGGAGCTTCCAGCCCCTCACACCCCCGAACACCAACATCCCCGCATACCAGAACACACTACAGACTATCACAACACACCACAGACCATCAGGACACACTACAGACTATCACAACACACCACAGACAATCAGGACACACTACAGACTATCAGGACACACTACAGACAAACAGGACACACTACAGACCATCCACATTCAAGGAGTCTTTATTGTCATTCACATCACATGTGGTACATGTGGAACGAAATTGTAGTACTCAAGGACCCATGTGGAGATTAAAGGTCCTTTATATGATATATATAATTAGAATGTCTATGTATATTTCTCAGCATTTTATCATTCAGGTTTTATCTTAGAAAAATAATAATAACTCTCAGAACACAAACAGTTATGGGATTTCCATGTATAATAAACCACCATATCTGTCCTCCATGTTTATAATTTTTTACCTGTATTCCAGGTGTATTCATTTCTGGTTTAATGTTCTGCTTCTGAGTGATGAAGGGGCCATTCCTGAATGTTCACAGCCTGTATGGTGGATGGATCATTTATGATGTGCTACATGAGAGCAGATCATGCCTGTAAGATTTCCTCTACTGCTCTACTCTACCACATACAGCAGCAACACCACCACACTAACACATGACCAACACTCCAACACCACCACACTAACACATGATCAACACTCCAACACCACCACACTAACACATGGCCAACACTCCAACACCACCACACTAACACATGATCAACACTCCAACACCACCACACTAACACATGATCAACACTCCAACACCACCACACTAACACATGACCAACACTCCAACACCACCACACTAACACATGACCAACACCCCAACACCACCACACTAACACATCACCAACACTCCAACACCACCACACTAACACATGACCAACACTCCAACACCACCACACTAACACATGACCAACACCCCAACACCACCACACTAACACATCACCAACACTCCAACACCACCACACTAACACATGACCAACACTCCAACACCACCACACTAACACATGGCCAACACTCCAACACCACCACACTAACACATGATCAACACTCCAACACCACCACACTAACACATGACCAACACCCCAACACCACCACACTAACACATCACCAACACTCCAACACACCACACTAACACATGGCCAACACTCCAACACCACCACACTAACACATGGCCAACACTCCAACACCACCACACTAACACATGGCCAACACTCCAACACCACCACACTAACACATCACCAACACTCCAACACCACCACACTAACACATGACCAACACTCCAACACCAACACACTAACACATGACCAACACCCCAACACCACCACACTAACACATCACCAACACTCCAACACCACCACACTAACACATGACCAACACTCCAACACCACCACACTAACACATGACCAACACCCCAACACCACCACACTAACACATCACCAACACTCCAACACCACCACACTAACACATGACCAACACTCCAACACCACCACACTAACACATGGCCAACACTCCAACACCACCACACTAACACATGATCAACACTCCAACACCACCACACTAACACATGACCAACACCCCAACACCACCACACTAACACATCACCAACACTCCAACACACCACACTAACACATGGCCAACACTCCAACACCACCACACTAACACATGGCCAACACTCCAACACCACCACACTAACACATGGCCAACACTCCAACACCACCACACTAACACATCACCAACACTCCAACACCACCACACTAACACATGACCAACACTCCAACACCAACACACTAACACATGACCAACACTCCAACACCACCACACTAACACATGACCAACACCCCAACACCACCACACTAACACATCACCAACACTCCAACACACCACACTAACACATGGCCAACACTCCAACACCACCACACTAACACATGACCAACACTCCAACACCACCACACTAACACATGGCCAACACTCCAACACCACCACACTAACACATGACCAACACTCCAACACCACCACACTAACACATGACCAACACTCCAACACCTACACTACTATTCA
>JAMWET010003786.1:0-51307 GCA_024036415.1 Prochilodus magdalenae | reverse complement strand
AATCCTCATCTCATAGCAGCTCATGACAGGTGGCGACACTAAGCCATGCAAACATCAGCATGATGAAACCATTAAGGGCGAAAATGGGTGATTATGGGGTGGGGGGGCCTCATTAGTGGGTAGATTGTTTTATGCTTTTTGTCTAAAATTCAACAGCAAGACGTTTGGCTCATGTGACTCCCAAAAAAATCGACATCCGTTTTATTCAGTCTCTAGTCTACAGCAAATTTGCTCCAATTAAACTCACTGTTGCGGCTTCGTTAATAACGGTGATTTGCCATTGTCTGTCTACTGTGAAGACATGAATACAACATTAATCAGTGTTTCTGATTGTTCAGCACCATCAAACATTCAGAATCAAATTGTGTAACTTTCTGCAAGCCTTTAGTTAAGATGAACTTTGTGATAGTTACGCAGTAAATCATAACAGATTATACAGTTTCCTTAATTCATTAATTTTTTTCCCCAGTGTCTGATACCGATACTGAGTGATGTATTAGTAGGGATGGGCGATATGGACAAAAAAATTTTTTTTTAAATATTTGTATCAGTCAATATAGGTAATTATCATGATAAGAAAAATGTTTTTTTTTGTTTAGAGGCTGATATAAATAAAACTGGAAGACATCAAATAGTTAACTATGATTCCAAACTCTTCTTTATGGTCAGGACATGACAAACACTCACCAACCAGCAGAACATTTCACAAACCTGTCGTGGGAGAAGGCCAGTTGGTACGTCAGTATTGGATTGCACCGACTTGATGAATCACCCCTTTTATGGATCCACATCGCGGAATTCCATTCAAACGCAAGTTAGCAAATATTTGGATTTCTGTGCTCTGCCATGGTAGGTTCTGGAAAGAAGATAGATAGATAGATAGATAGATAGATAGATAGATAGATAGATACTTTATTGATACCAGAGGGAAATTCAAGAAAAGACCTACAATATATTAACACTGTCTGTGTAAAACACCTCAAGCCTTTAAATGCAGAGTGATTCTCCTGCAGCAGACGTACACCATCTGTTTAGGCCTGTTTAAACTGGTCCGAGGGTCGCTGTAGTTTACTGTAATCACATCACTTGGGCTGTGCTCTTCGTTTGACAGTCCTGCTTAATGTCAGCTAGCTGCTAAAAGGAGCTCTGAGTGCTGTAGAACACAGAGCTCTTCAGCTGTATGTGTGTGGAACAGAAGTGATTTAATACTACTAAAACACGTATATTTTCACACATTTGGTGGCAAGAGAACAGACTGTTGATCGGTCCACTCAAACTGCATTAATACAGCACCATGTTTACTACTACCACCAACCCACTTCTTCTTTCACTTGTGTTGTACTTATTCACCTGTACTGAAGTACAGCTGTGTGCTTTTCGGCTGTGTCTGTGCGGAGCAGAAGTGATTGAATTATTTGGTCTGACGTCTAATCAAATATTCATCTTTGTGTGATGTACAGGCATACATTAAAACCTACAATCACACTAGTAAGTTAGGGGCAAGGGGTGAAATGAGATTGGGCCTTAGAGATAGGTCTCCTGACTGCATTTAAAGACCACAAGGGTTGCATTTACAAAGAGGACTCTTGATGCCCATCATTTTGGAAAGATGGCAGGTCAAGTTGAGCTATCCTTAAAGCTTAAAGGGCAATCTGATTATGACCAGATTATTAAATAGGTCATGTTTGGTTAATCTTATTAGCTTTATATGTGTTAGCCCTAGTTGTTTTATATATTTGTGTGATCTGGTATAAATTATAATAGTTTATATTATATTTATATTCTTAATTTTTTCCATAATTGTTTCTTTTTCACAGCTGTACGTGTTATTGGTCGGAGTGTTACTGTTACAGCAGGGAAAGATGCCACTTTGTTCTGTCAGCTGGTAGATTCGAAGGAGAAACTGACAAGGATTACGTGGCAGAAGAAGACACGGGGAACACTCATAAATAAAGATTTCTTCGTCGTCACCCCCGACGGCAGGACAGAAAATAAAAACGGATTAGGAGACAGAGTTCAATTTATTGGGAACATCCAGAAACAAATTGGCACAATTCTTCTGAAGAGCGTTACATTGTTAGATGAAGGAGTCTACACTTGCATCATCAACATATCCCCAAGTGGACCATTTGAGGCAGCAAGCGATCTCAACGTACAAGGTAAGATTTTTTAATCATGTTATTATGAAACTGAAACAGCATTAAATTAATGAATATTTTTAATTCAGTAGTTTTAACTGTTGAAACTATTTAACTGATATTGGCATTATTTACAGAAATTTTAAGAATTCAGAGATTTAAAAAAAAGAGTGCTACAAAAATGCTCCGAAACAGGTTTAAGGTCCGGCCCTGTCATAGCTGCATTAGATTCCAGTCTCTGGAATTGATAAATGGTTTGAAACATTATATAAAAACACTAAATTGATTGTATATTAAAATGTGGAAAGAAAGATTTTTTCGTCTTGTAGAAGTTCACGGGTCACGAGTGGTCTGTGTAATGAGGCTGCCACAAGAAATTTTAAGAGACACTCCAGTTGGGTCCAACCAAACTCCAGAATTTATTTGGTATTTCACGTGTGTTTCACTATAACATAACAAATTTCAAATGAAAAAGAAAGAAAAGAAAAGGGACATAAAACAGTTACCAGGCTCGTTTCACCCTGTGGCCATATATCCCATTGGGGCTAGTACATTTGAGTTCAAGACACACCATTAAGTCCCATGTGCACCTAGCTGCACTCTAGCCAAACTGTCCTCCATCTTCCCTCATTCTGTCTTTAATACCCTGTAAGCCCCTCCCACTACTTGGAGCATACCATCATCGGGGTTAGATGAAGGAGCATGGGACCTAATGTCAATTCACCTGATCTTTAACATCTATACAATACATTCATCAACATTTATACAATACATTCATCAACATCTATACAATACATTCATCAACATCTATACAATACATTCATCAACATCTATACAATACATTCATCAACATCTGAGCTCATACCATTTGATGACGGTCTCGTGTACACTTAGATGTTTTACTCTTAGAGCTGGCTTTATGAATTATAATATTAACCAGATGTTACCCAGGTGTAGGAGTAGCAGAGGTTACTAGTGATATGTCTGGCGCCTTGACATCATCACGGGTCTCCCTGGTTTTCATCATTTAGGATTTTTAAAATCCTGTAGTGTAAACCAGACATAGGTAAACATTTATAGCTGTCTCTGGCACCAACATAGCAAGAACATATCACTGAATACACTAGCACTAGCCATGGAGCTCCCTCTAGCAGTCTGTGGGCCCAAGGGCTTAGGAGTGAGTTTCACATGGAGGCTAATACTTCTCAGTGTCTCTGACCTGTTGATGTGCTTTCTCTGTCCTTTTCTTTGCCTGTCTGTCTCAACCACTTGATGTTCCTGCATGGCATGAATGTTTTTAACACTGTAGCTGTCCAGAAAACATCAAACAGTCACTCCAAAAATAATGTACAGTATCAGCAGTAACTTAGCTATTATAAACACTACATAATTGATATGTATGTAAATACATCAATCAAACCTTTTGCTATTCCTTGTACTTTCATTACTGACCCAAAGCTGAACAGGAACCTTTAAAAAAAAAGGTTTATTAAGCACTCCAGATACCAAAATGTACGAGCATAAGAACAGAGAAAGTGAGTTTTTAATAATATATCCTCTTTAAATACGGCGGTTTAATGAAACTTTTGTGGGTTTTGGGTTTTTTTTAAATGGTGGGTGGGCACATACAATAGTTTATGATGCGAGAGGCTGTGTTGACTGTCTAGCACTAGGAGTGATATGGAAGAATAGCAAAATTAAGGATATTTGCACTTAAATGTAGACAGTAAAATAACTGTGTTTAAATAACTGTGCAGTGATTCAGCAAGGGCAGATAAATGATGCTACATTAATACTGTATTACTGAGTGTTTAGGTGTTGCTGACACTAAAAATATTTACTGGTTTGCTAAAGAAATTCCTGAAGTATGAACAACATAAGAAAGGAGGAAAAATAAACTGTGAGTGAAAAGCAAGTGATGAAGTATCATTTTGTCTAACACTAAACTCCCCCAAAAAACACTGAGCAAAACACTAGTGGGCTGCCAGCTTTGCTGTTAGTGGGCCAATGGTGGTCGACCATTCTCTGGCTATCATCCATAATAATACACACATATAGACTGTCCAAAAATGTGTTTACACGTTTGTTTTCCTGTACAAGTATATAAAATGGACATTGTTGCAATCTTCAATAAGAAAAAAAAAATTGATTTTCATTTTAGCAGCCAGTACTAAACACCAGATGAGATTATTCCTTTAGCGAAGACCAGACACAGAGTTTATATAATTTTTTTTCTTCTTTCTAGTCCTTTTTTTACACTGACTTTGACATTCATATTTGTGTTCACTCCTAGTTCCTCCTGTTGTCAGTGTGACCACTGATGTGATTCCTGTTGTTGGTGAGTCTGAAGTGACCTTGGCCACCTGCACTGCGGCTACAGCAAAGCCGGAGGCAGATGTGTCCTGGGATCTGGGTGCTCTGAGCGACTCTGTAAAAGTAAAGAACATCCTCTCTGAAGATCCCGATGGAACCTCCACTGTCACAAGCTACCTGATTGGTGTACCATCCAAAGATCTAAACCAGCAGAAGGTTCGGTGTTTGGTGAAGCACACCAGCCTGAATAAAGAGCTGGTACTGGATCACGCTCTAGTCGTCCATTGTAAGTCACTGTCAGCAGTCTGACAAACACTAATGACACAAATACAGAACAAACAGCTTTATGTTGTATGTGGACAATGTAACACAGTATAAATGTACACTCTTAATAATGACGTCTATTCACATAGATAAAACTGTTAATTAAACATATGAGTCTTTATATATATATATATAAATATATTGTTTTAATTAGTTTTAATTTGACTCCCAGTTGCTGCATGTGTCATCTAGATATATCCCATTACTGTGTGATGTTTGCAGACTGACGTTCACTTGCTTTATACAGTCATTTGCTTTTTGTGCTCTTTTTCTCTCAGATCCTCCTCAGTATGTGTACATTATATCCAGTAACAATGCAGAATTTCAAGAATTTCAGTGTGTAGTTGATGCCAATCCACAGCCAACAGTGTTCACCTGGACCAGGTAATCTGATTCTGTGAAACACCCTGATGGTGGGCAGCTGCAGCACTCACAATAGACATAGACAATAGTTTTAGACTACATAATATATGAAAGGTAGAAGAAGCACTGGGTTGTAGCTCAGTCAACAGAAACAGTGTTCTGCTTTCTCCTTAAATAGAATGGTCAGTTATTTTAACTGTTGTTACACTGCAAGTATAAATCAGCTGGTATATAATGGACTGCAAACGAGTGAAATTATGTCAATTGTTTTTGTTAGTTTTTTTAATATGTGTTTTTATTTGCCACATTAACTCTCCATATGTAGCACTTTTGTGCAAATGAATATAAACACATTATTACTTCTTGTATTAACAGGGTGAACAAGAGTCTTCCTGGTCATGCTGATGGCTCCAGTCTGAAAGTCCCACTGACATCTGATAGTAATGGCTTATATCTGTGTAGTGTTTCAAACCAGTATGGAAATGGCACAGGTACACTATATCTCCATTACATCACAGGTGAGTCTTATATATTCTTCCATTCATCCAAATTATGTCGGCTGTGTAGCTGTATCCTTAACTGCCTTATACATCTCATAAAAACACCAAACACCAGCATGACATAGTGGAGAACACTGCCTTCTTTGCAGGCAGCAAGGCATCCAGACAGATGCCATCAGTTTCAGGCACAGCTATTGCTCTAGTGAATGTAGAGATGTTATTACAGATTAAGTGTTTAACATACTCCAGTAGTTCACTGTCCCGAGTTTAAGCGTGCTCAAACTCAATCCATCAAATGCACCATTTACTGGCAACAGTAAATGTACATCTGTATTTAAACCTGGAAAATCTAAAATGTAATGTTTGCGAATTACCAAACATAAGATGCAGGTCTCAGTGACTGTCTCAGTGGTGGGTGCTTGTGAGAGTCATTTGAGCTGCTAATACAGTCATCAGTTTTTAAAGTGTTAAAGTTAAACATGAGCCCTTTCTCTTTTTCAGTTAGTCCTCTGACCTACTTTTCCTCTTTCCATATAGAATCCAGCCCTGTCTGTTGGTCTTTGTTCACCATTCTCCTCATTGTTCTCCTTGGCATTGGTGTTGTTTATTTAATATGGAAATTTAAATCAAGAATATGCACACTCATTTCATCACTGAGAGAAAGAACAGGGTAAGTTTGTTCATTTACATTTTTTTAAAGTGTCTAAAAATGTTAAAATTATTTTCATCTTTAGGATAGTAATGTAATTTCACACTCTCGTTTTGAGCCCTGCTAACCTAAAATAAGTGTTGGGAAAAAAGCACCCAAAACTCCCTCTCTCCTCCAAAATGATTTTTGATTAAAGGTCCAGTGAATAATAAACATGTCACTAATTTGAATGCACCCATTCCAGGCATTTTCCTGTATCCACCAATTCACCTTCAACAGCTGAACTGACCACATCGACAGCAGTGGAAGTGGAAGACTAGAAGACCGTGGGAGATTGTCTAATAATTATACGGCTCCAGTCACCTTCAGCTGGGAGAGGAACTATACCAGAAGGAAAAAAGAAAGTATTGAGGACAACATCAAGCAGTGTGACCAACACTGGGACCAGGACTTGTGTAGTGAGCTTGCACCAGAAGTACTAGAGAGGAGGGACCAGGAGAGCCAGGGTCCAGAGAAGAGATAAGCTGAGGACATAGGAGATCAGAGGTCTGTGCAAAGACTTATTTCTGTAGATGCCCACCCTCACTACTGATCTGATGACTGTTAGACAGGATGGGATCAGTGTTCATTATCTTGGGTGAAAGTTACGGTGACGTAAACAAATAAATAAATAGTATAAATATAAAGGCACTTTTTGCACAGGCCACATTTTATATTTATAAATAGTTTCAATATTTTTTTATCGTTTTTTTGGGACGTATTTTTGTTTTAATCTGAAGGCATTAAACTGCTGTTTATTCATGTTCAGCTAGTTGTGTTCAGACCTTTGACTGGTAGTGTACTGCCAACATCTCCACTGACGTTATTAGACACAGAGTTAACTAAATGATCTGTCCACTTTCTTTGAGGTATAGTGTTTAACTTTGAACTGTGCTCTGATTATGATTTCTTTAACAGACAACAGATCAGGGTCAACCGTACAACACAACATTGTACTATAATCTGCTAAGCTTCTAACAACCTGGTTACCATAATGACCCTCTTTCTGTGACCGTAAGGTCAATGCTGCTTTGATACAGTTCCTTTATGTGGGGTGCCAGGCCACGGAAAGGCCACTGAAAGTGTTTTACATCAAAACCAAAATGCTCCACAATAATACCCATACCCAAAAACTCCCATACCCATCCCCAAAAACCACCACTGGACTGAATGACTACAGACCTGTCGTCCTGACTGCTGTAAACATGAAAACCGTTGATAGACTGGTTCTCAGTCTCTTGAAGAATATCACAAATACCCTGCTGGACCCCCTGCTGTTTGCATACTGAGCCAACCGGCCGGTGGAGGATGCAGTGAATGTAATTTACCACATCCTTCAGCACCACGACCATCCAAACACAACAATTCTGTACCTGGACCTGAGCTCAGCCTTCAATCCTATCATTCCAGGACAGCTTCATAGCAAACTGACCCTCATTGTGCCAGCTTCCACCAGCCAGTAGATCACAAACTTCCCAAACTGTTCTTGTCACTGTACACAAATGATTGTACCTCCCTTAGACAAAATCCTGAAGTTTGCAGACGATACAACACTTATTGGTCTCGTTCAGCATTTTAATGTAATGAAGGTTTACTGGTATGGTGTGTTCATGTGTTTGATAGAATGTGTGTTTTATATACTAGAAATGAAATATTGTCACACACTCTGCACTGAGAGCTATGGTAACCAAAAACAAATCCAATAAAACTGTATTCTGATTATACAGGTGTGAAAATGTCTGTGTGCATGTTTATAGCATTTAAGCACTGCAATAGGGCTAAGATCCACATGCTACACAGCTAATGTTCGTGAAATAAGCCTGCTATCCAGAAAACTGAGGGAGACTGCTTCGAAAATACATGCTCTGGAGTTGGCCCCAGAAAGTAAATCTGTAATAGAAACACCACCAGGCGTTCTAAACTACAGTGACTCCTGAATAGTATTGAAAAAGAAAAAAGTCATTTACATCCACCTCTGCACTGACCAAGGATACAACAAAACCTAGCTGTTACTCTTTGACCACATATTTTTTGATTCAATTACACAACTCTTTACTCTAAAGTAGCTAGGTCTTCTAACATATGTGTATTGTTTCTATTAGGTGAGACAGATAAATCACTATAAGCTGGGAATGGACATGAATAACGTTACTCGGTTTGGACATGAGAATTCTCTTACTGTACAGAGTAATCACATTCATAAACCTGGTCAACGGAGAGTAGACCTAAGTGCAAGGTGTGGAGGCTCCAAGTTTTTGCCCTTCTGATCGGGTTTTCATCCAAGAAGGATAAAGAAGATGGTGTTAAAAGCCTGTGTTACCCTCTATAGTTTTCTACTCTGCAGTTGGAAGGAGCTGAAACGTCTGCCACTCCATTCCACTCACTCACTTCATGCTCTGCTCCTGACATAAGTATTAACTGATAAACCAGTAGCTATAGGGCAAATACTCTTCATGGAGACTTGTTGGTCAGACTGGGTTTGTTGTCAGGATGGACTAAACGTTCCTGGAATTAAGATCATCGTACCTACAAACCCTGCTCTCCTGACTCTCTTCAAAATGATGATGGAGTCGTATTGAGCCGAAAAAATATATTTTTTACTAATGTAATTCATGTAAACATAATCAATCCAAACCGTGTTTGATGTCAGAAAGGTGCTTCTTTAGTTTTATGCAAAGGGCTACAAGGCTAACAGAAGCTTATAGACTGCGTTTTTTAGCCAAAACACAGTTAAACCAGCCACTCGTAGAATGGACATGCGGCTACTATATACTTAGTGGTAAAAGTTTCAGCACATTAAAAACAGAACCCTTAAAAAACAACCACAAATTCAGCGCTTAATTTGCAGTCTTACATAAATCAAAAAGATACGTTTATTTTTATGTTTCAGAGTTTATTAACCTATAGATTTATGGATTTTAAAGTGATTCTACTGTACAGTTTAAGTGAATGGAATCCAAAATACTTAAATGCCTCAACTGTATGTTAATGATAAGTTAAATATTATCACATTACAATGAGGTTATTTCTAATACGTAGGCCATAAAACCAACAGATATCAGTTAAGAATTTATTATACTATGTACATATGAAATATGAAGTGATTCTACTGTATAGTTTTGAAGAAAACTGCATCCAAAATTCACAAAAGGCATCAGTTGTATATGAATATTCTGTCAGTTTTAACACATTACAAATTTTTTGGGTTGTGGTGGCTTTATTTATGCTGTCTTTTCATACATACCATTCTTATTATTACTCTATTCCTGAACATTGAGATTACTCGGTGTAAGAAAAGCCTGTAGATCAACTGATGTTACCCTGGGGTTTTTGTAATCTGAGAATATTTTAAACCTTCATTTTTGTTGTACGGTCACTCCTGAAAGGGTAGCAGGGTAACTTCCTTTTTTCTACACTACCTCTAAAAGTGGAGCAGTGAAGTGCCGACACATCTGAAATAGTTCTAGAACCTCCTCCAGCCTAATAGACTTTGGACATTTTTTCTGAGGTCCTGATGGTATTTCCTGCCAAGACTGGGGGGGGCGGGGGGGAGTATTTAGTCAACCACGGATTGTGCAAGTTCTCCTATGTATAAAGATGAGAGAGGTCTGTAATTTTCATCACAGGTACACTTCAACTATGAGAGACAAAATGAGAAAAAATCCCATTGTAGGATTTTTAAAGAATTTATTTGTAAATCATGGTGGAAAATAAGTATTTGGTCACCAAATCCAAGCTTAATACAGGTCAGCCAATCAGAACAGAGGTCATTCACATACAAATAGACCCCCTTCTTTACATAAAACCAGACAAATGGGAATATTAAAGTAAGATTATGGGATGGGATAATGCCTTAATCTGCAGACGCAATATATAGGTCTGTATGGTGGTAGATAATAAAAAAAAAAGGTTTTAAAAGAGAACCATTAACTCGTAGGGAACTTTTATGCTACCTCATAAATAACAGTAATAACTCATAAAGCCTGTTTGTATGATATGGTTATGTATAGAATGATGCATTAACATGTTTTAGGGAGAAAGTGGATCTTTGTGATGTTGCTCCAAATTACATACTGCATGTCTGTGTGCCTGACTGTACTGTGAGAAGCTCTCCAACATGTGCTGCGGACAGTAGTAAGTATCTAAAGGTGCACGTCTGTCTTTAGTAGGAAGTGCTGGTGCTGGTTAAAGATCAATTAACTCTATTAAAACTGTGGAACATTATTAGGGTAACTGACAAAGTGAGCCCACTATATTTCCCAACTTTTAATCACACGGATGCAGCTGTGCAGCAGTGTCCAGCTTCTGAGTGAATCTACTGTCTCTCCGAAAGTGATATTGGGTGATGGAGATGTGAAAGAGGGTCTGGGTTTCCTCTCCTCAGGCCTGGGTGTAAGAGTTTTGAGTGACAGTGTAGTACTATCTCTAAACAGTGAGAGGCAGTAACACACCACAGCAGTGTAGAGTCCGTATGAGGTGATGGGGATAAAACGCCCTCTGTTCTGTAATAGAGGTATTACTCCTGTGCAGATGTTCTGGAGGTCATGAAGGGTTTACTCTGTGAGAGTCTGGGTGGTCCTAACCACCGCTGCAGTGTTCTGCCTGAAGCAGGGCGGTTCCCATTACCAGATAGTGATACTGGTTTCAGGAATAGTCTGTTTTATCCTTGTGCAGTTGTTCACAGACTGTAGTGTGGTCATCCACAAGGGTACGCCACGTGGTGTTAGGGATACATAAAGATGTTCTGACGTTTATACTTCATTTATTTTTCATTTTATTCCATACTCAGATCAGTCTACTCAGATCAATCTACAGGGTATTTATGATAGGGATTGATGTCCTATTTTATGGTCCGGTCGTCGTTTTTGTTCATTAAAATATTGAAATGACTTTATTTGGACCTGTAAGTCCGTCGGGAAATCCCCAGTACGCCCAGCCTACAGATGACGCTAATGTTAGGAACAGAGCTATTTCTGTGAGCAGAGGAGCTAGATGCTCTGGGCGTAGATTCTTTGTGGCATGTACTGTAATGGCTTGGTGATGTTGAAAGAATCAGATCAGGTTTATTCTCAGACGTACTTACTGACCGATGTGGCCATCTGTGTTTGGATGAAAGGAGCTAAACTGGGTTTAGTTTCGGTTACGCGATGAATTTCTTACCCCATCTTCTTATTAGGGTGCTGTTCCCCATTCTGCTCTACGGTATTATTACTGGGGGGTAATATGTGAAATAACATTTCACATATTAGGATCCCTTTCTTCAGGACTGCGCTAAGGGCATTCGTAGAAGATTTGGAATTCCCCTTTTTTCCTCGCCACTTAGCAAAAAGTAGATGCAGCGGAGCAGATGCAGTTTCGTAGTAAAACGAAACAAGACACCACAGTAAAACCACAGCCTTTACAATGCTGCACGTGAAGCCAGACAACAGCCCTTACTAAGCTGCACGTGAAGCCAGACCACAGACCGAGATTCATGCAGATTTTGCTCCTGCGTCCAGGTGCAGTATTAGGGACCGTCGCACAATTACCGAAAGAACAACTTGCGCTGGTTGTAGTAATCAAATACATCTATTAAACTTGTCGTAGACCTAATGATGTCAAACCAACTTAGTAAAATACAAAAATGTATTGTTCATATACTTCATATACCCCCTTTATCCGTTCGGGAATCAGACGCACTCTCTACATTTTAAACTAGACCCAAAACTTACTTGTTTGCACAAGCATATGGCTGATATCATCTGTTTACCGCTATAATTTACATTTCTCCATAAATGGATCAAATACCCAAACTTCTCTACCTCTCATCTGTTTCCTTCGTGAGGGGATTATTGCTGATGGATCACACTGAGGGGCTACCAGCGCAGAGGAATCCTCTACAGGACTCTCAGGACTACACACACTCAATTCAACAAGTTAAAATATCTACCTCTTAACCCTTAATCCTGAACAGTCTCTGTCTCTTTGACTTTCTTTCTCTCTTTCCCTCTTTCTCTCTTCCTTTCTTCTTCTGTGTGGAACCTCTTTTCTTCCTCACTCAAGGAAGTTTTTCCTCGCCACTGTTGCCTCTGGCTGGCTTAAGGTGGGCTTGGACCTGGTTCCCCCCCCCGCCCCCCCCAAATGCCTGTACATTAACTTTGCTTTTTTTTTTTTCTTTTCTTTCTTTTATATAACAAATTGATTTTTTGTGAAGCTGCTTTGAGACAACGTTAGTTGTAAAAAGCGCTATATAAATAAATATTGATTGATACAAGGCTCATTTTGGTGAATATTGAAGTTTATTGTTTTATAACAATTTAATAATCAAATAAATATATTAACCTCTTTTGTTATTAGACCTAACAAGGCCAAACCAACTTAGTAAAATACAAAAATGCATTGTTCACATACTACAAGGCTTATTTTGGTAAATGGAGAAGTTAGTGTTTTGATAATAATTTAAACTCTCCTGTTATTAGACGTAATGATGTCAAACCAGAAATGTAAGTACAGAGGATGAAGTGTTGTGTGATACTGCTACTAAGATGAATAAGACGTGCGGTACAGCAAAAACAGAAAGTGAGAAAATGTCCGTAGTGTGGATTGCATGTATTTATGTATTTGAAAACAAATAAGAGCAGTGTGGACTGGAATGTGTTTATGTGGTTCTAGATAAATAAGAGCAGTGTGTATGGTAATCTGCATTGTAGTGGTCAGCTGGTCATGGGTGGGATGGCATGTGGGAAGAAGCTATATGTTGGCTTGGCCTT
The DNA here is from genome assembly GCA_024036415.1 of Prochilodus magdalenae. NCBI lineage: Eukaryota > Metazoa > Chordata > Actinopteri > Characiformes > Prochilodontidae > Prochilodus > Prochilodus magdalenae. The sequence goes on along the minus strand of JAMWET010003786.1, from coordinate 38,232 downwards.
ATTAGGTCTAATAACAATATTTATTATTTATTTGCATATTAAAAAAATATTTTTGTTCATTTGACATCATTAGGTCTAACAGCAAGATATTTTAATAGATTTGATTATTAAATCATTATAAAATATACAAGTTCACTATTTACCAAAATAACAAAGCATTTCAGTATTTTAATTGGTTGACATCATTGGATCTAATGACAAAATAGTTTAACAGATTTATTTTATTGCTAAGCCAGCTTTCCACTGTCTCGTTTTAAAGGACTAAAACTTGAACATAATTGTTGTTAACATCCAAAACAAGCAGCTACAACATTGTTTAGGTCAGAAATGTTTGCTTTTTAAAAATTACAAAGCACACTGGCTTGTGCTTTGTAACACAAACTCACGATAAACATGGAGGTCAATCAGCGCAGAAAAGCACCTTGCCCTGCATTGTACTGGAACTGAACTTTCTAAGACACAGCAGATTATCCACAGATCTCAAATAAAGAAACAGAAAGTTTGGGTGCCCTGACTGTAAAAAGTTACAAAATTAAATATATAATTAAATATATTAAATTATATATTGATAACGTTAGCCCCTGCTGGTTTTTAGTGAAAGATTATTGTGGATTAATTTCAGTAGTTTTTAAATGTATGCTTAGATGCTTCAAAACAGGTACTGTATCAAGGTGCCTCTACACAACATCAATCAGATTTTTGGGGGTTTATCTGATCTAAAAAACAAGATTATGCTGTTTATGTGACAGCTTGAATAATCAGATAACTGCAGAAATCTGATTATGATCTGATTATTAAGTAGGTCATATTTATTTCTGCTTATTAGATTTAAAACTGTAAGTCCCATTCAGATCTTATATTTATACATATAGCTACAAGTGCTCCTATTAAATTTATGTTTACATTTAACGCATTTAGCAGATGCTCTTATCCAGAGCGACTTACAACCGTGCTTATTGTTCCATTGGACAATATTTCAGCTAGTACAGGTAGTACAGTATAGTAAAACTCACCATGAGCTCAGACACTGCCTGAACAAGGGCCAGTGCTGATACCTAGAGAGATCAATAGACATATATAAAGCAAAAGTGCACTACCTGGCAATCCTAGCCGAGTGCTCAGGGTGAGGACAGCAGAGAGGATCATCAGGACCTCACTTCCATCTGTATAAGATCTGTACCCATCACGGTGCCGCAACAGAGCCACCAAGATGGTTAGCTATCCCACCCATCCAGCTCATGGACTGTTCAGACTGCTGCCCTCTTGCAAAAGCTACCGCAGCATGTGGTGCAGGACTGCTAGACTCAGCAAAAACTTCTTTCCACAAGCCATTAGACTGCTCAATGCTGATTGACATGCAGACGTATCAGGACTGTTAGACTCACAGTCTAACACACACACATAATAAACACACACAATGTCAAATACTCAGCACTCATGTGGTCCTCCAGACTCCTCACTACTCAACCCATGCATATCAGAACTGTACACAGTATTATTAATATATATATATATATATATATATATATATATATATATATATATATATATATATATATATATATATATATGCATTTTCTTTAAATGCTGCTAATTTATTTACAATAATCTCGCAGTTTATTATAATCAAGCAATTTATCACTTTCACTTTTTACACTTGCATCATCAACATCCCAAGTGGGCCATTCCTGATCTCACCATACTAGGTAAAATTTGTTAATCATGCTAATATTAAACTGAACCAATAGTACATTAATGAATCTCAGTAGTTGGTGTTAACATCATTTAAACTATGGTCTTATTTACAGAAATTAAGAGAAGCCTTTCAGTTGTATGAGACATTTCAAAAATATCAGTGCTACAAAAATGCTCTGAAACAGGGCGAGCTCAGGGCAGCTGCAGTAGGTTCCAGTCGCTGGAATTGAGAGAGATTTAAAAACATTTAAAACATGAGGTGAAAGCTGAGGCCAGTGAAGCTGGTGAATAAAAAGGCTTCTCTACACAAGCCATAAAAATGCTAAAATTAACCAGCACCACTTGCTGCCAAAACTTACCCTCAGTGTTGCTCTTTCAAAGTAAGTTACTGTTTCCATGTATATATATATAGGGTTCCAACAACATCAACATTAAAGCTCTAACAACATTTGAAGATTTTCAGTGTGTAGCTGATGCAAATCCACAACAAACAGTGTTCCAACAGGAGCAGGTAATCTAATCCTATAAAACCCCCTAATGGTGGGGTAGCTGCAGCACTCACAATCTTGTTACTGCCTAGATAATAGCTAAAAAGGAGAAGCAGGGTGAACAAGAGTCTTCCTGATCATGCTGATGGCTCCAGGCTCACAGTCTCACTGACCTCTGATAGTAATGGTTTATATATGTGTAATGTTTCAAATCACAGGTTTTTTTTACATTACTTCACAGGTGAGTCTCTTTTGTACTGATGTAAACATAGGGTACAGAAGGTTTATTAGATTTAACTGTCTGAAACGTAATAAATAAAACACCGCCTGCTCTGGTTGCTCCATTTGACCATATTATAAAGGTAGTGTCTCCTTCACTGCCTTATACATCCCATAATCTGTAGATATCCATAGCACAATTTACTGAAATCAGACAAAAAAAAAACATAGAAAAGCATGTATATCTATATACAGGAAAATCTGGACTGTTTACCAACTTATAAACATGAGGAAGCAGGTCTCAGTGTATTGGTGAGTGCTTGTAAGATAGGAATAAGCTCTTAATAATTTGTTCTGGTTACACTGTCATCAGTTTGAGGTGTTATAATTGTATATTGTATAATTGAATATATATAATATTTGTAAATTTCCCCACTGTGGGATCAATAAGTCATTATCTTATCTTGTCTTATAATGTTCTCGTTTTCAGTGTTTACACTTGCCCACATTTTTTCTCTCTCCATGTAAAATCCAGCCCAGTATGTTGGATTTTGTTCACCATTTTAATCATTCTTCTCCTTGGCGTTATTATCTCTCATTAAATAAACTGAAAGGCGTTATTTTGTTGTGATTGCCAGATATGAGTGTTAGTTCTTCACATAAACAAAGTGCCATTCTCTCCAGCAGCTCAGTGTAAGCACTCTGGTTCAACTTTACTGTTATCTCAACCCATTTCCACCTACTTTAAATACCGCTCAGAACATCACAGAAGTGATGTGTCTGGCGAGCTTATAAATAGCAAAATCAATTTTTTTTTCTCCCATCCAGCCCTTTATACACTGTAGTCCTTTATATGTGATTTGCCAACCGTTGGCTTGTTTCTTTTTTTAAAAATGCCCATCATTTCTCAATCAATACTAAATTCTTAGTTTTCTTCCAGTTGAGCTGAAGTTCCACCTTTTTCTCTCTGTGCTTTCATTCAGTTTCATGGAAGAGCTGGTATTTTTTGCTCTTGTGGCCCCTCTATAGGTGCGTAGTCTAATTCCCTTTACACCACTGTCATGTATATAAATCAGGCATTAAGCCCCCCCATGGACAATGTTACTCATGCATTTGTTACTGTACTGATAGATACAGACTCCCCTTTACATGAAGGGGATTTTTTCATCAAGATTCTTATATAATGCCTCTTTAACTTACCTTTAATGGTGTTAAGATCGTCCTGGTTTTCTACTGTCATGTGAGCTCCTTAAAGCTCTTTTGGGACCTTTGGAATGAGATGGAGTAATATTTGTGATCTAAAACCAAACATCAAACACCAGTACCTGACCCTACTAATGCTCTTGTAAAATAGTGTATGTTTTATATATAAGTGTAGGTCTTATAAACTCACAATTTTAAATCTGTTCAGTCCAGACCGGAACCATTGGGACATTGGAAATTCCCCTCCTGCCCCATGAATTACACAGTTCAGTACTGAGTTCTAAAATCAGTTGGTTGCTGGTTTTAGATTGGCACCTAACTCATACCTGTAAATACATGCCCTAAAATACCTCTCAACCAAAATGCATCCAGCTATCTTTCACACAAACACAGCAACGCAGTTTGAAAGATGGTATGACTTACTTTAGCCCACAGGGCTAAAAAAATAACATCTCTGGATAGCTGAAAGGTGAGGTAGCCATTCAATCAACCACACTTACCTCAGCACAACATGTGCCATCATCCGTGTCATATGACTACGGATGATAAGTGAATTCTTAAATGCACAGATGCACGGTATGCTAGAAGAGAAGCTTTTGTTCTTTTAAGAACCAAACAATTTCTGAGTATGATTTTAACAAGTTTTTGTAACAGGTCCCAGCAGTGAGACCTGTGAGTGTGATGGTTAATAAACTGAGTTAAAGGCAAAGAAGGATTTATTAAACAGGTTGGCAGTGAAGTTCAAACCAAGAAACAACTAAATGTCAAACCACACAAATTGTTCAATTCAACCAGCAAAACTACAAAAGGGAACAAACCAGAACAAATAACTGGAGTCAAAACTAGAGTAGTAAACAAGATACAACAGTGAGAAATGCTCAGCACGTACTGAGTGGCAATCATTCACCATGAGTGTGTGTTTGGGAAAGGATATATAAGCAAACAAGTTGACTATGGACAGGTGTGTGCAGTTAGAAATCCGGGAATGATGATCAGGAAACGGGACATGTTTGGTAGGTGGCAGACATGTGCCAGTTACGTGATCGGGTGGTCAATCAATCAATCAACATTTATTTTTATAGCCCTTTTTTTTGACAACAGATGTTGTCACAAAGCAGCTTTACAAAGAATCTTTACAAAGAATCTGGTGTTCGAGCCCCCACTGGGTGGTGGGTTATGAGAAAAATGTCCAGGAGATCAGAGGTGAAAGAAGAACCCAGGAGCATGACAGCATCCCCCCAAGGAGCCCTCAGGTCCATGGCTCTCCCATTTGACACGACAGACAGCGTACACGTGAGTGCCCCCAACATCGACTGGCGTGGAAGGTGTCCTTGTCCAGCGGATATTTTGGTATTTATGGTAAGTTGCGCCGTAGGACCAACCTTAATACACTAGTGAGTCTCCTCCCAAAACTCTACAGTGTTCTCCGTACAGTGTTCTACATCTGAAGGCTAAAAAGACCATTAATGGAGCTTTAATGGAGGTTGATGCCTGCATACATTGAAACAGGGTGACAGACTAGCCGAACTGATAAGTGGGTTTGAGTGATTTCGGCCTAAGGTAAATAAATAGACCGGCTGTTTATTATTATTATGACAATAAATTCTCAAGAATTTTCTGAGTTCCTGATTCGATCTTCCATGGCCATTGGACTATAGTTGATAACCAAAGATAAGGCTGACACAAATACCCAGCTTCTCCATAAAAGCGATCAACACTTGCCATAAACCATAAACAGGTTTAATACCTCTTAATGTGCTTCCTGGTGTTATGTGTTATCTGAAACATACAAAACTACACTGTGAGCTAAAACCAAGATAACTAAGGTAGGGTGCAAACGGAGGAGCAGGTGCGTAGCTTGTGCTACCAGCACCATTACTTTTACTCTTTTCTCTGCTTTTCAGACATTTAGTCTTTCAGCCAAGAGAAACATTAGACTGTGACTGATGGCTATTGATTTGCTGTCTGGCTGCCGTCCTTAGACAAATGCACTCAGAAATGCTAATGATCAATAATGTCTTATTTCTGAACTTCCTGACTGCTGAGCAAGTCAGCGATTGTACTTCCATTGCACTAAAGATGCAATGCTGTATAGTTTATTGTTGATGATAATGCAGGAAACACAAATAACAGTGACTAGCAAAATAAATGACCAGAGTGAGTCTGGCTCTGATCATGAACTCCATCTATGGGTCGGCTCCATCTTTGCCGTTACTACTGTCCTGTACTAATCAGATGGGATCTAATAGGTGGTCTAAGCTCCTTTTCCTGTTAGTTCTGTCTTTTCTCTTCATCCTGGATCAACCTGAGGAGGTTGGGTTCCGCCCCTTGAGCCTGGTTCCTCTCAAGGTTTTTTCCTTACTCTAGGGAGTTTTCTTTTTCTTGCCGCTGTTGCCTCTGGCTTGCTCAAGTGGGGCTTGGACCCGGTCCCGCCACTCCTATGTCTGTACATGAACTCTGTATTTTTCTTTTCCTTTATAACAAACTGATTTTCTGTGAAGCTTTCATAAAATGTTGATTGTGAAAAGTGCTGTACAAATAAATATTGATTGATCTTGATCTCATCTGACCAAAGCACACGGCCCCAGTTGAAGTCCTAGTCCCGCTTAGCGAACTCCATACGTTTACTGTTAAGATTGTGAGTGAGAAAAGGCTTTTTCCCTGCATGCCTCCCAAACGGCTTGCTGACATGTAGACAGCGTCTGATGGTTGTTATGGAGACTTTGTGACTCCAAGATGCTACTCTTTGATGCAGTTCTCTAACAGTGAGCTTTGGAGAACTTTTTACTTCTCTTACCATCCTCCTCACTGTGCGTGGAGGCAAGATAAACTTACGTCCTCGTCCAGGCGTGTTTGCCACTGTTCCACTCTTCTTAATGATTCCTCTGGCTGAAGATATGGACAGGTGAAGGTGAGTGGCTATTTTCTTGTAGCCATTCACTGACTTATTAAGGTCAACACACATCTGCCTTAATTGAAAGGTGTGTTCTCTTGCCTTTCCCATGTTGAAGAGTGGATAAGAAACATAGGCCTCTGTGTCACGTCATAGTTGTAACCCAAGGAAACAGAAAGTGATGAATTACTACTTAAAGGTTCCTAGATACTATGATCAACTTTATAAACTACAGTAGCAATGACAGAAATACTTAAATGACATTTATTTTCTAGGAATTGTTAAGGGTGCCAATAACTGTGCAACAGGTGATTTTATGAAAAAAAAAAAACGATTTAAGTTGATATATATGTGTATGTTTATACATACTGCATGCAAATGTTTGGATGCCCTGATGGCATAGAAAAACCTGAACTAAACTAAACAAGTACATAAAATTACTCAACATATTTTAAGTTACTTTATTCAGGGCACCCAAATTTTGCATACAACTCCGTCATGTACTTCACAATTTAGTCAAGTGTGTCCAGCAAAATCTATACATATCAATAATTCTAGTTCTTTAATGATTCTTCGTTTGTGATCTGCTTAGAAAACTCAGGCCTAGTACAATGGAGAGCTACAAGTTTTCCCCTGCTGATCTTCACATGTGTGTTTTTGCGTGAAGTTGTAGACAAATCTATGTGTGTCACGGTTTTCAAAAGGTAAACATATCAGACCTAAACAAAAATGCAGCTGCCTGTTTTAGATGTCAACAATGATAATTTTCAAGTTTAAAATCTTAAAATGAGACGTTTTAAATCTGAATATGCAAAGTTAAACCAACTGTACCCCAGTGTGGAAGAGTGAGTATAGTCTGGTACTACCTTTTTTCCTTTCCCTACAAGGATGAACACTTTACCTGACTTTATCGAGATTCCTAGCATCCAGATAGAAGGAAATTTAGCAGCCAGTAGCGGTTTCACAAAAACAGCACAGATACAAATACAAATAAAAGAATAAAAACAGGGTTGTGCAGTATGAAAAACCTAAATGGGTCGGTACCGGCAGCAGTATTATTAACTGTTAACTATAAACTATAAACTATACATTGTACAGGTCACTATGGATAAATATATAAATATCTCACTTTGCAAGGAGGCAAGAAATATATACCAGAAATACAAATATAAGTAATAAATAAATGTGCATGATTGTGCAAGGGACGCAGTTATCAGCAGATAATGACTGAATTAACATAATAAACATGTGCATATACTGGTATTGAAGTAAAGTGGAGTGTCCAGGAGTGCAGATATACAGGATATACAGCAGAGTGTCCAGGAGTGCAGATATACAGGATATACAGCAGAGTGTCCAGGAGTGCAGATATACAGGATTAAACAAGAGAATTTAGTCCTCAGCAGTCCTCGTCCCTCTTCCGGCCCCGCTGGGAAAAGTTGAAGAGCCTGATGGCTCTCGGGACAAAGGATCTCCTGAGTCTGTCCGTGGAGCAGCTCTGTGACAGCAGCCTGCCACTGAACTTGCTTCTTTTGTCCGTAATGATGGTGTGCAGTGGGAGCCCATCATCATCCATAATGGACAGCAGTTTGTGCAGTGTCCTCCTCTCCGCCACCTTCTCCACAGAGTCCAGCTCCACACCAAGAACTGACCCTGCTTGCCTGACCAGCTTGTCCAGTCGCATCTCATCTTTCTTCTTGATGCTTCCTCCCCAACCCACCACAGCATAGAAGAGACAGCTCGACACCCCAGTCTGATAGAACATCTATTACATAAAGACAGTAATGTTAGTTGAATATACCTATGATTACTCTTGGTCACTGTGTGAATGTGTAGCTAATCAACTTTCCAGGTAACCTAACTATGATTGGCAGCATAGTGATGTTTGAATAATTAGTTCTCACCAACAATGTGTTCCACTTCATACAATTTTTGAATGAACAACGACGTATTGACATTTGTATAGATGAGCCAAGCATGAACAGCAGCTAACAAGCTGGAGCACATGTCTGTGGTTGCCTGTCTTGTGTTCACTCCATACAAAGATATTGTTCTTTCATCTGTTCCTTTAGTCATGTGCTCCTCTTTCCTTCCTTCTTTTAAACAATTTGCTTAAACAAGTGTCTGCTGTCTGAGCAGGGATATGATTCCTACCTCTCACCAAAACCATGCATTAGCAGTCCCGGAATGTGTTTATATGGTAGCCATGTGGTTCAACACCATTTTGGTTCATGCACTTGTCAAAAAAACACTGGAAAAACTTCTGGCAAGGTGAGCCTTTTTCTCTCTGTGCAGCAGTGTTAGATGCAAAGCTAGATACAAACTAAACCCTGTATATTGAAAACCTTCAAGTGTAGCTGAATTTAAACAATTCTGAGGAAAAGAGTGGGCCACAATTATTCCACAGCGATGTGAAAGACTCATCACAAGTCATCATTAATGTTCAATTGAAGTTTTTACTGCCAAAAGTGTCAACCAGTTATCTCAATTATTTTTTTCACTTCGGTGATACAGTTTAACAACTGAAGAGTAAACATCTTTAGTCAAGGCTGAAGTTATTGAGATTATTGCTTCATGATGGTTCAGTATAGGTTTGCCTACACCTTATTGGTTTACTCATGTAAACCTGGCTAGAATACACTCTCACAGTAGCCATTGTTATTTTACTCTATCCATCTCTGTGGGAGTGTCAGAAAACTGAACTGCTCTCTTGATTAGCTTTAACAACTGCCTCGGGAAAGATAACCCCACCCACTGACGTTTTACCTAAACTCACTTTGCTCCTTGCCTCAAATACAGACCAAACACTGTACAAAGCCTAGATACAGACCAAACACTGCATAAAGCCTAGATACAGACCAAACGCTGCTTAAAGCCCAGATACAGACCAAACGCTACTTTAAGCCTAGATACAGACCAAACACTGCTTAAAGCCCAGATACAGACCAAACGCTACTTTAAGCCTAGATACAGACCAAACGCTGCTTAAAGCCTAGATACAGACCAAACGCTGCTTAAAGCCCAGATACAGACCAAACGCTACTTTAAGCCTAGATACAGACCAAACGCTGCTTAAAGCCCAGATACAGACCAAACGCTGCTTAAATCCTAGATACAGACCAAACACTGCTTAAATCCTAGATACAGACCAAACACTGCATAAAGCCTAGATACAGACCAAACGCTGCTTAAAGCCCAGATACAGACCAAACGCTACTTTAAGCCTAGATACAGACCAAACACTGCTTAAAGCCCAGATACAGACCAGATACAGACCAAACGCTGCTTAAAGCCTAGATACAGACCAAACACTGTATAAAGCCTAGACACTGACCAACCACTGTATAAAGCCTAGATACAGACCAAACGCTGCTTAAAGCCTAGATACAGACCAAACGCTGCTTAAAGCCTAGATACAGACCAAACACTGTATAGAGCCCAGATACTGACCAAACGCTGCTAAAAGCCCAGATACAGACCAAACGCTGTATAAAGCCTAGACACTGACCAACCACTGTATAAAGCCTAGATACAGACCAAACGCTGCTTAAAGCCTAGATACAGACCAAACGCTGTATAAAGCCTAGATACAGACCAAACACTGTATAGAGCCCAGATACTGACCAAACGCTGCTAAAAGCCCAGATACAGACCAAACGCTGTCTAAAGCTGTTGTGGAAATTTGACAAACTCAGTCTGGATTGCCTGTTGAGGAATAACAGAAAAGGATTTATTAAAGGAAAAGAAGGTTTACATCATACAAAGAGGATAGAATATAGGAGTGCTGCCTGTTCCCCTCCTGAGCAAGATACACTACCTAGATAGCTACTTGTGTGTGTGCGTAAAATGCCTGTTGCCTGGTAACAGCAGGAAGCTACTCCCAAGATTGGGAGATGCAAGGTCACCAATGTAAGAAAATATGACTGTCTGGAGACTGGGAGACGAGCCTCTGTATCAGTATGTCACAAGGCCCAGATGTCCAGACGAAAAAATAACATGAGTTCTACAGAACACTTAATCACATATAGAGAACACATTGACCTCTGATCCGCAAACTACTTTATCATGCACAGCTTAGAACTCTGAAAACTACTTCTACAGCCATAACTCTAAATTTCTCTCATATTCTCCCTTTTTATCATTCTCCATGATAAGAAAATCATCTCAAAGGAGAAAAAAAGTACAACAGTCAAAACATCAGTACCAAGAATTCCTTAAGATTAAACTTACCACATCATTGGACATGCTGTAATAGAAGAGCTAAGGCTGTTTTTGTGAGTGTAAAGAACTCTGACGGCACTCTGATGAAATGTACATGAAATTACATTATCTTAGAAATATAAGCTCGTTGGTTACAGTCATCATCATAACCTGCATCGTCACAGTCTGCTTCACCTGAGCTGCAGTACCTCGTCCGATCTCCGAAGTCGCCATTACCACATTTAGCTGTCATTGTCATATACTGTCCGATGACTATTGCCGCTACAGATTTAACAATACATCTCTTTATCAGGGATATAAAACAGGAACCTAAGAGCAGGACCAAGATCACCATAATACCAATAGGAACACAGACCGTTAAGATCCACATCCCCATTTCACCTAGTATGCAACCATGAGAACCATAAGGCCTCCTTCCCCCCTGGGATAGGCACGCCTACGTGCATATGATTGATAATGCTAGTCAGGTTACCATGTGAGTTAGGGATATAAACACAACATGATGTGCCCAGAAGTCCGAGATGGTCCATGATGGTCCTTCCCATGTGTCAACTTGTCACGTGATGCTGAACCATACATAAAGAGCCAAATCTGGATCGTGTTATGGCTCATCCTTGAGGTCTGTTCTGGGGAAACAAAGTTCATTAGTCAAGGCAACTCAATCATGTGGCTCCCCGTCACTCTCTGTGGGGAGGAGGGTACTTCGGCTGCGGGTTCCTCTGTTCCAACAAAAGCATGGACACAGCGTGTGGGACCAGCAATGTAAGATCAGCATAATTCTCGAGAGGCTGCTACAGCCTTTTCTCCCACCACTCCGGCTCGCAGGCAGAGAGGAATGCCTGCTCCCACTGGATCCAATTTGCCCCGAAAAGAAGGCCACTGGTCGCAAACCATCAAGTCATCCACATATTGTATCAAGGCAGAGCCCGAAGTAGCTATAAATGAGCTCAAAATGTCTCTCAGAATCTGATTGTAGATTGTAAGTGACTCACAATAGCCTTGACGCAGACGTGTGAATGTGTATGGCTTACCATTGAATGTAAATGCAAACCGATTTACAAACTGACTTTGTAAACAGGGAACACTGAAAAAAGCGTTTGCCAGATCAATTACAGAAAACCATTGACTGCCTGGAGGAACCTGGCCAAGAATTGTGTAGGCTTTTGGAACATCTGGTGCTCGCTGTCTGACAATCGCATTTACAGCCTGCAGGTCCTGTACGAATCGCCACTCATTGGGCTGCAGTGGTCTATGAGGTTTCTTGATAGAAAAAATGGGAGTGCGCACTAGGGAGACCGAACAAGGGACAATTACTCCTGCCTTCAGTAAAGACTCAAAAACTGTCCTGATGCCATCAATGGCCTCCCGCTTTAGGGGATACTGAGTCTGCCTAGGCCTGAACTCTGATTTGGGTGTGATCACAAGTGGTTCAGCATTTTTAACCAAGCCTACATCATGTCACCCGGTAGCCCATAATTCTTTTGGGACTCCTGCCAATCTGGGGTGCTTTCTCCTGTAAGACAAGAGAAGTTCTCTACGCTGTGCGTACACATACGGACGCTGCGCTCAACACGAACACACATACAGAGAGATTGTTTAAAGACTCCTTTGCTAGGGCTGTAGAGGATGCTGGGGTGTTTTGTTAACCGCCAGCCAGTGACTTTGTGTGGGGAACACTCCTTTATCCACCTCCCCACATCCTTCCACTCACATGAATTAAATAAAATATGAGGTTTTAAATCCACTACATTCCACAGCTCTTCCTGGCAGCACTGTGGAGAGTCAGTGGAGGAATCAGCAATGGCCCTACGAGAGTTTGTGTATGATTTAGCTGTATTAAACATGCACATTAATGTTTTGAAAAATATAGAGGCTGTATACTCAGCAGCTCACGTTTTTAAACCATCCCTTCTCATAATGCTCACCCGGACCCTCATGCACATGTGCAGTGCAATGGACGTCCGCATGTTCCATGTAGTCAGTTCCAGAAAAGTGTTTTCTCCTTAGCTAGTGTTCTGTGACCTTAGTCACTCCATCTGGACAGTTCCACTCATAGAGATACAAGGGGAGTTCTGTGCTCAATTTAATGCATGCTAGAGGTTCACTAACAATATTAATATTTGTAAAATTCAGGCCCTGAATTTATACTGAATTTACATATCATACTTCTGCCTAGCAAATTGAAAGGGCAGGTGGAGGAAATCAGGAATTAATGTTTTGTCTCCTGCCCATCCTCAGTGACACATTTCAGTCATTCTGAGAGATGTTACAATACAGAGTTGCTACTATGGAGCGAATGGTATTAGAACTTAACTTTAGGGGCGCTGTGAACTCTGCTTGTCTGATCACTGAAAGGGTTGTACCAGAATCTACTAAAAAAAAAATTAATTTGCTTTCCATTTACATTGAGTGCCATGTAAGGTAACTGAGTGAAAAGAAAAAGGTGTGAAGTTCAAAAACATTGAAGCAGTTTCACCCTGGCTTGTTTGGAGATCGTGTTGTTTTGTGGCAAACTGATTCTCAGTGTGTTGTGTGTTTCCTCTTCTGTTCTCAGAGGAGTGTATCTCCCCATCCCCCCCATCCTCGGCCTTGGCTTGCACCCTCCGCTTTTGGGCATTCTTTGGCAAAGTGCCCAAAGTTTACCACGGCTGTAGCAGCGGAAGTCTTGACTGTTTGGATTTCCTGGCTAAAATGCACCCCTGCCCCTTCCTCTTCCTTTTCATCCCCCTCGTCCACTCCTTTCATCTGGGTGAGCAGTCTGTAGCATGGTCAGTGTGGCCCTACATAGGTCTTTGCTCTTTTTCGTAGGTCTTTGCTCCTGGTTCGTGATTTTCTCAGCTGTTTTTCCCTGCCTTTCCCTCAGACGTTTTTCAGCATGCACTGCATATTGCTGAATTTGGGACAGGCTGCCTGGGTCCCAAGTGATAGACTCTTAACCATCTCAGCAATCTCAGGTTTCAGTCCATTTATGAAGCTGTTGCGAAGATGCCCTTCCCATGCTGTGACCACTCCGCCATCTCCGGCTAGGGCCTGTAGTAGGGTTAGGCCGGAGTTGGAGTCATGCACCTCAGTGAGTCGTGTCAGATAGCTGTGGACTGACTCTGAATCTTTCTGTTTTCACATTGCAATCTTTATCATGTCCATCCGAACAGGAAAGCTTGTTGCAAGGTGTTGTTGTAGCGCAGTGATGCACTCACGGTATGCTCTTTTGTCTTCATGGCCTCATTGTGGATTGACGAGTCTTCTGTCTCCCCCTGAAATCTCTGGGAGACTTTCCCCATCTTGACCATCAGTAGGCGTCGCAGCTCACTGGTTGTGGGTCTGAATTCTTTGCAAAAGACCAACAGTTCATCTCTGAACTCCGTGCTGCCAATATTGCTTGGGTTGGGGAGGTGTGTCATGGCTTCCTCTGTCCACGGGCGATGTACCAGCATGGGACCATGTTGTTCTGCTACCTCCACCATGGGAGCTTGTATGTTCCCATGCATCTGACCTCGTGCGTCTAGGTGCTGTGTACTTTGTTTTGCCTTGTTGTACTGTGTGCACTGTGTGCTGCCTGGTTCGTGATGGGGATGCTGGAATCTCTTCATTTCTCCCTACATACGCAGGCAGGGCAGATGCTTGGAGCTCTGGATACAGCCTGGGTGGGGTGGTTGAGGAAGGGTGTTGGGGGGCATCTTGGTAGGGCTGGTCATGGGTTGCTCCTCCCCCTATACTCCAGCCATCTGGGCAGGAAGTGTCTGCTCATTTCTCTCTTTTCATGGTTGAGGCTGTTTCAGAGTTGGGTTGTTGAGTCTAAGTCTGGTTCAAGCTATAATTTAGCACACTGAAACGCAGATGAGGACCCTGCCTGCCTTCTTTCTCTCTTATGTGCCTCACACTGCCAGTCTCCACACTTTCCAATCCGCTAGGAACTTATTTTTTTACACTATTACTCTCTCTCTCTCTCTTCCAAGTTTCTTTTCAATGCTTCTAACTGCCTAACACTAAAGCTACACTTGTACCCTTGATGCACAGTGTCGTTTGATTTTCAGAGCTAATGGATCAGTGATAAGGGGCCTTTTTGGTGGCTATGACCCGTCGCAAGTCACACCGCTACACAGTAATGATTAAATTGCATCTTTACAAGTTAATAACTTGCCGTCATCCCACTAGGATACGCCTGCCGACATAACCTCCAATCTATTTAAAAATAGGAGCAATATCACCTACAATCGTTGCTGTGGTCGAGTTCCCAGAACTCTACTAGAGACCCTTGTCTCTATATTACTGATTCACATCCAGTGGATCTCACACAACTGTTTCCAAATTTTGATTCACTAATACAATTGTCTCTTGAGAAATAACAGAAAAGGATTTATTGAAGGAAAAGAAGGTTTACAGCATACAAAGAGGATAGAATATAGGAGCTTTGCAAGGTCAGAAAGGGATAAAGCGAAAAAGTAGTCAAAAACACGAAAAGGGTAAAAACTAGTAAAGACATAAATCAAGAATAAACGCTCAGAAATGCGAACTACGTTTGGCAACTAATACGCGGAAACCTGTACAAATGGTAATTGACACCAGCTTTTAAAACTAGAGCAACCTCGAGCGAGTTTCAGACCGGGAGCAAGTGGGAGTGTCATCGAGTGTAGCCTTCTGGGAAGTGGAGTTCTGAAGCGCGGAGTAGCCAGGAAGACCCGGCTGCCTGACAAAAGCCTAGATACAGACTAAACACTGCTTAATGCCTAGATACAGACTAAACACTGCTTAATGCCTAGATACAGACTAAACACTGCTTAATGCCTAGATACAGACTAAACACTGCTTAATGCCTAGATACAGACTAAACACTGCTTAATGCCTAGATACAGACTAAACACTGCTTAATGCCTAGATACAGACTAAACACTGCTTAATGCCTAGATACAGACTAAACACTGCTTGAAGCCTAGATACAGACTAAACACTGCTTGCAGCCTAGATACAGACTAAATGCTGTATAAAGCCTAGATACAGACTAAACACTGTAAAAAGCCTACATGCAGACTAAACGCTGTATAAAACCTAGATACATGGGGCTTAATTCTTCTTCTTCTTTTTTTTTTAAACAATCTTAGTCTGCGGTAAATGGAATACGCATTGAATGTATTTTTGTGTTTAGCTGTGTTTTTATTTTACATTAAAATTATATCTGAAACTAGCACAAATAGAAGAAATCCAGTGAGGGCAAATGCTTTTCACAGCACTGTATATACTAACAAGCTGTCTTGTGTTGTACTTGGCACATAAATCAACACTATAAATTATTAATAGCATCTATTATTTTCCATTCAAAATAAAACAGAGGTGCCACTGTTCATATGGTTCCCAGAGGCAATACTACAACTTCTGCTGATGTGCAGCCTACCAAAATTTTTAATTAAGATTATGTTCGGTTTTAATGTTAACATGTTTCCAACTCTGTTTCATCTAGTAATAACCCTTTAAGGTGTGATTCTTCCAAACTGGCTGTTTGCCTGCTGTGTAGGTCAGTTTCCTTTATTGCTGTTTCTCTTAGATCCTCTTCAGATTGTGTACATCATATCAGCTAAAGATTAAACCACATCTCAAGAACTTCAGTGTGTAGCTGATGCCAATTCACAGGCAACATTCGCCTGGAGCAGGTAAGATAATCCTATGAAACCCCTTGATAGTGGGCAGCTGCAGCAGTCATGGCAGAAATCCATCATAGACTAAATAAAAGATGAAAGGGTGAAGCAGCACCTGGTTTTAGCTTAGCCTCCAGAAACAGTGTTCTGGTTTCTTGTCTCTGGGATAGAAAAGTCAGTTTTGCCTTTGATGTTTCACATCTATTGCTATTACTCATCTCCTGGTTTTTATTTCTTCTCAACATCACACGATATTTAAACAGGATATATGAGTAAGGTGATATTCGCTAGCTGCTGTTACACTACTGTTAAAGTGCACACTAATGAAGGCGGTTTTCAGTAGATATATGATTAGCTTTTTATTGCTACTTCAACACTCTAGTAGTACCACATTATTAATTCTCATAATAACAGGCTGAACTTTTCCTGGTCCTGTTTATGCTGACAGGCTGATAATACCTCTGATATTACTGGCTTGTATATGTGTAATGTTTCAAACCAGTATGGGAATGGCACACTTTATGTCCATTACTTTACAGGTGAGTCTTGTAGTGTTAGTGACTGTTAAGGCTTGAAGTTGTACCTGTGAACGTGAAATAAAGGTCGAGAGACAAGCTCTGTCGTGGTCCGGATATACTTTTATTTTTAACACTCAAACGGTCATCCTAACTCTACAAGTCTCATTGTTGCTGACAGGCAAGGTATGGTTGATCAGTCTTTGTTGTAGATAACTGAGAGGTGTTCTTGCAGGTTAGGTGCCCTCCAGAATACTCTACATGACAGCAGTTCAGTCTAGCAGTTCAGTGTAAAGAGCACGTCGGCTCTAAAACACTTCCTCCCCTCTCTCCATATAGAATCTGCCCCTGTCTGTTGGAATTTGTTCACCATTCTTCTCACTATTCTCCCCTGTGTTTATACGGAGGTCATGAAAGGTTTACTCTGTGAGAGTCTGGGTGGTCCTCACCACGACTGCAGTGCTCTCCTGCCTGAAGCAGAGCAGTCCCAGGAATGGTCTATTTTAGTCTAGTACAGCTGTTCACAATCTGTGGTATGGTCATCCACAGGGGTACGCCAGGAATATTTAGTATTTTCATTATTATAATTACAAATAATATATTATATTATATTATATTATATTATATTATATTATATTATATTATATTATATTATATAAAGCCAGTCGGGAAAGCTCCAGCACGCACAGCCCTGCGGAGGGCGCCACAGCTAAAAGCGAGTTTCTGTGAGCAGACGAAGAACGCGTACGCTTTGGTGCGGTCTTGTGCATGGCGATGTTGGACTTATTTCGGATTATTTTCTTTTATTATCTTATTATTGTTCAGCAGTTTTACCTACTGGTCAGCGATGACGTCATCTAAGTTTAGATGAAAGGAGCCGAACTGGATTCAGTTTCGGTTTTACGCGATGAATCTCCATCATATTCTCTTTGGAGTGCTGTCCTTCTTTCAGTTCCACGGAGTTATTACAGGTGGGTCTGCAATGAATATTCATCCTTCTTACATTATATTACCAGCACCGGCTACATTTAGCATTACTAGCTAGCTGTACCTTTCTGTAGGAAGACAGTAAGTAGGATGTTGATGACGACTTAAATCAACATATCAGATAGCAAGTAAGTAAGTAATCTCTCTGGGCCTGTGTGCTGCGTGTACTACAGCTGAATTAACATTAAAACACGAAAAAAGGTTACAAAGACGAAGTTAGTGCCTCTAATGAGGTGCATATTCAGAAACAGCAGGGTCTTTGTAGAGCGAGCTTTTGAGAACTGTGCTGTGTGCGCTTTGTTGGTTCCATATGGAGATTCGGATCCCTTTCTTCAATAGCTGTCGACCGACTCGTGTTAAAAGGATAAAGCGTACAAACTATCGTAACTGTTGTTCAGATCCAAGATCAGCGGCTACAACTTTGTTTATGTTGAAATTGTTAGCGTTTCAGACCCAAGGGACCGTCTACAAATTACAAGACGCTGTAAACACGCAGGTGAGGATTAGTAGTGAAAGGCATCTCACCCTTTATTATACTGGAAATGAGCTTTGTGACCATCGGCAGGCTTTTAGCACATTTCAATCGAAGAGCCATAAAATCAGTTTGTCAGAAAAAAAATATAATTATTGATCTGTTTACAATAAAGCACTTTGTGATACACAAGTGAGGCATGCACTCACTTGACTGAATTATTTGAGGCTGATGGGTGCCTTGGTTACAGTAGCTTGGTGTGGTTGGCGTAGCTCAATGGGTAACACCACTACTCAGGGTGCCACCTCTACATGTGGGATGGGGTTCGAATCCCAGTCTGGGTGACTATGCTGAGCTACACCAATAAGAGTCTTTGGGGAAGACTCCTAACACCACACTGGCCCACCTGTAATCATTAACCTTGTAAGTCGCTCTGGATAAGAGCATCAGCCAAATGCCGAAAATGTAAAATAAGTTATATGTAATCAAGTGCAATGCTTATGACGTACTACACCCCAAAGCGTTACATCTTGGTCTTATTTGACCTTATACTTAATTATCCATTAAACAGAACTCTTTAGGATTCATTAAGCCATGTGACAGTAAGCATCCCATTGTGCATCAGACTTAAACATGCAACAACCATGCAAACCTGCATGTATTATCAATAAATGGGTATATACACCGACCAGCCATAGCATTCAAACAACAACCACCACTTTTTGCTAATTTAATGAGCTTCACTTACCATACAGTAGTCCACCTGCTTCTCTGTATACTTTTATTATTTCCTTTCACCCAGTTCTTCAATGGTCAGGACCCCCACAGGACCACCACAGAGCAATGTGGTTGGTGGAACGTTCTCAGCACTGCAGTGACACTGATGTGGTGGTGGTGGTGGTGTGTTAGTGTGTGTTGTGTGAGTGGATCAGACATAGCAGCGCTGCAGGAGTTAAACACCTCAATATAAATATATTTCAAATATGCTATACAACTATATTGCAACCTACTGCTCCATTTAATCTAATACATTTTTGTGCTGCTTCATGACACACACACACACACACACACACACACACACACACACACACACACACACACACACACACACAGAATATGATTATAGAAAAAGAAAAAAATTCTGTGGGTTATTCAGTGTGAAGGAGGAGAAGTGCCACAAAAAGGATGTTAAACTGAGAGAAGCAGAGAAACACTAGAAGGGAAAGTATAAAGAAATAAGTGTAGTCATACAAGCCAGGACTCTGTTAGCAGCTAATGCCAGAACCAAATCACATGGAGAGAGACATGAGTCAGGCACACACATCAGCTAGCAAGTAGTGTTTCCTTCAGTATTTAGAGTTTTGGTAGTTTTCCTCCTCAGGATTTTTCAGGATTCCCAAGGATTTTTACTATGGCTTTATTTCGCCAGCAGCTTTCCTCAGAACTCCTATAATATGTGACGTAATACCATGCCCAAAAAGCACCTATCACTGGGCTAAACAACTACAGACCTGTTGCACTAACCTCTGTAGTTTTTGAGAGACTGGTTCTTAGACATTACTAACTTCACCACATCCTTTAGTGCCTCAGCCATGCAGACATTTATGCAAGAATTTGGTTCTTGGATCTCAGCTCAGCCTTGAATACCAACATTCCAGGATGGCTACACAGCAAACTGGCCTAACTCAATGTGCCAGCCTCCACCCGCCAGTGAATCACAAACTTTCTCACTGGCAGAGAACAGCAGGAACCAAGACAACCAGCACAGGAGCTCCTCAAGTTTGTGTCCTGTCCACATTGATCTTACCGAACACGAACGACTGTACCTCCATGGACCCCTCGGTTAAAATCATGAAGCTTGAAGACGATACGACAACCTTGGGTCTCATTCAGGTTAATGACAGATCTGGGACGATTGATCAGGTGGTCATTTGGAGCAACAACATCAACCTGGAGCTGAACACAGCAATAACAGTGAACATCAGGAGAGGTTCGCCAGCCTTTTCAGCAGTCTCCATCCCGGGCTGAATTGTGATGGCTGTGGAGTCCTACAAGTTCCTGGTACAACAGTCAAGGATGTGAGTTCGGACTGCAACATCAGTTCCATCATTAAGAACAACAGAGGATGTACCTCCTACGTCAGCTAAGGCAGTTCAACCTGTCCCAGGAACTGATGGTACAGTTCTACACTGCCACCAAAGAATCTGTTATCAACACGTCCATCACATTGTGGGGCAGCTCAGCCACCAAACATGACACAATGATACTGACAGACTGCTAGAGTTAAGCTACACACTGCTGGATCTGCACACTTCCACACTTTATTTTGTGTGTGTGTGTGTGTGTGCACTCACATGTGTTAGGAATGTGTGTGTTTGTACTGTGTTGTAATGTTGTTATGCTCTATGAACTGTGAGCTAATTTAACCAAAGACAAATTTCCCTGTATGTGTGAACATACTTGGCCAGTAAAGCTGATTCTGATTATATTCAAAAATACATAGGAAAACCACAAATAAAAATAGCAGCATCTTTTGTTTGCATCAAGATTATAAAAAGGACATAAGACAGCACCTTATGTAAACCTAAAAATTATATTCAATTTGTATTAAGACCGGTGGCACCGGTTGGCCATGAGAGGTTCAGATGATTCAAATGTGTGTTCAGTAGGATGTTAAAGCATTCAAACAGTATGTAGGGTTTTAATGTATTACAGTGTTTTTTTTTATAACGTAATTTAAACACAAACTTGTTTGTGTACAGAGCTCTAGCTATTAACATGCAATACAGTAGGAGATTTTGACAGCGTAGCACAATTCATCGGAACACATCGAAGTGTTGGTCAGGAAGATGAATAGCATTCAAAGCGTTGCTCGCTTCAGTCCGTATCTCATAGCAGCTCATGACAGGTGGCGACACAAAGCCATGCAAACATTGGCATGATGAAACCGTTACCGGCGAAAATGGATGATTATGGGGTGAGGGCCTCATCAGTGTAGATTGTTTATGTAAGGTGGAGAAAGGCAGGAGGAGCTCTGTATGCTTTTGTCTAAAATTCAACAGCAAGACGTTTGGCTCATGCGACTCCCAAAAAAAATCGACATCCGTTTTATTCAGTCTCTAGTCTACATCAAATTAGCTCCAATTAAACGGCTTAGTTTATAACGGTGGTTTGCCGTTGTCTGTCTACTCTGAAGATGTAAATACAACATTAATCAGTGTTCTGATTGTTCAGCACCATCAAACATTCAGAATCAAATTGTGTAACTTTCTGCAAGCGTTTAGTTAAGATAAACTTTGTGATAGTTACGCAGTGAAGCATATCAGATTATAAAGTTTCCTTTCGATAACTGATTCATTAATTTTTTTCCCCAGTGTCTGATACCGATACTGAGTGATGTATTGGTAGGGATGGGCGATATGGACACTTTATTTTTTTTATTTTTTTATTTTTTTTATTTGTATCAGTCAATATAGATGATTATCATGATAAGAAAAATATTTTTCTGTATAGAGACTGATCTAAATAAAAGTGACATCAAATAGTTAACTATGATTCCAAACTCTTCTTTATGGTCAGGACATGACAAACACTCACCAACCAGCAGAACATTTTACAAACCTGTCGTGAGAGAAGGCCAGTTGGTACGTCAGTATTGGATTACACCGACTTGATGAATCGCCCCTTTTGCATCCACGTCACGGAATATTACAGAATTCAAACACAAGTTAGCAAATATTTGGATTTCTGTGCTCTGCCATGGTAGGTTCTGGAAAGAAGACCTGCAATATATTAACACTGTCTGTGTAAAACACCTCTGGCCTTTAACTGCAGAGTGATTCTTCTCCAGCAGACACGCACCATCTGTTTAGGCCTCTTTAAACTGGTCCGACTGTTGATCGGTCCGCTTAAACCGCATTTTTGTTCTCTCTCTTTCTGGCTCTGGAAGTGCTCCATCTGGTGGAGACAACCATTGTCTTGCTCTTCGTGCTGTGGAAAATGTCGCAGAGGCTCTGAAATAAAGTGGATCTGTGAGAGTCTGTATATTGTTAACATCACTACCATATAACATTCATCATAAATTAGTTAAACTTCCATCGAAGAAAAGTTATAGCAATGATTGTCGTTTAGCATTTTATTGCTCAACCCAGCTTCCCGAATCAATATGCTGTATGTTTGCTTACCACAGCTCAGTATATCTTGCAACACTGGCAGCCATGATGATGACTTCTGAGGACGGATATCCTAAATCTAAAGTCATGTGACCTACAGACTAATACCAGACAAGACTTCTGATAAGTGATTACTGGCAGAAAAGCTGGCTAGGAAGATGCTTCAAACTTTAAAGTGAGCACAAAATGCTAAGACATGTATGAAATAAAATACCATATATGTTCAGCACTAATATTATATCACAATTTCTAAAGGGTGCAAATTGCAGGAGCTCTGATTTTGATTATATGCTATTTTATCAAGTCTTAGGTGGGGAACATTTAACTTAATATCAGAGCTTGTCAACTGCATGTAGATGAGTTAGACCAATCAGAGGCAGCCAAGTAACTATATGCTGTGGCATCACAACCACAGCTAACTGAGAAAGGGGATGCTAACAGGCCACACTTCGATACAAATCGTTCAGTCCTGCTAGCTCATATTACCAACTACAAGTGTAATGGAAATAAAAGGACCTATTAATGGAGGAGAACCGGTACTTGGAAACCACACAAGTTTCTACCACACAGACCAATCCAGGGCCAATGGTTTAAATAGAAATGTGTGGTTGTAGAGATGAAGTAGAAAGATGTCATGCTATGGGCTGTATAAAAGTTACACAGGCACATCTCTTGACCAAACTCTGTTCACACAGTCTGTGTAGTGCCAGAGAGAGCACACACATTTGAGTTTGTATTTTCACTGATAAACATGTAGGTTATTAGTTAGTGGCTTAGCATGCCAACTGAGCCTGTAACGTACTCATGTTATTAGCATACTGTTGGGGAATAGCATGTTTCGTCATGGCTAAACTGCTGCTGTAAAGTGGTTACCTGTGCACTTTGTAGTAAAGCTAGTGCTGGCGAACTACACTGTGTATGTGTGGTGTGTGGAAACTCACATATCCGGCGGCTGGTGTGGCAAGGCCTCCTGTAGTAAATAAGAAGCTTCATTCAAGCTGGTCTTAAAATAACTGGCTTCCTTGATTGTGACTAATCTGCAGACATGGGAACAAGTCACTAAGTTGCAAGTAACAAGTAAGTCTCAAGTCTTAACAATCAAGTCACGAGTCAAGTCCCAAGTCAATGCAAGCAAGTCTCGAGTCAAGTCCCAAGTCAATGCAAGCAAGTCTCGAGTCAAGTCCCAAGTCAATGCAAGCAAGTCTCGAGTCAAGTCCCAAGTCAATACAAGCAAGTCTCGAGTCAAGTCCCAAGTCTTAAACTTCGAGTCCTAGTCAAGTCATGTCATTTCAATATTTCACATAACTGATGCAGCTGATTCGTAGTATATTAATCATAGTACATTAATCATAAATGTTTTTAAAGTTTGTATTTAGTATAACAAAAACAACTTGCATCATCTCAAACAGTTCAAACAACAAAGTGCTATTTAACTTAACAGGAACAAGTAGTGCAAATCGTTAATTAAATAATTTGAGGATTAAATAACCTGCAAAGTACTGTGCAGTAAACAAAGTACAAAGTACTTACTGTAATCTCTAATAGATATGTACTAAACGCAGTATGGAAAAATGAATGTGACATTATACCACAGTTTACAGCAACAAAAAGTCAAGGTTTATGGATTAAAAAAAATTAGGAAAGGACAAGAATATCATATGATTCATGATATCATATGAGCTGTTTCAGTATGCTATAAATTTCTGTAAACAGGCTAACAAAGTACACTACATCATTGTTTCTCAACCCTGGCCCTGGAGGCCCACTGCCCTACACTTTTTATTGTTTTCCATTCTCCCAACACATCTGATCCAACTAATCACCTAATTACCAGCCCAGTACTGAGTTAAAATAGGTGTTGAAGCAGAAAAAAAAACACTAAAATGTGCAGGGCAGTGGGCCTCGAAGGCCACTATAACGAAGTACCACACTATAACGAAGTAGTTGAACACATTCCACCTACAGGAATTTTCATCACATTCTAAACCCATTATATATATATATAAACAGCATGTGTGAACTGCTGTGTTTGACACTTTTCTGCTCTATGCTAATTCACCACGTCGAGGCTGAGATGCTGTGGTTCCAAAACGTTTTCAGTAAAATTTCTCACAGTGAACGGTGTGAGAGAGGGACGAACAGAGGACAACAGCTTTGTTTACATTCGCTGTTGTTTATTATTATGTCGCTACGTTTGCTAGCTTGCTAACTGCTAACTGCTATACGCGAAATATACACAGCACAGACTTACTGTTCTTTGTGCAGCCTCAAATGTCGAGTTTGAAGTGGTTGCATCTCCATCTGTGATCTTGACTCCACATGTCTTGCATACCGCAGTTCTTCTTTTATTTACTACATTATAATCTTTGTAGTTGAACAGGATTATTTTTGGAAGCATGTTGCTCGTCTTCTCCGCACAAATTCAACACTGGCGCCCCCCCTCAAAGCTTCCCGTGATTGGCTGTACGGTTACGGCTTTACTTGTTGCTAGGTTACGGATCATTTGGGCTGAGCGGCTCAGCTCCCTAGCGCTACAGCGACATTTAATATAAAATGATCCAGTTATGTGATTCAGTTTTACTTATTCATTATGTTAAAGTAGGGTTGTCAAGTCTTTTCGAGTCTTAAAGCTCAAGTCCGATTCCAAGTCCAAGTCAGTAAAGGTAAAGTCTAAGTCAAGTCGCAAGTCTTTAGTAATGTTGTCGAGTCAAGTCACAAGTCATCAGTTTAGTGACTCGAGTTGGACTCGAGTCCAAGTCATGTGACTCGAGTCCACACGTCTGCTAATCTGTAGCTCCATGTTGCACAGTCCTATAGCTGTCCTACTACAGACAAGGCAGAAGGCGCCCAGAACTCCGGCCCACATTTCTCTCCCACGCTTCTCTCCCACGGTCACACCTCCTTCAGTCACAGAGTCACTACAACCACATATTAAAAGCACAGCATGAACTCGCAACCAGTGTAATAAATAAAAATGATAGATACAGACGTTCTAGCATGTTAGCCCAACGTCACCCAAACGTTCTGATCTTCTGGCCTACAGTAAATACATCATATTTTGGTTTGAAATAGTTTTTAAAGCAAATTTCTTTGCCAGTATGACAATTTTGAATCTTTTTACTTTTGAATATTCAGGTTAAATGGTCATTGGTAACATTGTCATTGGTTTGTGTGTCGGGGAGCCTAGTGATGTGCTCCTTGCGTAGGAAACATTGGTATAGACAAGGACCTATTTATGCCCATTCTAAGTCTTATCATAGCAGAAGTGATGGCGGAGTTCTTGCATGACTTAGTTAGGCTAACTTGAATCTCTTGCCCAACAAAACAGCACCATGCTTACTACTACCACCAACCCTCTTCTTCTTTCACTTGTTCTTATTCACCTGTACTGAAATACAGCTGTGTGCTGTACGTGAGGAGCTTTTCGGCTGTGTCTGTGTGGAGCAGAAGTGATTGAATTATTTGGTCTGGCGTCTAATCAAATATTCATCCTTGTGTGATGTACAGGCATACATTAAAACCTACAATCACACATTGCAGAGGATTCTTCAACGCATATTTGGCATTCTGTTACATTCATGACTTACAAAAGGGCTTTGTGTTTCACACAGAGAATGCATTCTAGTTAGTACATCCGCTCCAAACTGCCCTCAGCTAACCCAACGGCAAAACAAAACAGAAGCCAGTGCTAATGCCTAAAAAGAGTCAAACTAGCAAATACAGTATATTATAATAGGTACTCTGCTTAGTGCTCACTTAGGCCCAGTCCCATTTCAGTTACAAGGTGTAGTGGTTAAAATCTTCCCCCTATGAAATGGGACCCCCTAAGCTGAACTTGGCTATGTAATCACCAGCTTCATGATAGAATTTCCCTGTTATACCGTAAATGGTGCAGCAGTTACGTTCTGGTACCTGAGGTTGCTGCATCATTTAAGGTGGAATGGGATATTTTGCGGAAAGGTAGTGACCAAGACATTCGCGTATTACTAGGGTTTACACGTGTTGGTAAAACGATATTACAGTGGTTATCTTACAACACAGTGGCTTTTTAACAGAGAAAATGCTTATTTATGGGACTTGGTTGCTTGTGCAGCCATTTTGCTTATGATTTGCAGGGGATTCTGGGAATTTCCTCATAGCACTCTGAAGAATCTCTGTTTGAAGAGCTGTGTAACCCTAACACTACGCCCAACCCCTCCATGTCAACAGTAGTCGGGAAAACCTTACCCCTAGACGTGAATACGCAAACGGAGGGGTAGGGCTAAGTAAGTTAGGGGCAAGGGGTGAAATGAGATTGGGCCTTAGAGATAGGTCTCCTGACTGCATTTAAAGACCACAAGGGTTGCATTTACAGAGAGGACTCTTGATGCCCATCATTTTGGAAAGATGGCTGGTCAAGTTGAGCTGTCCTTAAAGCTTAAAGGGCAAGAAACTAAACAAACAACTGGGAGGCCTTCTTAGAGTGGAAGGGTTGAGTTCTCCAGACGTTGTAGAGGAAACACAGAATCATACCAAAGATTCCTACATCATGAGAGAAAATAACCAAGAATTTCTAAATAAGATTATGGGGAACTTGGCACAATCATGGTGAGGACTTGCAGTTCCAGGAAAGATTAGCAAGTTTTGCTGGGGATTAACAGCACAGCCTTGTCATGACCCACCACCACTCCATTCTTGCATCCTTAAATATGTGTAGCTGAAAGTTCCAGGCATTAAACATTGCTCGATTCACAGTGTCATGTATGTCCTGGGAATAAACCACAGAAGACCCAATTTATGTCTCTTTACCATTAGCACACTGGGCAGTGTTTAACCTCACTTACAAGATAACATCTCTGCTAATACAGGTGTGGGTGTTCCCGTGCCAGTAAAAAAACACTCTGTAGTCAGTTTACACTCTACTTTCCCATGGCTTTTGGTATGTGAGCGTACATACTTACATAGGGGCAGAATTTCATGTAACCTACTCCAGTACAACGCCACCCACTGACTTGTAATAAACATGAAGTAGATTTATTAGCTTTCTGACAAAAGAATAATAATAATAGCAGCTAGCACAGTGTGATCCCTTAGCTTTGACTTGGGTCTCTCATAGAAGAGGGTAAAAAGTACTTGTAAAAGTCAGAAAAGTACTCGAGGTAATGAATGTGCTAACATGTCAAACAGGTTACCCTTTGCAGCGTGGTTTTTGTGTTTATAGAGTAGATGCTGCTTCTGAGTAGATCTTATTGTGATGTGTAGGATCGTGTGTCATGAGGCGCCCCAACCATCATTTCCCTGTTCTTTTGTCACGTCACACTACATGGCTGTTCCGCGTCCCCTACACTCGTATTTGTGCATGACGCTGGAAATGTGCCAGCTACAACAGTATCATGTAAAACTCAGACGATCACCAAGTGACTTGGACAATACCTGGATTTCTGCGGTGCAGCCAGCCAGTGCATTCACAAGAGACCACGTGGTGCAAGTGTAACGCAAAACTCCCATTTCCTGGTTTACAAAGCGTCACAGAAATCCTTGCAAAATATATGAGATGTTATCTAGAAGATGAAGAATATTTAAATCCTATATTTCTTTAAGCATGTAGTTTGTTTCTGCATCACTCCAAAACTGTTTTCTTGCCATCTCCTTGTTAAACACTCAAATTATATACAGTGGTGTGAAAGTGTTTGCCCCTTCATGCTTTCTTATTTCTTTGCACGTTTGACAATCCTAAATGTTTTAGATAATCAAACTAATTAAAATATTAGTCAATGACCACTCAAGTAAACACAAAATGCAGTTTTAAAATGACGGTTTATTATTAGGGGAAAAAAAAAATCCAAACCTACATGGCCCTGTGTGAAAAACTGTTTGCCCTCCAGTTAAAACATAACAGTGGTTTATCACTCCAGAGTTCAATTTCTCTAGCCACACCCAGGCCTGATTACTGCAACACCTGTTATCAATCAAGAAATCACTTAAATAGCACCTGCCTGACAAAGCGAAGTAGACCACAAGATACTCAAAAGCTAGACATCATGGCAAGACCCAAAGAAATTCAGGAACAAATGAGAAAGAAATTAATTGAGATCCATCAGTCTGGAAAAGGTTATAAGGTCATTTCTAAAGTTTTGGGACTCCAGTGAACCACAATGAGAGCCATCATCCACAAATAGCGAAAACGTGGAACAGTGGTGAACATTCCCCGGAGTGGCTGGCCAACCGAAATTACCCTAAAAATCATCCAGAGTGCCATGATGAAAACCACTGCTGTGCAAAAAGAACATTAGGGCTCGTCTCAATTTTGCCAAAAAACATCTTGATGAACCCCAAGACTCTGTGGACTGATGAAACAAAAGTTGAACTGTTTGGAAGGTGTGTGTCCCATTACATCTGGCATAAAAGTAACACCGCATTTCAGAAAAATAACATCATACCTACAGTAAAATATGGTGGTGGTAGTGTGATGGTCTCTGGCTGTTTTGCTGCTTCAGGACCTGGAAGACTTGCTGTGACAAATGGAACCATGAATTCCGCTGTCTACCAAAAGATCCTGAAGGAGAATGTCCGGCCATTTGTTCGTGACCTCAAGCTGAAACGAACTTGGGTTCTGCAGCAGGACAATGATACAAAGCACACCAGAAAGTCCACCTCTGAATGGCTAAAGGAAAACAAAGTGAAGATTTGAGATGCTGTGGCATGACCTTAAAAAGGCGGTTCATGCTCTCAAATTCTCCAATGTGGCAGAATTACAACAATTTTGCAAAGATCAGTGGGCCAAAGTTTCTCCACAGCGCTGTGAAAGACTCATTGCACGTTACCGCAAATGCTTGATTGCAGTTGTTGCTGCTAAGGGTGGCCCAACCAGTTATTAGGTTTAGGGGGCAACACTTTTTCACACAGGGCCATGTAGGTTTGAATTTTTTTTCTCCCTTAATAATAAAAACCTTCATATAAAAACTGAATTTTGTGTTTACTTGTGTTGTCTTTGACTAATTAGTTAGTTTGATGATCTGAAACATTTACAAGTGACATATGCTGAAAAATAAGAAATCATGAGGGAGGTAAACACCACTGTACATATCGTCGATGTCCAAAGAAAAACATCGTCTCCATTTTTGTAGATTTTTACATTCATGGATTATTTAAACACAGCAGGTGCTGTTTACACTGTGTGAACGTTTCATGATGAATGGACTATAAGAAATGGGCCAAAACTTCTTCGAAAGATGTCTGGTTCCATTGACCTCCATTCAAACTAAAGGAGGTTTTTGGCTTCCCCTGTAAAGTTGCCATTTTGGAGATACTATTTTTTCTTTGGACAGCGACGATATATAATATACAGTGCCCTGGATACCTGATTACTGAGCTATCGAGCTCTCTGATCAGATTTTTCCATTTAAGAGAACAGATTAAGCAGTTTAGGTAACAGTTTGAATAACCAGATAACTAAAAATCTGATTATGATCAGATTATTAAAAAGGTCATGTTTGTTTCGTCATAATAGCTGTTTATATGTTCAAACCGTAGTTGTTTTATATATTTGTGTGATCTGGTATAAATTATAATGGTTATTTTTCCATAATTGTTCTTTTTTACAGCTATACGTGTTATTGGTCGGAGTGTTACTGTTACAGCAGGGGAAAATGCCACTTTGTTCTGTCAGCTGGTAGATTCGAAGGAGAAACTGACACGGATTACGTGGCAGAAGAAGACACGGCGAACACTCATAAATAAAGACTTCTTCGTCGTCACCCCCGACGGCAAGACAGAAAATAAAAACGGATTAGGAGACAGAGTTCAATTTATTGGGAACATCCAGGAAACAATTGGCACAATTCTTCTGAAGAACGTTACATTGTTAGATGAAGGAGTCTACACTTGCATCATTAACATATTCCCAAGTGGACCATTTGAGGCAGCAAGCGATCTAAACATACAAGGTAAGATTTATTAATTATGTTATTGTGAAACTGAACCAATAGTAAATTAATGATTTTTTTTTATTTACGTAGTTAGTTTTTACTGTATTTCCAGAGATTGAGAGAAGCCAGTGGTGGACAGTAACAAAGTAAATGTAATTAGTTACTGTACTTAAGTAGTTTTTCGGACAAATTTGTGCTTTAGCTTCACCACATTTCAGAATCTAATGTATTTGTACTCCACTACAAAATTTGACGTTACTTTCAGCTCATGAACGAGTTAAAACGTAACATGTCAAAACCAAACGCTTATTCATGGATTCTTAGTATCCATGGAAATATCCGCTTTAGGCCTAGACTACTTCAAGAACCACCTTGAGGAAGGTACTGTAGATAAACCCGTGTGGGGTTAATGCAAACACCTTAAAGCATCAGTGAACAGATAACACATTGTTCCTGACTTTGTGGGTAAATAGACCACAGTATAGAAATGTGTACACATGCACTCATGACTGGCAAACGTCTTTTTCTACATTTATACAAACACCATTTTCTTTTATAGCAAATTAGTTTTGGCTGGTTTATGTTTATGAGCAGAGACCTACAGATGTGGTACAGTAAAGGAAAACTAGTGAATCTGTTTTAAGCAAGTTTTTATTAAACCTAAACTTGTAACAAAGTTTAAAATAAACCTTAAACTGAAACTCTGCTTGCCTACAAAAGTTATTCTGTAGTTCTAGCTAATGGAACCTGTTCTCCTTCATTTTAATAGACATCAGTGTCAGACTTATTTATGACCTTTTACATAAAAAACTGGTGGACTGAGAGACACTAGAGTCTCTTCGTCTAACCTGAGCTGACTAAGAGTCCTGCTCCAGAAATGATAGGAGGACATTACAGCCATAATAAACCATCCTACTGTTACTCTCCATACTTAAGTACATTTGAAGGTAAATACATTTTTACTGTTACTCCAGTGGAGGTCTAAAGAGAAGAACTTCTACTTTCACTGAAGGAATATTTTACCCTGGGAATCTCTACTTTATCTCAGGTATATGTTTTGTGCACTTCGTCCACCACTGCAAAAATGGCAGTGCTACAAAATACTCTGAAACAGGTTTAGGGTCCTGGGCTGTTGTAGCTGCAGTAGAACTTTACTAGTAGGGATAACCAACAATGCTTAATGATGAAATGAAATATCAGTGAAAAATGTCATTGTGTGTGGAGTCTCCCACATTTTCAGCGTCAATCTGATTTTTTAAAACCTTGTAGTGTTGGCCACACATGGATAAACCTTTCTTCAGCTATGTCTGACACTAACATAGCAGAAAATACTATTGAATGGATTAGCAGAAATTAGCATTGTATTTCTGTGTCACTGGTGACATACTATATGCCTTTTACACAAGTTAACACAGTTCCCTGGAGTCGTAATGAAGAACTGTGACATTGGAGCAGACTTCAGTTTTGGAAGCTGACTTCAGTTTTGTGTCAGAGAGTGGTTAGCACGCATGAACAGGTTTTTGCCACCTGTAGCTGACGTTACCATCAAACAAAAACGTGCAGCTGGCAACAGAGCAGCTCCAGGGAATAGCTCCTAGTAGCCTCTTCGCTCTATCACAAAGGTAGTTCTGAAGTTGTGAGCAGAGCTAGTCAGATGGGAAGTGGTGTAAGTCCGCATTAGTTGAAAGACAAAAAGCCAAACATAAACTGCTTGTGGAATCATATGCTTTCTGAACTGGGTGCCCCACAGAAAACTGACTGGGTTGTAATACACCAGGTTGGTAAGCACACCACATACGCATATGTATGAGCATAAGAACGGAGAAAGTGAATTTTTCATCTGTCCACTCTAAACTGCTGTTTATAAAAAAAGAAAAAACTCTGTGGAATATTTCATGCTGTATATTCGTTTAAGTTGACTGTCTAGCGCTAGGGGTGATCTGGTGGAGTGTTGCTTTGCTGGGATGATGATGTACTGAAGCCATGTCAGACTTGACAGCTTTTAAGATCAACTAGAAATTGCATTTTCATAAGTTTGCTATTCAAATATATGAACTGTACATATTTAAATAGCAAGCTTATGAAAATGCAATTTCTAGTTGATCTTAAAGGCTGTCAAGTCTGACATGGCTTCAGTACATTTGCACTCCAAACCGTAGGCTTTAAAATTGTGTTTTTGTGCAGCCCATGTCCCACGTTACCTAACGAGGGTTCTAGGACGTTTGGGTGTGGTTGGTCTTTGCAGGGGCGGATAAGCGATGCTACGTTATCACTGTAATACACCTGCCGAAATTAGTTACTCTATTTATTGATTAATGTAAACCAGTATTAGCCAAACATTAACTGCTCAGGTTTACTGATCTCCCAGTGTGCTTCATTCCACTGAATTATTTAAAGAACGGCTGATTAAGTGTGAGCAATATCACAATAGCACAAATATCACACAATGCTTCTAGGAAATTTTCATGATACGCACTAGCAATCACAGGGTTTCCATTTTTGAGCCCTCTAAAGTTAGAGTAGAACAGAACAAGCAGTTTCACCTTTAAAAAGAGACTGCAAATAAACAGTATACAACATTTTACTGTGCTGCAATAAATCCAGGTAAACAGGACTAACAGTGCTCTCTTTGTAACTAAACCTGCAGTTGAACAGTGTTGTTCTGAAGTAGTGATGATATCCCAGAATGCACAGGAACTCATTTGGACATGCTGTGATGTAATTGGTCACATTAACAATAAATACTGTACTATTGCCCAGCCCTGCTCATGACCACATCAGCAGTAACTGATCAGTTGCTAAGGCTAACATAGGTCCCTGAGAACTACTAACCGATGTAAACTCAGGTGCTCTTTCATATTAAATAACAAGTCATTGTTTTATGAAGGTCAAAATACTTTTGCGTCATTTTATGCCAACATGCCTTCTCAAGGGAAATAAAACAACCCATTGATGCTACCTCATCTGTGAACCATGGTGCAGATGGAGTTAAGGCATGTGCTTGTGTGGCTGCCAGTGTTCATTATTTTAGTTAACAGACCAACTACTCACTGTCCTGACCTGAAGGGAGAGGTCAGCTTAGTCTCCCAGTTAGAACGCATTTTAGTTGCTGAAAAGAAAACAGAAAGCAAAACGAGCAGGTACTGAGAACTGCATCGCCATGTAAAGTACCCAGTGATCCAGTTTAGTGCCCTTTCTCGTAATATTACTCATGTTTTACTTGATAGTATAATCAGTAGCATTCCCTTCTGTGTATCTGGCTGCTCTGAGTTTCTGTGTAAAGCTGGAGGTGATGTAGTGCGGTAAGAATGACTGGTCCCTGTAGATTATTCTCTATAGATAACATACAGCCTTGTGACTCTTCTCGAATGGTTAAGCATTACCTTGGCTAACTCCAGTTGGTTTAGGACTGAGAACCCTGGGTTTATCTGGAAGCCCCGGAACAGAGAGAGATTGTGTGTAGAGTTCTGGGGAGAGAAGTTTTTTTGGGTTTTCTTTATTTATTTGTTTGTTTGTTTATCCTTTTTGAGCACTTACAGGAAACCTCTTTTTAGCCTGTTCTTTGAATAAACCCATTAAACAGCTAAATATTTGGACTCTTGAACTAATTTGAAAATACCAACATAGAAACTATGCTAACCGCTTCTTACATTCCAGATTGGCAGTTAAACTTTGCATAGACTGATGTTTATTTGATTTAATTTCCATTTTAAACTGCTATGTACTGACGTCTGTGTTTTCACCCCTAGTTTCCCCTGTTGTCAGTGTGACCACTGATGTGATTCCTGTTGTTGGTGAGTCTGAAGTGACCTTGGCCACCTGTACTGCTACAGCAAAGCCTGCAGCAGAGGTGTCCTGGGATCTGGGTGCTCTGAACTACTCTGTAAAAGTAAAGAACATCCCTTCTGAAGATCCCGATGGAACCTCCACTGTCACAAGCTACCTGATTGGTGTACCATCCAAAGTTCTAAACCAGCAGAAGGTTCAGTGTTTGGTGAAGCACACCAGCCTGAATAAAGAGCGGGTGCTGGATCACGCTCTAGTCATCCATTGTAAGTCACTGTCAGCAGTCTAACTGTCCCTCAAACACATATAATGAAAAAAACGTCACGTGGTATCTGAACAGTGTGACACACACACTCTTAGTAATGACATTAGTAATGGCGGCTATTCACATCTATTCAAACTAAAACAGTTGAGTCTTTGTTCAAAAGTTTACCCGAGATACTAATACAGTTTCGGTTGTTGAACTGAATGAGTTTCAGTTTTACCCTGCTGGCATTTCTGATGAGTGTTCATAGTCTTGCAGTATCACTAGACTTTCCAACACCTTTTTTCCTTTTCCCAGCATTCAGTTGAGAAAAGTCAAATTAAAATGTTTTTAAATGTGTGTGCTAAGAAACAAAGGTGTGAAATACAAGCTGTTAACATGACTCTAGATTTAAGAACATTACTGAAGTTGCAGGAGTACTCCACTGCATTTCTTGTAAACTGGCTATAGTTATATAGGCTATATATATTGTTTTAATTTGACTCCCAGTTGCTGCATGTATCATCTAGATATATATCATCTATATATGATGTTTGCAGACTGATGTTCACTTGCTTTATTCAGTCAGTTGCTTTTTTTCTCTCTCTTTTTTTCTCTCAGATCCTCCCCAGTTTGTGTATATTATATCCAGTAACATTAAAGATCCAACAACATTTCAAGAATTTCAGTGTGTAGTTGATGCCAATCCACAGCCAACAGTGTTCACCTGGACCAGGTAATCTGATCCTATAAAACACCTTGATGGTGAGCAGCTGCAGCACTCACAATAGACATCTGTTATAGACTACATAATAGATGAAAGGCAAAAGCAACACCTGCCTCTGCCAGCTCAAAGTCCATAAATCCTGTTTTGGTTTCTTCTTCTGGAATAGAACGGTCATTTACATTATTTTGTTTTTCATGTTTCACAGTGTACTGCTATTACTGTTCTTATGGCTTTATTTATTTATTGTTTTTTGTTTTTCACCATCACAAGGAGTTTAAACAGGATAATCAGAACAAGTTGAGCATATTTTATTTATATATATATATAATCTGTATCTGCAGTTGTTATTTATTATTATTAATAATAATAATAATCATCATCATCATCATCATCATTATAGTAATAATGTTTATTTACAGAATACTTTTTATACCATATACACGTTTTATACCACCAAATATTACACCACTATTGTACAGTTACACTGCAATTTTCAAGACATTATTTAGATAATCAGCTCTACTTTTGGATTTTTTACTGACGTATTTTTTACAAATGTATTTGCTATATTAACTCTCCATATGCAGCACTTTTGTGCAAAGGAATATTAATACATTATTACTTATATTAACAGAGTGAACAAGAGTCTTCCTGGTCATGCTGATGGCTCCAGTCTGAAAGTCCCACTGACCTCTGATAGTAATGGCTTATATATGTGTAATGTTTCAAACCAGTATGGAAACGGCACAGGTACACTATGTTTCCATTGCTTTACAGGTGAGTCTCTTTTGTACCGATGTTAAAAATAGACCGGTTTATCAGTTTTTGGCTGTGTCTGAAAAGTCATCATAAAAAAGTCAATAATACAGTATTCTGAGGGAGAAGGGCAACCAGTCACATCTAAAACGGATATCAGTGTAAAACACTGCCTGCTCTGGTTCTTCCATTCTACTGTATTATGAAGCCAGTGTAGCTGTATCCTTCACTGCCTGATACATCCCATAATATGTAAATGTCCCTCTGTGCTGATGTGGTTGCGAATAAAATAAGACCAGAATTACAGATGTTATTACAGGTTAGATGCCTTTACTGTACTCCAGTAGTTCACTGTCACAAGTCTAAGCTTGATCTAGCCATTAGTCACACAAATCCACTTACTGGGATCAGATTTGAAAAAAAAAAAAAACGTGAGAAAACGTGAATATCTATATTTAAATCTGGAAAATCTAGAATGAGACATACATGAGGAAGCAGGTCTCAGTGGCTGTGTATTGGTGGGTGCTTGTAAGATAAAAACAAGCTCTTAGTAATTTGGTCTGATTACACTGTCACGGTTTTAAAGTGTTAAAATGAAAAACGAGCCTTTTCCCGTGTTCAGTGTTTTCACTAACCCACTTTTTTCCTCTCTCCATGTATAGCAATCCCAGCCCTTGTCTGTGTTCTGGTCTTTGTTTTCACAATCTCCTCACTGGGTTTTCTCCCTTGCATTGGTGTTTTGGTTATTTGAATATATGGAAATTTTTAATTATAAACTGGTGAGATTAAACACATTTCATTTCATCACTAGATGAAAGACACTGGGTGAGTTTTTTCAGTCGTTCATTTTAACAAATAAACACAAAAGTAAGAAGCTTTTTAAAGTCTCTAAAAATGTTAGATTGTACCCCAGGACTGCCCTGAGGAGGCTTGGGTTCGCCCTCCCTCGACGCCTAGTTCCTTTCTGAGGTTTTTTTCCTTGCCAACTGTTGCCGCCTCTGGCTTTGCTCACGGGGGGTTGGTTTTTTCCCTTTCCTTATGTCTGTCACAAATAAATATTTGATTGATTGCTTGCGGATTATTTTCAAATCTTTAGGATATAAATTGATGCATTTTCTCCATATTGTTCCCTAAAGCCCTGCGTAAACCAAAATAAGGCATTCAAGATTTTTCACGTTCCTATTAATAAAATCACTCTAAGGTCGCAGTGAATAATAAACATGTCACTAATTATTGATGTGTACTCTACCCTAGCTCCGGCCATGTCCCCTGTTACCCCCTCAATTTTCAACCTTCCACATCTTGAGATGTCCAACATCAAGGGCAGTTGGTAAGTTTTTTGCAGACTAGAATAGCCACTGGGAAGATTGGTCTACTTACTCACACACATGCAATCATATAATGATGACTCCACTGATCTTCAGCTGGGGAACCACAAGCTGATAAGCAGAAGGAACAGAAGAAAGTAGCTGGGACACATGGAGCTTTCGTTTCACTCAGGCAGCACGGGGACCATAGTGAGACTGGTGGTAAGTGAGCTTTGCACCAGAGGTACTAGGAGAGGGAGGGAACCAGGAGAGCAAGGTCGCAGAAATAAAGAAGGTCTCCAGAGAAAGAGAAGAGCCTGAGGAGCGAACAGAGCGAGATCAGAGGTCCCTGTGCAAAGACTATTATTTTTGTATACATGGTGGAGAAACGAATTATTTAAGTCAGTCACCATTGTGCACGTTCTCCACCACTTATAAAAGATGAGAGAGGCCTGTACTTGGACAATCATGCGGATAGACCTCAACTATGAGAGAACAAAACGTGGCAAAAAAATTGGAAAGTTCACTTTTGGTCTACCTGATTTTTAAAGAATTTATTTGCAAATATTAATATGGTGGGAAAATAAGTACTTTGGTCAAATAACAAAGTTCATCTCAATACTTTGTTGTATATCCTTTGTTGGCAATGACAGAGGTCAAACGTTTTTTCTGTAAGTCTTCACAAGGTTTGGCCAACACCTGTTTGTGCTGGTTATTTGGCCCCTTTCCTCCATGCAGAATCTCCTCTAGAGCCAGTGAATGTTTTTGGGGCTGTCGGCGGGCAACACGGACTTTCAACATCCCTCCAAAAGGTTTTCCGATGGGGTTTGAGAATTCGGGAGCTGGGCTAGGCCCACTCCAGGACTTTGAAATGTTTCTTCAAGCCAATCCTTTTTTTGCCTGGCCGTGTGCTTGGGGATTCTTGTTCATTGCTGAAAGACCCAGCACGTGTTTGGGGGCGTGTCTGGGCAGCTCCCTATGTTTATCCACCCCTTGTCGCAAAACAAGAA
>JAMWET010003785.1:7500-24671 GCA_024036415.1 Prochilodus magdalenae | reverse complement strand
CCCACTCTAATGCTTTTGTATGCATCGTTTTGATCAGCGCGACGTGAGTGAGAGAGAGAAGTTCGAGACCAGAGGAACACGACCCCCCGATAAGAGAGAAACATCTCCGGCTAATATATACCAGCGCTGCGTTGCCTGCCAAGAAGCACTCCCCCACAGCGGCTGGACTCAACGCCGACCTTGGAGCATCATCATCAATGTTGTCGTCCTGTAGACAGCGTCCTGTGGGCAGCGTCCCGTGGCCAGTGACCTGTGGCCAGCGTCCTGTGGCCAGCGTCCTGTGGCCAGCGTACTGTGGCCAGTGTTACTGCAGCGCTGAGAATGATCCACCACCCACATACTACCTGCTCTGTGGTGGTCCTCTGGGGGTCCGGTGGCTCTTAATTGACCTGCTAGTACAAATTAGGCTGATCATTAGCAGTTGATGACAATTCCTGTTCTAGGACTGGACATGCCTGAGACCAGTTCTGTAACAGGCAGGTACCCGGTGCTAGACGAGCCCTGAGACGGGGGTGACGTGTCCCTGGACCTCATGTGACAATGAAGACTAGAGCAAGTGACCATGGAGGGGCGACGTCTAGAAGCATGGGGACGGTACCCGCTTCCCTAGCGGGACTTCTGCGGCCTCGGCTCCTGTTCCAGGGCCCGGCAAGGCTACAGCACAACACCTGACGTTCAGTCCCGGTGGAGGAACTGTGAGGTGGAGGTGGTGAGGGAGAGGCAGAGCACTCTCCTCCTCCCCTCGGCTCAGGTGCTCGCGCTGCTCCTTAATGAGAGCCACCGGAGGCCGATGTGGCTTGGGCAGAACGGGCTCCTTCAAACGGAGCAGAGAGGGAAGAGAGGGAGCAGCAGGAAGGAGTGAGGAGCTGGAGAGCCTCTGTGTGAGATGAAGGACGGAGGAGTCGAGCCTGGGGGCAGCTGCTGGTGCCGTGTGGTGGAGTTTCTGCTCTGCAAGTGGAAATTACAGTACATCTCTCGGTTTGTAGTCACACCTCCAGAAGGCCTGGTGTCCCTCCACCTCCACCCCTACCGCACCATCTGCAGGAACTGTGTGAGGATGTTCAAGCTGCATGGGATGGATTATCACAGGACTCCATTAGGAACCTCTACAGCTCCATACCAGGCTGAAGAGACGAAGCTCGTCTTGGCTGATCAGCTCCATTAGGGATGACGGGTGGAGCTGTGTACACTGGAAGCTTCACAAACCTTCGTGTAACAGACAGCAGGCCCCTCAGCGCTTTGGCTCGGATGGTAAACGGCCCGAACGCCGGGCTCCTTTGTTGCTTGGCAGATACGCAATCTCTGGTGCCGGAATGGTATTTCCTGTAAACACAAGCAGCCCATTCATGGCCCGTGTGCTTTGATGCGCTCCATAAGGCCCATTTGGTGTTGGCGGCGCTGATGTAAGCGGGTCAGCCTTATCGGATCAGTCGAGGCACTTGGCCTTTAATTCAAAATCAATGAGTCATTGACGCCGGAGGATCCGCGGGCTGCTCCAGGACAGGCGGGGACGGTGTCCTCCAGGCCAAAACCCCCGAAAGCAACCCACGGCGGTCAGCCCGTACGCGCAGGACGCTGCGGGCCGGGACGTCGCGTGTTTAGGGGGAGGGGGACCGAGTTAATTTCAGGGCCCGGGGCAAAGACGGAACTAGGGCACTTACGTGAATTAGACATCACAGCTAACGGTGTATAACTCCCGCCGAGGACCTCCTCCCTCCACGCTGAAGTGCTCCACCTGCTGGACCCGTCCTCCTTCGCGCCGTTTAGGTCAGTTCTATAGTTACGTATAACAGCTCCGCGGAGGACATTCGTGGAGGCGGCTAGAGCGCCGCAAACCCAACTCCAGTAGAGGAAAGGCCAGCGGTGGCTCCCTCGAACTGCACTGGAAGCTCTCAGGACCCGTCCCCGTCCTTCACGGCCTAAATTAAAACGCTAAAGCTCGGAAGCAAGAGGAACAGGAAGCGGGCCGAGAGCTGCACCATGACAACAGAATCAAATCAGGCCCAGGAGCAGGATTAATAAAGGAGATTAATCAGCGTGAATATCTCCAACGCTTCTGAGGGCTCTATGAGCCGGAGCAATCGGCTAATCAAATTCCCAACGTTTAATTGCACAAGCTCCTCTGGGACAACTCATCCACCTCAGAATCCACCCACACAGGGGGCAGTAACTGATGCTAAGCCCTGGCGTTCGACCTGATGCTGACACTCTGGTTACTCTTATGGGTTAGTCGGTACTAGGGCTCCTGTTTCTATAGCTGCAGAGTTAGAACCCATGGCTAATGATGCAGCAGCGGAGCTAGAACCCCCTCGTGCAGAGCTAGGGACTCGCTCTAGAGCTATGAGCTGATTGACCATGTGGGCTTCAACGCATACCTTCAGCTGGAGGTCCGGCCGATGCAGGGTCGCTTGGCCCGGTAAATATCAGGTGGGTGGGCTCAATTTTAAGGCAACCTTGTCATTGCAGGCTCCTGCTGGGAGGTGGGGTGGCGTGGCTGACTGGGTGGGCTGGCTTGGGCAGTTACGGGCTGCCTGTAGAGGCGACCAGGCTTGCTGATTTCGGCGTCTGTTTTGGCTCCGGTCTCGTGTAGCGTGATAATTGTATAATGCTAACACAGACAGAAGTGGGGTGGGAAGTGAAGCCGAGCTGCTGAAAGCCGCTACGCTCGACCATGCGCTATCCCCACCCTCGGCGCTCATGGTTCGGTGCTGTGTGCAGGCCCGCTGTGTTTCAGACCCCACAAAGTGTTTACCTCTGTTTGCAACACTGAGGTGTTTATTTGTGCGGCTGGGTGCGGGGAGGTGCAGTGAGTCCGGGAGGCTGCTCAGATTTGCGTGGACACGTCCTAGAGTAAACACGGATCAAACACGGAGCGGGCAGGAATTAGTGTAGACACCGCAGGTGCTGGCGGACGGGATTAGTGGTTGGATCGGGTGGAGGTGGGCATCAATAATCAGGCCAGTGCAGAGCTCCAGTCATAACTAAACTAGGACATTTTATATAGGAGCTAATACATACTGGTAAAAGATACGTTATAGCTGATACGTACCGGTTAAAGATACGTTATAGCTGATACATACCGGTTAAAGATACGTTATACCTGATACATACTGGTTAAAGATACGTTATAGCTGATACATACTGGTTAAAGATACGTTATAGCTGATACGTACTGGTTAAAGATACGTTATAGCTGATACATACTGGTTAAAGATATGTTATAGCTGATACATACTGGTTAAAGATACGTTATAGCTGATACGTACTGGTTAAAGATACGTTATAGCTGATACATACTGGTTAGATACGTTATAGCTGATACATACTGGTTAAAGATACGTTATAGCTGATACATACTGGTTAAAGATACATTATACCTGATACATACTGGTTAAAGATATGTTATAGCTGATACATACTGGTTAAAGATACGTTATAGCTGATACATACTGGTTAAAGATACGTTATAGCTGATACATACTGGTTAAAGATACGTTATAGCTGATACATACTGGTTAAAGATACGTTATAGCTGATACATACTGGTTAAAGATACGTTATAGCTGATACATACTGGTTAAAGATACGTTATAGCTGATACATACCGGTTAAAGATACATTATACCTGATACATACTGGTTAAAGATACGTTATAGCTGATACATACTGGTTAAAGATACGTTATAGCTGATACATACTGGTTAGATACGTTATAGCTGATACGTACTGGTTAAAGATACGTTATAGCTGATACATACTGGAAAAAGATACGTTATAGCTGATACGTACTGGTTAAAGATCCGTTATAGCTGATACATACTGGTTAAAGATACGCTATAGCTGATGCGTACTGGTTAAAGATACGTTATAGCTAATACATACCGGTTAAAGAAATGTTATTGCTGATACATACTGGTTAACGATACGTTATAGCTGATACATACTGGTTAAAGATGTGTTATAGCTGATACGTACCGGTTAAAGAAATGTTATTGCTGATACATACTGGTTAAGGATATTCTGTAACTAATACATCCTGGTTTAAGATATTTTGTAGCTAATATATATTTATTGAGGATAATTAGCAGGGAATACATACTGGTTGAGAATGTTTTGTAAATACGTACTATTTGAGAATATTTTTTGTCTAATACATCCTGGTTGAAGGAATTTTGTAGCTAATACATACTAGTTAAGGATGTTTTGCAAATAGTGCATCCTGATTAATTATATGTAGTAGCTAATACGTCCTGGTTGAGGATTTTTTGTTGCTAATACATACTGGTTGAATATATTTACTAATACATACTGGTTGAGGATATTGTGTTGCTAATACATACTGGTTGTGAATATTTAGTTGCTAATACATACTGTTTGAGGATATTGAGTAGTGAATACATACTGGTTGAGGATATTGAGTTGCTAATACATACTGGTTGAGGATATTTAGTTGCTAATACATACTGTTTGAGGATATTTAGTAGTGAATACATACTGGTTGTGAATATTTAGTTGCTAATACATACTGTTTGAGGATATTTAGTAGCTAATACATACTGGTTGTGGATATTTAGTAGCTAATACATACTGGTTGTGGATATTTAGTAGCGAATACATACTGGTTGTGAATATTTAGTAGCTAATACATACTGGTTAAGGATATTGAGTAGTGAATACATACTGGTTGAGGATATTGAGTTGCTAATACATACTGGTTAAGGATATTGAGTAGCGAATACATACTGGTTGAGGATTTTTTGTTGCTAATACATACTGGTTGAATATATTTACTAATACATACTGGTTGAGGATATTGAGTTGCTAATACATACTGGTTGAATATATTTACTAATACATATTGGTTGAGGACATATAGTAGTTAATACATACTGATTAAGGATATTGAGTAGCGAATACATACTGGTTGTGGATATTTAGTAGCTAATACATACTGGTTGAGGATATTGAGTAGTGAATACATACTGGTTGAGGATATTGAGTTGCTAATACATACTGGTTGAGGATATTGAGTAGCGAATACATACTGGTTGTGAATATTTAGTAGCTAATACATACTGGTTGTGGATATTTAGTAGCTAATACATACTGGTTGTGGATATTTAGTAGCTAATACATACTGGTTGAGGATATTGAGTAGCGAATACATACTGGTTGTGAATATTTAGTAGCTAATACATACTGGTTAAGGATATTGAGTAGTGAATACATACTGGTTAAGGATATTGAGTTGCTAATACATACTGGTTAAGGATATTGAGTAGCGAATACATACTGGTTGAGGATTTTTTGTTGCTAATACATACTGGTTGAATATATTTACTAATACATACTGGTTGAGGATATTGAGTTGCTAATACATACTGGTTGAATATATTTACTAATACATATTGGTTGAGGACATATAGTAGTTAATACATACTGGTTAAGGATATTGAGTAGCGAATACATACTGGTTGTGGATATTTAGTAGCTAATACATACTGGTTGTGGATATTGAGTTGCTAATACATACTGGTTGTGGATATTTAGTAGCTAATACATACTGGTTGAGGAGCCATGAAAGCACCGATCAGAACCCTACAGAACTATTAAACTTCCTGAACTCTAATAACCCGGGTCCATCGCTGGGTTCAGAGACAGCCAGAACCTCCAGCCCCTGACAGGCGCCCACCCCCGCCTAGAGTACAGTCCGCCCTGACCGCATGTCAGGCCGAGAAAGACACGCGTGCTGAGAAACGTGAAGACTGTACGACAAGTTCACAGCTGTGGTGGGTCAGCGGTGGCCAGTGGTGAACTGGGAGCGGAGATGTGAGAATCACGGCTGCGTCGGGGGTTATCTGACCTCCGATGTCAGCATGAGGCCCGTGTGCATGTGTGAAAGAGAG
Organism: Prochilodus magdalenae; assembly: GCA_024036415.1. Lineage (NCBI taxonomy): Eukaryota > Metazoa > Chordata > Actinopteri > Characiformes > Prochilodontidae > Prochilodus > Prochilodus magdalenae. The sequence goes on along the minus strand of JAMWET010003785.1, from coordinate 18,765 downwards.
AAAGACGGACAGATAGGATGAGTGAGAGGGGGGCGAGAGAGAGCGTCTGTCAGGAGAAGTAAGTGGGCTTGTTTGACCTCGGCTGACAGGGTGAGAACAGTTTGATAGAGCATTTCAAGGGCACTCTCTAGAAGGACGGGAGACGCTGGGCTCCGGCTTTCTCCCATAATTCCCCAGATAGGGATCAAGCTTTCATGAATATCAGTCCGGACCTCGCCTTGAATATCAATGTCAATCCTGGCAGACAGAGCAAACACCGGGGATGGAACATGCGGCGCAGCAGACCTGCTGCTGAGGCTGAGAGGCAGACCCTGTCTTAGCCTGGAGGCGCGTCCTCGCCTCACCAAGTCAGAGAAACAGGACTGCAGCTACCTCACCTTTCCCACAGTCCTCACGTCTACATCACAGTTAGCGTCTGATGGAACCTTGAACGGGTTCTCTCGCCATCGTAGATTCAGCCTGTAGCTGTGTCGTCAAACACAGCTGAGCAAGTAACGAGGGAACATACCTGCTGATAACATACACCATCAACATGAACGGGTTCTCTCACCATCGTAGATTCAGCCTTTAGCTGAGCAAGTAACGAGGAAACATACCAGCTAACGAATATGTATTAGCTACTACATATCCACAACCAGTATGTATTAGCAACGAAATATCATTAACCAGTATGTATTAGCAACAAAATATCATTAACCAGTATGTATTAGCTATTACATATACTCAACCAGTATGTATTAGCTACTAAATATCCACAACCAGTATGTATTGTTTACTAAATATAATCAACCAGTATGTATTAGCCACTACATATCCTCAACCAGTATGTATTGTTTACTAAATATAATCAACCAGTATGTATTAGCTACTAAATATCCTCAACCAGTATGTATTAGCCACTACATATCCTCAACCAGTATGTATTAGCTACTACATATCCTCAACCAGTATGTATTAGCCACTACATATCATCAACCAGTATGTATTAGCAACAAAATATCATTAACCAGTATGTATTAGCAACAAAATATCATTAACCAGTATGTATTAGCTACTCAATATCCACAACCAGTATGTATAAGCCAGTACATATCCTCAACCAGTATGTATTAGTTACTAAATATGCTCAACCAGTATTTACTAGCTACTAAATATCCACAACCAGTATGTATTAGCTACTCAATATCCTCAACCAGTATGTATTAGCTACTTAATATCCTCAACCAGTTTGTATTATCTACTAAATATCCACAACCAGTATATATTAGCCACTACATATCCTCAACCAGTATGTATTAGCTACTCAATATCCTCAACCAGTATGTATTAGCTACTCAATATCCTCAACCAGTATGTATTAGCTACTCAATATCCTCAACCAGTACGTATTAGCAACTAAATATCCTCAACCAGTATGTATTTGGTCCAAAATATCCACAACCAGTATGCACTAACACTAAAGTATCCTGAACCACACAACACACCGGGTACAGCCAGTACAGGAGGTTTGCCTCTCCATCACAGTGCACCACCTCGGGATCCTCCGTGATCTACTCCAGGAAACAGGCTGAAGCTTCCTGAATGGATCTCCTGGACTCCTGACTTCAGGGTCACTGGAAATCACTGGGCAGATCTCATTCATAAGGTTCCACGCCGGCCTAAAGAGCTGTCAGGGGTTCCACGCTGCTGAGAGGGGTCAGCTCAGGTGGTGCCGATGCCGGACGCTGGAGGAACAGAACTGTGTTCCTCGCTGACTGACTGGATCTGGTGCGGTGAGAGAGGGTACGGACTCCATTAGGAAGGCCGATCCAGGAAGTACCGTATCCATGGCTACGTTTTAATGGCCTATGAAGACGGTGATTAGCTTTAGTGGTTCTGTTACACTAGAACCACAGCAGAACCTCAACCATGAGGAATCCTAACCGCTAATCACGCATAGCAGCTACACCCAGCATACATAGCTTGGCTAATGTAGAAAGGCGCTAGCTCAATGCTAATCTTCATTACCCGAGGACGTCCGGAAGGTGGTGGTGAATTACGGTAATGCTTGCTGTGAAATGAGATGAGTGTGATCTCTGTTATCACACGGGGTCTTGCGGACCACCGCCCAAAGCGGATCTCTACGGTGTTCGGAGTAACCCTCCATGACGTTCCCGCTCTTCCTCCTGTTTTCATGAGCTCTATCACCGAGACTGTGGAAAACACCATTAGAGTAATCACCCCCCGAGGCACCGCGGTCACGCGTGTTCGGGAAGAACAGCAACAAAGGAAGATGGGAATAATGGCCCATCGTCTCATCTGCCCCCACCTCTCTCCTCCACCCGCATTCAGCTGCCTGCATCCTGCTGACTCGCTGCTTTTCACTTGATTAGCCACACCTGCAGGCTAGGGCCGGCCTATCAGCTCCGGTCTGACCACGGCCAATGGGGCATCGCATTAGCGCCAGTGAAGGCACGGCGCTGTCCCGTCGGCCGAGCTAAAGTGTCCATTAAGATTGTGCTAAATCCAGTTTTACTGGGTGAGAGTGCAAACGTTAGCCGCGAGGGTAATTAGCGCTAGCGAAAACATTCACGGCCTTCAAAGTCCTAGAGTTTAAACGAGCTCATATAAAGAAGGAGCAGAGCACCAGTACTGAAAGTACGAAACTCAGTATCCACTATGAATTATTCAGTATCCACTATGAATTACTCAGCATCTACTATGAATTATTCAGTATCCAGTATGAATTATTCAGTATCCACTATGAATTACTCAGCATCTACTATGAATTATTCCATATCTACTATGAATTATTCAGTATCCAGTATGAATTATTCAGTATCTACTATGAATTATTCAGTATCCACTATGAATTATTCAGTATCTCCTATGAATTATTCAGTATCTACTATGAATTATTCAGTATCTACTATGAATTATTCAGTATCTACTATTAATTATTCAGTATCTACTATGAATTACTCAGGATCCACTATGAATTATTCAGTATCCACTATGAATTGTTCAGTATGCACTATGAATTATTCAGTATCCACTATGAATTGTTCAGTATCCACTATGAATTACTCAGTATCCACTATGAGTTACTCAGTATCCACTATGAATTACTCAGCATCTACTATGAATTATTCAGTATGCACTATGAATTATTCAGTATCCACTATGAATTATTCAATATCTACTATGAATTATTCAATATCTACTATGAATTATTCAGCATCTACTATGAATTATTCAGCATCCACTATGAATTATTCAGTATCCACTATGAGTTACTCAGTATAAATTATTCAGCATCCACTATGAATTATTCAGTATCCACTATGAATTATTCAGTATCTATGAGTTACTCCACTATGAATTATGAATTAGCATCTACTATGAATTATTCAGTATCCACTATGAATTATTCAGTATCCACTATGGATTACTTCTGTTATCCACTATGAAATTATTCAGTATCCACTATGGATTATTCTGTATCCACTATGAATTATTCAGTATCCACTATGAATTATTCAGCATCTACTATGAATTATTCAGTTTCCACTTTGAATTATTCAGCATCCACTATGAATTATTCAGTATCCACTATGAATTATTCAGCATCTACTATGAATTATTCCATATCCACTATGAATTATTCCATATCCACTATGAATTACTCAGTATCCGCTATGAGTTACTCAGTATGTGCTGATGTGTGACTGATCTGCAGGCCTGTTAGAGCTCGACTGTAATATCCCGCAGTTCCGGTGTGTATCTTTCCCTGTTGTATGAAAAGGGAATGTTCGCCATGACGACAGTGATCCCAGCAGGAAGTGAATCAGGGTGATGTGAGGGTCAAGGTTATCCTGGACCAGTTTTCCAGCGTCTGAAAGAACACATGCCTCCGCCGAGGGCCTCATCTGAGCGATGTTGGCAGCAGAGGCCGGTGCTTGGGGCCAGTGGGACTCGGGCCATCTCGCGGAGGAGGCTCGGGACCCTGCAGGAACAGATGCGTGTCGCCGAGTAAACAGCTGGTCACGATGATCGCTTCCAGTGTCCAGAAATCTACCGCACCAATCAGTCACATGATCCACCCTACCTGCGGGGCCGCGCAAATATAGAAGCGGGTCAGCGGGGAGCTTGCGTAACGCTCCGAGCCGGAATAACAGGCCTCCGTTCTAATTCCCGCCGAGAAGTCATCCTTATTATCATTGTTTTTCCAGAATCCGGCGGCTCCCCTGCACGCCTGAATCCCGCTCGGACAGATCACCTTGATCATCTTCCAGAGCTATTTCGGCGCCGGTGCCTGCGCTTGTCGTCTAATCCCTCGGCGCTCCCGAACAACAAAGTTTCTACTTACTTTAAATATCAGCTCCGCCGCTGAGCCGAGCACAAATGCCATCAGGCTCAGATCAAACGCGACTCGGAGTGAAGGCAGACAGAACCCAGCTCCGCTGTAAACTCGTTAGCGTTAGCAGCACGGCGTAATGTTAGCATTAAGCTCTGTCTCCGGCGCTGGCCAAACGCACAGCTTACACAACAGCGATGACGGAGCGACAGCGAGGATGCTTGACCTCCACCCCGGGAATCGAGCCACATGAGCGCGGGAATGCTAATTGATTAGCTGATTGTCATGTAAAGGTTAGCCTCAACCGTACACAGGATTCCCAAACACAGCACCTATCAGCCCGATCTCCCGGCAATCATCCCCTTCCCTCGCTTCATCACCAGGCCCACAGTTTGATTAGCACATCAAACGCGCTAGGCTAATGCTAGCTAGATAAAGAGCTTCCTCATCACAGCACCCAGATAACGCTGTTTGCTTGATCTTTAAACAGGCCCCCACCATGCCTAAAAACAAGCCGGGCCCGCTAACACTTCGCTTCGTGTCACCGCCCCACACCGCGCGATGATCACCCGCAGCATGGCGGAGGCAAACAGGCTCGCAGACTGCAGTCCTACAGGACAAGACGAACCCTGTTGTTCTGAGCGCCGGATCCCGCGGCTTCACAGCATGCCCGGCTAGCCCGCTGACACTTAGCATCAAAGTGCACTTAGCATAAAAGTGTTTACGGATGTCAAGCAGCCTGCACGGTTCCTCCAGAGGACAGCTTTCCCCGTCTCGGCCCCCGAGTACCCTCCTGCACTGCTTCCGTTTAAACTTGGGAATTAGCTTACGAGTTGTTCAGGGTGGGGCAGAAGCAGGACAGCGCTAAGTCAGGGCCAAGTGCTGAGCAGGGCTTTGTGGGAACTCATGTAACGTGAGTGCCTACGTGTTTTCGTAGGCGTACACTGAAGTAGCAAAGCTCCAAATGACCACCTCCTTACTGGGTCCACATGCAGGCGATTAGCCGAGACGACGTTCGCTACTGTAGGGCAATGGGGCTTCACGGCTAACGGCACTGAAGAAAGGAACATAGCCCGGCAGCATCATGTATTCTGTGGTTGTCTAACCTCTGGAGGTCTAGTACTGGTCTGGTACTGGTTTTACTGGTCTATGCAGGTCTAGTATTGGTCTAGTGCTGGGTGAGCTGGGCCCTGCAGGTCTATGCTGGTCTAGTACTGGTCTGGTACTGGTTTAGCAGGTCTATGCAGGTCTAGTGCTGGGTGAGCTGGGCCCTGCAGGTCTATGCTGGTCTAGTACTGTCTGGTACTGGTTTTACTGGTCTATGCAGGTGTGGTATTGGTCTAGTGCTGGGTGAGCTGGGCCCTGCAGGTCTATGCTGGTCTAGTACTGGTCTGGTACTGGTTTTACTGGTCTATGCAGGTGTGGTATTGGTCTAGTGCTGGGTGAGCTGGGCCCTGCAGGTCTATGCTGGTCTAGTACTGGTCTGGTACTGGTTTTACTGGTCTATGCAGGTGTGGTGTTGGTCTAGTGCTGTGTGAGCTGGGCCCTGCAGTCTATGCTGGTCTAGTACTGGTCTGGTACTGGTTTAGCTGGTCTATGCAGGCTTAGTATTGGTCTGGTGTGGGTTTGGCTTGTTGACCAGTGGCCCAACATTCAAGACAGATCCTGGTTTTGCTGGTGACCAGTCATACTGGTCTATGCTGTTGGTTTAACAACCACCTGGAAGACCTGGTAGACACACCTACACTGTCCCCATCAACAGCCCCTAAAGCTTTCATCATTGAAAGATGGAGGAAAACATCCAGCTCCACTCTGGCATCAGATCTGAGGACATCCACAGGTGTCTTTGTCCATCCGTCTTCCACTGTGAGGGGATGTCCCAACACTTCGGGGGTCTGAAAGGAGGTGTATCTGTTCCAGAAGCTCTTCACTGAGAAAAGGAAACTCACTCACATTCAGCTAAGAAGCTGGTGGTGTTCTCAGAACCATGGACTGACCACCCCAGAGTCCAGAACCTCCATACTACGGACTCGTTTTGGGGTTATCTGGGTGGAGAGAAGAAACAAGACCAGCTTCTAAGTAAGACCAGGCTTTTGAAGACTTGAAAGTGAGTCCCCTGAGACGAACGGAGGCTGGAATGTAGGTAAAGGTGGATGCTCTGCTAACTCTCCTCGTTCGGTTTGTTTTCCTGACTCTGAAATTGAAAAATTGAAGGAAATAAATTGTTGATTATTCGTTTGCCTCTAAAGCTACAGCCCAAACGATCTGGGCTACCACAACCCAGGCCAGATCCTCCTCTCTGTGTTGCCCCTGTAGAGCCTCATGGTCAAAATCAATTTCACTCTAACAGGCAGTGCCTGGGAATCCAACGCTAGTGAACAGAACTGGGACCGAAACCTTCCCTGCCTCATAAAGGAGAATCATCTCCCCATCTTTCCTGGCCCAGCTTCATTGTGTCTCGGCTGGTTGTACCTGCAACAAAACCTCATAAATAATACACGGAATAATAAAGTCGGAGGAGTCTACACCGTCCTGTTCCAGGGAGAGAAACTCCGTCCTGTCAGAAAAAACGCTTTTCCAAAACCCTCCATTTAATGCGGCCAGAGAGCGCTTTATTCCTGGCAGACCTGAGATCTCTCCGACTTTCTGATTTTTCTGTTCCTTTGTCAACAAATGGAGACGGGAAAGAAGTCCCAGACCATGACTTAGCATTCTGCAGTTACAGCGCGAGTTATAATTGTTCAGCAAACTCACTCAGGCACTTTTACACGGGAAGGCAAACGGGGAGCATCGGAACGGAGCGGTATTTTGTTGAGTAGCACCGGAAGGCTTCTTCGGAATGAGCTGGAATTCTGCTCTGATTCCCAATACAGTGTGGTCGGATTGATTACCCAAGTGGCCATCATGACCTACACTACTAACACACACACAGGTCAACTCTCTCACTGAGCACACTGAGGAACATCCACAGTGCAGACTAGAACCCTGTAGACCCTCCTTTAGCAGCAGCACCTGCACCTCCACTTCCTGTGGCTGCTAATAAGATCTGCCGAGCGTTTAGGAGGAATCCTGGATCATTCCGCTTGCTAATGTGTACCAGTTCATCAGTGTTTCTGGGATGTCCTGCTGGTACAGCGTCCTCAGATCTTACCACAGCATCTCCACAGGGTTCAGGACTCCAGATCGTCTGCTTGTGGTGTGTGGTGGGTCATTGTCCTGGGTCCTCCAGCATCTCTCCAGCTGAAGGTCACGGAGCTGCTGCCCTAACACTCTCCTGTAAGATTCTCCGATCCACCTTTGAGTCCATTCTTCCCTCAGTGGTCGGACAGAGTCCAGACCTAAGGCAGCAAAGCAGCCCCAACCTGTGATACTACCTCCACCATGCTTCAGAGTTGGGACGAGGTTTTGGTGTGCTAAGTAGTTCCACTTTTGTCTCCTCTGTCCAGAGATGGGACATGTCAGACACGATTAGAGGCCACTGTGATCTGTGTGCTAGCCACTGTGTCTTGCCTATTCAAATCCATTAGGGGTCCGCCGTAGGCTAGCTGCGGTAGGCTAGCTGCATAAGGCTAGCTGCGGTAGGCCCAGTGTGGAGTGACCCTGTAATTTGTGGGCTACCCGTGTGGTCTACTGCCCACCTAAATCCATTCAGGCCCCACAGTGGGCAAAACAATGTGGGACAAGCATGCAGAAACCCACAGTGGGCCTGTGTCCGGTTATCTAAGAGCCAGCCCAGTGGTGTACTGCCCAAACGGACCCCCTACAGTGTCCACCATGGGTTCAGTCATGTGGGATGACTCGCACGGGGTGGGGGGATACAAGTACTGGTCCCCACGGCTTCCCTGTTTACTAGTCTATATGTGATAGATGTTAGGCGTGGGCTTAGCGAGGATGCTAAGTCAGGGGCAGACTATTTACTGAGCTCTTCAACTGTATAGCACTATAGACAGTGGCACGTTGTCTCAAACCAGCGGTACGGAGCCACAGACGAGCCCCCTGTGTGCTCGTCAAGGGCCATTTCGGCTGGGGCGGTCGGCGTACCCAGATGGACTCCAAAGAGACCAGGGTTACTGAGCATTACATAAAATATGATGTAATAACTTTTAGGCTATTTCCTCTCCGAGAAGTGGCGACACGGGACCCCGTCCCTGCATTGTTGTCCTCCATGCTGGGGAAAGAAAACCCGACACTGAATTAATCTGAAGGCGGGTGAGTCACTGGTCCAAAAATATCCAATTTTATGTCTGATTTCTTAATACTCTCTGTCAACGTTTAAACTCGGTGTTGACACACAGACATTCCGCTTTTAATCAAGCCCCTAAAGAGAGGAGCCCCGAAGAAGACAGCATGAATAATGCAATTATACACAAAGTGCCTCCGATGGTTAATTGCCTCACTTTCTGCTGGTGTTGCTTTATCTTTCAATCCTCCGTTGCGTGCTGAATTTTTGCATCTCTACTTTCTCCAAGTTCGGACATGCTTGGCTAATCCCCATCAGCCTTGTCTGCAGCAGAACCTATTGGATTTGGATTGCCTTTCCGCTGTGCGTTCATGCCGGATTCTGACTCACGGCCTTTTAGCTCAGGGGCTGATACGTGCTTTGATATGCAAGTGAAACTTTGGAGGAGTTGGTCAGTCAAGGCACCTCTGGTGTCTGAAGTCGGCGTCTTTAGTTCCGACACCGCCGCTACGAGGCTAACGTAGATTACTGGCAGTGGAGGCGTCACGCTAGCCCAAAGGGGTTCGGTATTCCCTAATAGACCCTTCCGGACTTTTCCAGACTTGGCCTTATCTATGGAACTCTCAACCAGATGTTCACTGTTAGATGTAGGCCTTCAGGTGGGGCTCTCAGTGTCCATCACCCATTGTTCAAGATAATATGAAGGAATACAGACGCTTCTCAGTGGAAAAGTCCGGAATACAGCCTTTGATTGGTTGACAATTCACCAACACTGCCTCTAAATACTCAGTAAGTCAGGAATACCATCCTTAACTGGCCAACAAGTCAGGAACCTGGCCCCTGGTTGACTGACGTGAGGAACACGGTATCTGATTAAGCAATTCAGAAATACAGCTTCCGATCGGTAGATAAGTCAGGAAAACAGCCTCTGATTAATTCACAAGTCAGAAATACTGACTCTAATCAGTCAACATGTCAGGAACACAGGATCTGATTGGTTGACAAGTCAGAAACACAGCCTCCGATCAGTAGACAAGTCTGAAACACAGCATCCGATCGGTAGACAAGTCAGAAACACAGCCTCCGATCGGTAGACAAGTCAGAAACACAGCCTCCGATTGGTAGACAAGTCAGAAACACAGCATCCGATCGGTAGACAAGTCAGAAACACAGCATCCGATCGGTAGACAAGTCAGAAACACAGCCTTTAATTGATTGACAACTCAGCAACACTGACTCTAATTGGTTGACATGTCAGGAACACAGCATCTGATTGAACAAATCGTCAGAAACAGCCTCCAATTAGCTGACAAGTCAGCAATACTACCTCTAAATACTCACTAAGTCAACTGAGCTGATATCACAGACATCTCTAATTTAGTCCCCTGAAAAATATCTAGGCCTTCTCAGAGGACCTAGAAGACCCCGAGGGTCTCCCATGGGAGTGCCGCATGTCAGGAACCACAGCACCAAAACGTCGGTTGGCAACGTGAGCCTTCCATTGGTTGACAAGTTTCATTACAGCAATAGCGGATTGTCTAAATACTCACTAAGTCAACTGAGCTGATATCACAGACACATTTAGAGGACCTAGAAGACCCCGAGGGTCTCCCACGGGAGTGCCGCATGTCAGGAACCACATTACACGGTTTGAACCTTGACACGGTTTGCAGCGTGATGTAGGCATGCAGTTAGCGCTGCGCTAATTGATGTGCACGAGCTTTCATTACAGGTTAGCGGATATAGCCGGTGTAAAACTGAAGGGCTAATGGGGCAGATTAGCTTGTCGCTGAACTCCGGCTTTTAAGCACATGCTAATCAGACAGAACAAATAGCAGGTTTACTCCATCACCCCACCATCACCCCACCACCACCCCACCACCACCCCACTCTGGCAGGAGACGAACGGCATGCTGCTAACCCGTAAACGCTCTTATCGGAGCGCGGAGTGAAGGGAAGCCCTGGAGGCGAGCAGTCCACGCAGCTCGGTGCAGGCAGGTTGTGCTCCCGCAGCAAGCCAGCCAGCCAGCCCATCTCCATCGGTAATTACAGCGCAATGCGCGCAACAGCACGCCGCAGCATTTCACAGGATGCTAACAAGCCTTAGCGCTCAAACACCAGGCTTCTGCTAATGACTTGAGATGTGACTGCTCAGATGATCATTCGGTGATTAATGTGCTTTTATCTGGGGGGGAAAAGAGCACAAGGAAGCCGTAAACGAAAGCAGCCGAATCAAGGGAAAGCAAATTAGCCATAAAAAAAAAAAAATTAAAAAACAGATACAGTCTGAGCGATTACAGTCATTCAGCATGATTCAAAAATCCTAAAAATGTTTACAATATTAACACATTATGTTTATAAAGGACTGCTTAGTATTATATAGTACGAATATGTTATTACATATTTATTAAGCGATTATTAGTTTATTTATTTTAGTATTTTTAAGAGGGCACAGTCGTTCTGATACCCCATTTTTGGATACTGTGAAAAATATTCATATAAAAATTAAAATAAATGAATATAAAAATGTTAGCCCAAAATTATCTCCTTATTTTTCTACAGTGTGGCCTCGGTTTATGGAAGTAATCTAATCTCTATTTAAACTCAGCAGATGTATAGAAATATATTTCATACTGGTATAAAGGCCTGGCTGAAGTATTACATAATCACCCACTGGCGGGTTTTCTTATAATCACAGGGAATTTGAGATGGTTGAAGTTATGAGGTTTCCCAGTCACAAGCGAAATGT
>JAMWET010003785.1:0-2500 GCA_024036415.1 Prochilodus magdalenae | reverse complement strand
TTAATATTATTTTTTTATTATTATTATTATTATTATTATTATTATTATTGTTAGCGTTGTTGTCATTGTTATTGTTATTACTATTATTATTATTCGATTATTATTATTGTTATTATTATTATTATTATTATTATTATTATTATTATTATTATAATTATTATTATTATTATTATTATTATTATTATTATTATAACAGATCAGCGTTAGATCAGCCAGTGGGACGCGCTCCACAGCTCCAGGGTCTGATTATGAGTATTATTTAGGAGCTCTGGCGGTTTTTATTGTCCACCTGTAAAACCTCACCCGGTGGAATGTTCCGCACCTCGGGTTTACGGATCCTCCAGTCCAGCTGACGTTCCCCTCAGGGTCGTTTCCCAGAGACTGTATCTGGAGTGTCCTCGTATCCTTTCAGGGTCTTTGTGGTCAGTCTGGTCTGTTTCGTTTGCCGGGTCGTAGGTGCAGTAACGGTGACCAGACGAGCAGTTTGACGGCCCAGACCGAGTTACGGTTCACCGCAGTGACGTATCTAAGACGGACAGCCTCACCCAGATAGGCCAGTCTGCTGCACTCCAGAATCTCGGAGGTGATTAACACTGAGGTTAAGCTCCCAAACTGTGACATGGTGTTATCTATAAGGAGAGTAGGAGCTGTCTCTTATAGGTCCTTATTTCAGCCCATGTTTACAGTTTACAAGCCTTTAGCACCATGCTAAGCAGTTAGCACCACGCTAAGCAGTTAGCACCATGCTAGTCAAAGCTAATGGAAAAGCCTTCCGGTATAAGCCGCATTAGCCTCAGAGCTCCAGCGTAAATCTAAAGAAACTACTGGCTGAGTCACTCAGTAACTTTAGAATCTGACCCCGCCAGACAGAAGGAGGCCTGGTTTTAAATACCAGCCCCGAGATGCAGTGGCAGCGAGACACGTTTGGGGATAATGCATGCTGGACTTCCAAAGGAACTGGCCACGGAACAGCAGGATCATCCTTGGGGACGGTCGGAGCCGTGGCTTTGTTCTCCGGCATACGGTACGAATCCTATTTACGGCTGTTCAAGGTCGTCCCGTGACAACCGTGCGCGACGAGGCGTGAAAATGCAGATGCCCCCACTTCCCCATCACACTCTCCAGTATAAATCATGCGCACTCAGGGGTCACCACTTCAAAGCCCGCGATGCACCAGATGCCAACAATAGGAAAGTGAAGTAAACAGTTGCAGATTGGAGAGAAGTTTGGAGGTCAGCAGCCATGCGACCGAACCGCAAGCTGGTTTGAATTCCGATCATGGTTCTGCGCCTTGGCCCTCAGGTGGGGAACATAATGCAGCACATTCACTACTAAAGAAATAATCGTATTTCTTCTGACGCTGTGTGACATCGCAGTAGCGAAGCCGGCATTTATTTTTAGGAGGGTCTGGTCACATCCTGGGGGTGTAGTGAAGTTGACAACCACCACATATCCTACTTCACTGCAGCTTCCATAACCCTCTGAATGCTAACCTCACATATATCCTCCATCAGTCCTAATTAGCTAGCCTTTTACAGCACCAGGTGCGGTAATGTTGGGGTTAACAGTTGAAGCCTTGCGAGGTACTGTGGGCTGTGCTTCCTTCGCCATCGTCAAAGTTATTACGGACCTAGAATGCCATCCGGCTAAATAATAAGTACATGGGCTAAAGTTCCCCAAGGGCCACAAGGCTAGGCTAAAGTTCTTCAAGGGCCACAAGGCTAGGCTAAAGTTCTTCAAGGGCCACAAGGCTAGGCTAAAGTTCTTCAAGGGCCACAAGGCTAGGCTAAAGTTCCCCAAGGGCCACAAGGCTAGGCTAAAGTTCCCCAAGGGCCACAAGGCTAGGCTAAAGTTCTTCAAGGGCCACAAGGCTAGGCTAAAGTTCTTCAAGGGCCACAAGGCTAGGCTAAAGTCCCCCAAGGGCCACAAGGCTAGGCTAAAGTTCCCCAAGGGCCACAAGGCTAGGCTAAAGTTCTTCAAGGGCCACAAGGCTAGGCTAAAGTTCCCCAAGGGCCACAAGGCTAGGCTAAAGTTCCTCAAGCTACAGCCTATTTGTCATCTTTGGCTGAGCTGCCCCAATAATAATTCAATAATAATAATAATAATAATAATAATAATAATAATAATAATAATAATAAAACAATAAAAAATATCCAATAATAATTTAATAAAAATGACGAATAACAACAACAATAATAATACAAATTCAATAAAAATATTCAATAACAATTAATAAAAAATTCAATAATAACAATAATAATTCAACAATAATAATAACAATAGCAAAGATAATTCAGTAATAATAATAATAATAAGAAGAAGAAATAGAATTCAATGATAATTCAATAATAATTCAACAATAATAATAATTTAATAATAATAATAAATGTTTTTTGCTTTTTTTGCTGCATAAATACACACGTAGCCCAAGCAAGATTCCGAGGAGATTCCCTATAAATAAAAATATTCTCATATGCTTCACAATATTGCCTTATTATTT
>JAMWET010003784.1:32500-44283 GCA_024036415.1 Prochilodus magdalenae | reverse complement strand
CTATATGACATGAGAATCTCTGCATTACCTTGTAAAATATTCAGTCCAGCACAGAGCAGCTCCACTCCTGAATCCTGCTGGTCGGTGTTAGCGAGGTCCAGTTCTTTCAGGGTGGATGTTAAAAGTTTTAAAACAGAAGTTCTATCTGACATGAGAATCTCTGGATTATAGCGTTAAATCTTCAGTCCAGCACAGAGCAGCTCCACTCCTGAATCCTGCTGGTCAGTGTTAGTGAGGTCCAGTTCTTTCAGGATGGATGTTAAAAGTTTTAAAACGAAGTTCTATGTGACATGAGAATCTCTGGATTATAGCTTTAAATCTTCAGTCCAGCACACAGCAGCTCCACTCCTGAATCCTGCTGGTCAGTGTTAGTGAGGTCCAGTTCTTTCAGGGTGGATGTTAAAAGTTTTAAAACAGAAGTTCTATCTGACATGAGAATCTCTGGATTATAGCGTTAAATCTTCAGTCCAGCACACAGCAGCTCCACTCCTGAATCCTGCAGGTCATTGTTAGTGAGGTCCAGTTCTTTCAGGGTGGATGTTACTAGTTTTAAAATAGAAGTTCTATCTGACATGAGAATCTCTGGATTACAGTGTAAAATCTTCAGTCCAGCACAGATCAGCTCCACTCCTGAATCCTGCTGGTCAGTATTAGTGAGGTCCAGTTCCTTCAGGGTGGATATTACTAGTTTTAAAATAGAAGTTCTATCTGACATGAGAATCTCTGGATTACATCGTTAAATCTTCAGTGCAGCACAGAGCAGCACCACTCATGAATCCTGCCGGTCATTGTTAGTGAGGTCCAGTTCTTTCAGGGTGGATGTTACAAGTTTTAAAACAGAAGTTCTATTTGACATGAGAATCTCTGGATTACAGCGTTAAATCTTCAGTCCAGCACAGAGCAGCTCCACACCTGAATCCTGCCGGTCATTGTTAGTGAGGTCCAGTTCTTTCAGGGTGGATGTTACTAGTTTTAAAACAGAAGTTCTATCTGACATGAGAATCTCTGGATTACAGTGTAAAATCTTCAGTCCAGCACAGAGCAGCTCCACACCTGAATCCTGCTGGTCAGTATTAGTGAGGTCCAGTTCCTTCAGGGTGGATGTTACTAGTTTTAAAATAGAAGTTCTATCTGACATGAGAATCTCTGGATTACAGTGTACAATCTTCAGTCCAGCACAGAGCAGCTCCACTTCTGAATCCTGCAGGTCATTGTTAGTGAGGTCTAGTTCTTTCAGGGTGGATATTAAAAGTTTTAAAACGGAAGTTCTATCTGACATGAGAATCTCTGGATTACAGTGTAAAATATTCTGTCCAGCACAGAGCAGTTCCACACCTGAATCCTGCACGTCATTGTTAGTGAGGTCTAGTTCTTTCAGGGTGGATGTTTCTAGTTTTAAAATAGAAGTTCTATATGACATGAGAATCTCTGCATTACCTTGTAAAATATTCAGTCCAGCACAGAGCAGCTCCACTCCTGAATCCTGCTGGTCAATGTTAGTGAGGTCCAGTTCTTTCAGGGTGGATGTTAAAAGTTTTAAAACAGAAGTTCTATCTGACATGAGAATCTCTGGATTATAGCGTTAAATCTTCAGTCCAGCACACAGCAGCTCCACTCCTGAATCCTGCTGGTCAGTGTTAGTGAGGTCCAGTTCTTTCAGGGTGGATGTTAAAAGTTTTAAAACAGAAGTTCTATCTGACATGAGAATCTCTGGATTATAGCGTTAAATCTTCAGTCCAGCACACAGCAGCTCCACTCCTGAATCCTGCAGGTCATTGTTAGTGAGGTCCAGTTCTTTCAGGGTGGATGTTACTAGTTTTAAAATAGAAGTTCTATCTGACATGAGAATCTCTGGATTACAGTGTAAAATATTCAGTCCAGCACAGAGCAGCTCCACTCCTGAATCCTGCTGGTCATTGTTAGTGAGGTCCAGTTCTTTCAGGGTGGATGTTACTAGTTTTAAAATAGAAGTTCTATCTGACATGAGAATCTCTGGATTACATCGTTAAATCTTCAGTGCAGCACAGAGCAGCACCACTCCTGAATCCTGCCGGTCATTGTTAGTGAGACCCAGTTCTTTCAGGGTGGATGTTACAAGTTTTAAAACAGAAGTTCTATCTGACATGAGAATCTCTGGATTACAGCGTTAAATCTTCAGTCCAGCACAGAGCAGCTCCACACCTGAATCCTGCAGGTCATTGTTAGTGAGGTCCAGTTTTTTCAGGGTGGGTGTTACTAGTTTTAAAACAGAAGTTCTATCTGACATGAGAATCTCTGGATTACAGTGTACAATCTTCAGTTCAGCACAGAGCAGCTCCACTCCTGAATCCTGCTGGTCATTGTTAGTGAGGTCCAGTTCTTTCAGGGTGGATGTTACTAGTTTTAAAATAGAAGTTCTATCTGACATGAGAATCTCTGGATTACAGTGTAAAATCTTCAGTCCAGCACAGAGCAGCTCCACTCCTGAATCCTGCTGGTCAGTATTAGTGAGGTCCAGTTCCTTCAGGGTGGATGTTACTAGTTTTAAAATAGAAGTTCTATCTGACATGAGAATCTCTGGATTACATCGTTAAATCTTCAGTCCAGCACAGAGCAGCTCCACTCCTGAATCCTGCTGGTCATTGTTAGTGAGGTCCAGTTCTTTCAGGGTGGATGTTACTAGTTTTAAAATAGAAGTTCTATCTGACATGAGAATCTCTGGATTACAGTGTAAAATCTTCAGTCCAGCACAGAGCAGCTCCACACCTGAATCCTGCTGGTCATTGTTAGTGAGGTCCAGTTCTTTCAGGGTGGATGTTACTAGTTTTAAAACAGAAGTTCTATCTGACATGAGAATCTCTGGATTACAGTGTAAAATCTTCAGTCCAGCACAGAGCAGCTCCACACCTGAATCCTGCAGGTCATTGTTAGTGAGGTCCAGTTCTTTCAGGGTGGATGTTACTAGTTTTAAAATAGACGTTCTATCTGACATGAGAATCTCTGGATTACAGCGTTAAATCTTCAGTTCAGCACAGAGCAGCTCCACACCTGAATCCTGCAGGTCATTGTTAGTGAGGTCCAGTTCTTTCAGGGTGGATGTTACTAGTTTTAAAATAGAAGTTCTATCTGACATGAGAATCTCTGGATTACAGTGTTAAATCTTCAGTCAAGCACAGAGCAGCTCCACACCTGAATCCTGCTGGTCATTGTTAGTGAGGTCCAGTTCTTTCAGGGTGGATGTGTCTAGTTTTAAAACAGAAGTTCTATCTGACATGAGAATCTCTGGATTACAGTGTAAAATCTTCAGTCCAGCACAGAGCAGCTCCACACCTGAATCCTGCTGGTCAGTGTTAGTGAGGTCCAGTTCCTTCAGGGTGGATGTTACTAGTTTTCAAATAGAAGTTCTATCTGACATGAGAATCTCTGGATAACAGCGTAAACTCTTCGGTTCAGCACAGAGCAGCTCCACACCTAAATCCTGGAGGTCATTGTTAGTGAGGTCCAGTTCTTTCAGGGTGGATGTTACTAGTTTTAAAACAGAAGTTCTATCTGACATGAGAATCTCTGGATTACAGTGTAAAATATTCAGTTCAGCACAGAGCAGCTCTACACCTGAATCCTGCAGGTCATTGTTAGTGAGGTCCAGTTCTTTCAGGGTGGATGTTTCTAGTTTTAAAATAGAAGTTCTATATGACATGAGAATCTCTGGATTACCTTGTAAAATACTCAGTCCAGCACAGAGCAGCTCCACACCTGAATCCTGCAGGTCATTGTTAGTGAGGTCCAGCTCTTTCAGGGTGGATGTTTCTAGTTTTAAAATAGAAGTTCTATATGACATGAGAATCTCTGGATTACAGTGTAAAATATTCAGTCCAGCACAGAGCACCTCCACTCCTGAATCCTGCTGGTCAGTGTTAGTGAGGTCCAATTCTTTCTGGGTAGATGTTAAAAGTTTTAAAACAGAAGTTCTATCTGACATGAGAATCTCTGGATTACAGTGTAAAATATTCAGTTCAGCACAGAGCAGCTCCACACCTGAATCCTGCAGGTCATTGTTAGTGAGGTCCAGTTCTTTCAGGGTGGATGTTACTAGTTTTAAAACAGAAGTTCTATCTGACATGAGAATCTCTGGATTACAGTGTTAAATCTTCAGTCCAGCACAGAGCAGCTCCACTCCTGAATCCTGCAGGTCATTGTTAGTGAGGTCCAGTTCTTTCAGGGTGGATGTTACTAGTTTTAAAATAGAAGTTCTATCTGACATGAGAATCTCTGGATTACATCGTTAAATCTTCAGTGCAGCACAGAGCAGCACCACTCCTGAATCCTGCCGGTCATTGTTAGTGAGGTCCAGTTCTTTCAGGGTGGATGTTACAAGTTTTAAAACAGAAGTTCTATCTGACATGAGAATCTCTGGATTACATCGTTAAATCTTCAGTCCAGCACAGAGCAGCTCCACTCCTGAATCCTGCTGGTCATTGTTAGTGAGGTCCAGTTCTTTCAGGGTGGATGTTACTAGTTTTAAAATAGAAGTTCTATCTGACATGAGAATCTCTGGATTACAGTGTAAAATCTTCAGTCCAGCACAGAGCAGCTCCACACCTGAATCCTGCTGGTCAGTATTAGTGAGGTCCAGTTCCTTCAGGGTGGATGTTACTAGTTTTAAAATAGAAGTTCTATCTGACATGAGAATCTCTGGATTACAGTGTAAAATCTTCAGTCAAGCACAGAGCAGCTCCACTCCTGAATCCTGCAGGTCATTGTTAGTGAGGTCCAGTTCTTTCAGGGTGGATGTTACTAGTTTTAAAATAGAAGTTCTATCTGACATGAGAATCTCTGGATTACAGTGTAAAATATTCAGTCCAGCACAGAGCAGCTCCACACCTGAATCCTGCAGGTCATTGTTAGTGAGGTCCAGTTCTTTCAGGGTGGATGTTTCTAGTTTTAAAATAGAAGTTCTATCTGACATGAGAATCTCTGGATTACAGTGTAAAATATTCAGTCCAGCACAGAGCAGCTCCACTCCTGAATCCTGCTGGTCAGTGTTAGTGAGGTCCAGTTCTTTCAGGGTGGATGTTACTAGTTTTAAAATAGAAGTTCTATCTGACATGAGAATCTCTGGATTACAGCGTTAAATCTTCAGTCCAGCACAGAGCAGCTCCACACCTGAATCCTGCTGGTCAGTGTTAGTGAGGTCCAGTTCTTTCAGGGTGGATGTTACTAGTTTTAAAACAGAAGTTCTATCTGACATGAGAATCTCTGGATTACAGCGTTAAATCTTCAGTCCAGCACAGAGCAGCTCCACTCCTGAATCCTGCAGGTCATTGTTAGTGAGGTCTAGTTCTTTCAGGGTGGATATTAAAAGTTTTAAAATAGAAGTTCTATCTGACATGAGAATCTCTGGATTACAGTGTACAATCTTCAGTCAAGCACAGAGCAGCTCCACTTCTGAATCCTGCAGGTCATTGTTAGTGAGGTCTAGTTCTTTCAGGGTGGATGTTTCTAGTTTTAAAATAGAAGTTCTATCTGACATGAGAATCTCTGGATTACCTTGTAAAATATTCAGTCCAGCACAGAGCAGCTCCACTCCTGAATCCTGCTGGTCAGTGTTAGTGAGGTCCAGTTCTTTCAGGGTGGATGTTACTAGTTTTAAAACAGAAGTTCTATCTGACATGAGAATCTCTGGATTACAGTGTAAAATCTTCAGTCCAGCACAGAGCAGCTCCACACCTGAATCCTGCTGGTCAGTGTTAGTGAGGTCCAGTTCTTTCAGGGTGGATGTTACTAGTTTTAAAATAGAAGTTCTATCTGACATGAGAATCTCTGGATTACATCGTTAAATCTTCAGTCCAGCACAGAGCAGCTCCACTCCTGAATCCTGCTGGTCAGTGTTAGTGAGGTCCAGTTCTTTCAGGGTGGATGTTACTAGTTTTAAAATAGAAGTTCTATCTGACATGAGAATCTCTGGATTACAGTGTAAAATATTCAGTCCAGCACAGAGCAGCTCCACACCTGAATCCTGCTGGTCATTGTTAGTGAGGTCCAGTTCTTTCAGGGTGGATGTTACTAGTTTTAAAATAGAAGTTCTATCTGACATGAGAATCTCTGGATTACAGTGCAAAATATTCAGTTCAGCACAGAGCAGCTCCACACCTGAATCCTGCTGGTCAGTGTTAGTGAGGTCCAGTTCTTTCAGGGTGGATGTTACTAGTTTTAAAATAGAAGTTCTATCTGACATGAGAATCTCTGGATTACAGTGTAAAATCTTCAGTCCAGCACAGAGCAGCTCCACACCTGAATCCTGCTGGTCAGTGTTAGTGAGGTCCAGTTCTTTCAGGGTGGATGTTACTAGTTTTAAAATAGAAGTTCTATCTGACATGAGAATCTCTGGATTACATCGTTAAATCTTCAGTGCAGCACAGAGCAGCACCACTCCTGAATCCTGCCGGTCATTGTTAGTGAGACCCAGTTCTTTCAGGGTGGATGTTACAAGTTTTAAAACAGAAGTTCTATCTGACATGAGAATCTCTGGATTACAGTGTAAAATCTTCAGTTCAGCACAGAGCAGCTCCACACCTGAATCCTGCAGGTCATTGTTAGTGAGGTCCAGTTCTTTCAGGGTGGATGTTACTAGTTTTAAAACAGAAGTTCTATCTGACATGAGAATCTCTGGATTACAGTGTACAATCTTCAGTTCAGCACAGAGCAGCTCCACACCTAAATCCTGCTGGTCATTGTTAGTGAGGCCCAGTTCTTTCAGGGTGGATAATACTAGCTTTAAAACAGAAGTTCTATCTGACATGAGAATCTCTGGATTACAGTGTAAAATCTTCAGTCCAGCACAGAGCAGCTCCACACCTGAATCGTGCCGGTCATTGTTAGTGAGGTCCGGTTCTTTCAGGGTGGATGTTACTAGTTTTAAAATAGATGTTCTATCTGACATGAGAATCTCTGGATTACAGCGTTAAATCTTCAGTCCAGCACAGAGCAGCTCCACTCCTGAATCCTGCTGGTCAGTGTTAGTGAGGTCCAGTTCTTTCAGGGTGGATGTTACTAGTTTTAAAATAGAAGTTCTATCTGACATGAGAATCTCTGGATTACAGTGTAAAATATCCAGTCCAGCACAGAGCAGCTCCACACCTGAATCCTGCTGGTCGTTGTTATTGAGGTCCAGTTCTTTCAGGGTGGATGTTTCTAGTTTGAAAATAGAAGTTCTATCTGACATGAGAATCTCTGGATTACAGTGTAAAATATTCAGTTCAGCACAGAGCAGCTCCACTCCTGAATCCTGCTGGTCAGTGTTAGTGAGGTACTGTTCTTTCTGGGTGGATGTTACTAGTTTTAAAATAGAAGTTCTATCTGACATGAGAATCTCTGGATTACAGTGTTAAATCTTCAGTCCAGCACAGAGCAGCTCCACACCTGAATCCTGCTGGTCAGTATTAGTGAGGTCCAGTTCCTTCAGGGTGGATGTTACTAGTTTTAAAATAGAAGTTCTATCTGACATGAGAATCTCTGGATTACAGTGTACAATCTTCAGTCAAGCACAGAGCAGCTCCACTTCTGAATCCTGCAGGTCATTGTTAGTGAGGTCCGGTTCTTTCAGGGTGGATATTAAAAGTTTTAAAACGGAAGTTCTATCTGACATGAGAATCTCTGGATTACAGTGTAAAATATTCTGTCCAGCACAGAGCAGTTCCACACCTGAATCCTGCAGGTCATTGTTAGTGAGGTCTAGTTCTTTCAGGGTGGATGTTTCTAGTTTTAAAACAGAAGTTCTATATGACATGAGAATCTCTGGATTACCTTGTAAAATATTCAGTCAAGCACAGAGCAGCTCCACACCTGAATCCTGCAGGTCATTGTTAGTGAGGTCCAGTTCTTTCAGGGTGGATGTTTCTAGTTTTAAAATAGAAGTTCAATACGACATGAGAATCTCTGGATTACAGTGTAAAATATTCAGTCCAGCACAGAGCAGCTCCACTCCTGAATCCTGCTGGTCAGTATTAGTGAGGTCCAGTTCCTTCAGGGTGGATGTTACTAGTTTTAAAATAGAAGTTCTATCTGACATGAGAATCTCTGGATTACAGTGTAAAATCTTCAGTCCAGCACAGAGCAGCTCCACTCCTGAATCCTGCAGGTCATTGTTAGTGAGGTCCAGTTCTTTCAGGGTGGATGTTTCTAGTTTTAAAATAGAAGTTCTATCTGACATGAGAATCTCTGGATTACAGTGTAAAATCTTCAGTCAAGCACAGAGCAGCCCCACTCCTGAATCCTGCTGGTCATTGTTAGTGATGTCCAGTTCTTTCAGGGTGGATGTTAAAAGTTTTAAAACGGAAGTTCTATCTGACATGAGAATCTCTGGATTACAGTGTAAAATCTTCAGTCCAGCACAGAGCAGCTCCACACCTGAATCCTGCTGGTCATTGTTAGTGAGGCCCAGTTCTTTCAGGGTGGATGTTTCTAGTTTTAAAATAGAAGTTCTATCTGACATGAGAATCTCTGGATTACAGTGTAAAATATTCAGTCCAGCTCCACACCTTAATCCTGCAGGTCATTGTTAGTGAGGTCCAGTTCTTTTAGCGTGGATGTTACTAGTTTTAAAATAGAAGTTCTATCTGACATGAGAATCTCTGGATTACAGTGTAAAATCTTCAGTCCAGCACAGAGCAGCTCCACGCCTGAATCCTGCTGGTCAGTGTTAGTGAGGTCCAGTTCTTTCAGGGTGGATGTTACTAGGTTTAAAACAGAAGTTCTATCTGACATGAGAATCTCTGGATTACAGTGTAAAATATTCAGTCCAGCACAGAGCAGCTCCACACCTGAATCCTGCTGGTCATTGTTAGTGAGGTCCAGTTCTTTCAGGGTGGATGTTACTAGTTTTAAAATAGAAGTTCTATCTGACATGAGAATCTCTGGATTACAGTGTAAAATCTTCAGTCAAGCACAGAGCAGCTCCACACCTAAATCCTGGAGGTCATTGTTAGTGAGGTCCAGTTCTTTCAGGGTGGATGTTACTAGTTTCAAAACAGAAGTTCTATCTGACATGAGAATCTCTGGATTACAGTGTAAAATATTCAGTCCAGCACAGAGCAGCTCCACTCCTGAATCCTGCTGGTCAGTGTTAGTGAGGTCCAGTTCTTTCAGGGTGGATGTTACTAGGTTTAAAACAGAAGTTCTATCTGACATGAGAATCTCTGGATTACAGTGTAAAATATTCAGTCCAGCACAGAGCAGCTCTATTCCTGAATCCTGCCGGTCAGTGTTAGTGAGGTCCAGTTCTTTCAGGGTGGATGTTTCTAGTTTTAAAATAGAAGTTCTATATGACATGAAACAGTAGAAGTTCTATCCAGCTGACATGAGGTCTCTGGATTCTTTCAGTGTAAAATATGTTCAGTCCAGCACATGAGAATCTCTGGATTACAGTGTAAACTCTTCAGTCCAGCACAGAGCAGCTCCACACCTGAATCCTGCTGGTCAGTGTTAGTGAGGTCCAGTTCTTTCAGGGTGGATGTTACTAGTTTTAAAATAGATGTTCTATCTGACATGAGAATCTCTGGATTACAGCGTTAAATCTTCAGTCCAGCACAGAGCAGCTCTATTCCTGAATCCTGCCGGTCAGTGTTAGTGAGGTCCAGTTCTTTCAGGGTGGATGTTTCTAGTTTTAAAATAGAAGTTCTATATGACATGAGAATCTCTGGATTACAGTGTAAAATATTCAGTGGAGCACAGAGCAGCTCCACACCTGAATCCTGCTGGTCAGTGTTAGTGAGGTCCAGTTCTTTCAGGGTGGATGTTACTAGGTTTAAAATACAAGTTCTATCTGACATGAGAATCTCTGGATTATAGTGTAAAATCTTCAGTTCAGCACAGAGCAGCTCCACACCTGAATCCTCCAGGTCATTGTTAGTGAGGTCCTGTTCTTTCAGGGTGGATGTTCTTAGTTTTAAAACAGAAGTTCTATCTGACATGAGAATCGCTGGATTACAGTGTAAAATATTCAGAAAACACGCTGCTCAATTATCATTCTAGATCTTTCTCTGTGCTGAGATGAGGAAGCACTACTCAGGTGTCGTTCTAGATATTTCTCTATGCTGAGAAGAAGAACTAGATCTTTCTCGGTGCTGAGAAGAGGAAACACTACTCAGGTATCGTTCTAGATCTATCTCTGTGCTGAGAAAGGGAACTGGATCTTTTTCTGTGCTGAGAAGAGGAAACACTCCTTAGTTATCATTCTAGATCTTTCTCATAACTGAGAAGAGGAAACACTGCTCAGTTATCCTTCTAGATCTTTCTCTGTGCTGAGAAGAAGAACTAGATCTTTCTCGGTGCTGAGAAGAGGAAACACTACTCAGATATCGCTCTAGATCTTTCTCTGTGCTGAGAAGAGGAAACACTACTTAGCTATCATTCTAGATCTTTCTCTGAGCTGAGAAAACGCTGCTCAATTATCATTCTAGATCTTTCTCTGTGCTGAGAAGAAGAACTAGATCTTTCTCGGTGCTGAGAAGAGGAAACACTACTCAGATATCGTTCTAGATCATTCTCTGTGCTGAGAAGAGGAACTAGATCTGTCTCTGTTCTGAGAAGAGGAACGATATCTTTTTCTGTGCTGAGAAGAGGAAACACTACTCAGTTTTCGTTCTAGATCTTTCTCTGTGCTGAGAAGAGGAACTAGCTCTGTCTCTGCGCTGAGATAAGGAAACACTGCTCGGTTAATGATCTAGATCTTTCTCTGTGCTGAGAGGAAACGCTACTCAGTTATGGGTCTAGATCTTTTTCTCTGTGCCGGGAAGAGGAACTAGATCTTTCTCTGTGCTGAGAAGAGGAAACACTACTCAGTTTTCGTTCCAGATTTTTCTCTGTGCTGAGAAGAGGAACTAGTTCTGTCTCTGTGCTGAGATAAGGAAACACTGCTCGGTTAATGATCTAGATCTTTCTCTGTGCTGAGAGGAAACGCTACTCACTTATGGGTCTAGATCTTCTTTTGTGTGCCGGGAAAAGGAACTAGATCTTTCTCTGTGCTGAGAAGAGAAAACACTGCTCAGATATCGTTCTAGATCTTTCTCTGTGCTGAGAAGGGGAACTAGATCTTTTTCTGAGCTGAGAAGAGGAAACACTGCTCAGTTATCGTTCTAGATCTGTCTCTGTGCTGAGAAGAGAAAACGCTGCTCAATTATCATTCTAGATCTTTCTCTGTGCTGAGAAGAGAAAACGCTGCTCAATTATCATTCTAGATCTTTCTCTGTGCTGAGAAGATTAACTAGATCTTTCTCGGTGCTGATATAAGGAAACACTGCTCAGTTATTGTTCTAGATCTTTCTCTGTGCTGAGAAGAGGAACTAGATCTCTCTCTGTGCTGAGAAGAGGAACTAGATCTGTCTCTGTGCTGAGAAGAGGAACTAGATCTGTCTCTGTGCTCAGATAAGAAAAAGCTGCTCAATTATCATTCTAGATCTTTCTCTGTGCTGAGAAGATGAACTAGATCTTTCTCGGCTCTGTAAATAAATCAGATCTTTAGTAAATCAAAGAGGCTTTAAATCATTTAGTACCCTGTTCCTAAACCGTGTGTATCATGTACCAGTTGGGGAACTCCTTGTGTGTTTCGCTGTCTAGCTGCTCATTTTAACACTAAACTGATACAGCTGGAAAAAAACACGAGCCGTACAACACATCTGGTCCACAAACAAACAAACAAAAATACAAAAGTGTGACATGTACGAAGGTCTTAAAGGGGACCTGTTAGCCCTTTCTCCTCAGTGTGCTGAAGCTTTAGCGCATGTAAACATTCTTCAAAGTCCCAAAGT
>JAMWET010003784.1:22500-27500 GCA_024036415.1 Prochilodus magdalenae | reverse complement strand
CTGCCTTTTTTACAGTCCAACACTTTTTTTTTTTTGTTTAAATGCTACATATTTCCTTACAATATTCACTCACAAAAATGCCATGCTCTACAACTCTCAGACAGAACAAACTAGAAGCAGCATCACTTCCTGTTTCTGGCCAGCTGAAGGGGTTAGTACTGTATGTTATATAGCTGGAATGATGGCTAAACGGCTAAGCGGCTAGCACAAACCTATCCGGGTGTGTGTTCAGATGCCGTATGAAGTTTGATGTGGTCGATCCACACTCTCTGCACGTCGCCACTCTTCTGTTATATGCTGGGATTTTGAATTCCCTGTAACCAAAGGCTACCCCGTACGGCGCCCCTGCCGAAGCCATGCTACAGCGGTGTGTGCAATAACAAATATTGATCATATCAGTCTAAATTTATCATCAGTTATTGATCCTGCTCACCTTTATCCTCCTTCTGGGTGCAGCTGTTCTCCTGATGATGTACCTTTATCTGTATGTAATTATTCAGGTCTAAAGAATCACTGGGGTTAAACAGCGGCCGCAACCGGCTAGCAGTTCCACTGCGCCTAAAGCTCTGCTCTAGCCAGCTAAACTGCTAGCACATGTAGCTGAAAACAGACCATGAGCTGTTTAAAAGGACACTCTGGTGCATCTTTGGAGAGACGGATTGTCCAGAGATTAAAGCAGCACTCCATTCCTCGTAGGAGATCTCTGCTACAACACTGCTCTCAGGCACTTCTATATGGTGTTTGATAAAGTTCATCACACTCCTTTTACAGCAAACAGTTCGTTTTGGTAGAAATGCATTAAAATAGACCCTAAATGATCTTTCAGACCAACAAAGCTCAGCAATACTGAATTAGTTACTATACAATCAGATTAATCGACTGCATCTAAAGGAGTCCTACAAGGTTCAGTCCTGAGCCCAGTTCTATTCTACAGTCATACGCAATAAGAAAGCGCTGTGCTCAGTTAACGCCTTACAGCCTGCTTCGTTTAAGAGCTAACAGGCTTTAAATGTCAGACCACGTTCATGAGTTTTCCAGGTATACGGCTTTTAGCACGAAATCGGAAAAGCATATCAGCAAGTCATATACAGAAGCTGGACTATCTACACTCTGCCACTCCACCTTATGGCACTCATCACAACAGGCTGTGTGAACATGTTGCTCGGCCCTCACTGACTGCATGGAACACTCTCCGGTCGTATGTCAGAGTATATTACTATACAGGATGGTAATATATAATCAGACCCTCGGACCACCGCAGTGCGATACATGCCTGGATAGTCAATCAGCATGCAACAGGAGGAACCCTGAGGGTGCGGTCAGGTTAACACACTACAGATATCAGACTCTCCGGCTACGTGTGGGCGGGGCATCTGTAGCTGAGACGGAAGACCTGAGTTTCTGCAGGGCAGGCTGATGCACATGTTTGTCCAAACGTCGATAGAAAAATGTGGTAAATGTTTAAAAGCCTTCAAATTAAAATCAGCACCCAGAACAGAGAAATTCAGATTTACGTTTCAGCTTAGTGGATGGTGGTCAAGGTCAAAATACGGACTCCACTTTTAGAAGTTAGTAAATGTGTGATGCCCAGTCCCGAATCCTGTGCAGTCGCTCTAGTGGTCTTCAAATACCTGCTGCTGGATGAAGCCCCAACATGTAAAGCTTCCAGAGTGGGAGCGGAGTAACATGGCACGGCGTGTTCTCTCTCTTACTTCTGAACCGCTCCAGTGTCGCTCCACCCCCAAGCCAGACGGCCCTTTCCTCCAAACGGACTTCCTCTGTGTGATGAGCGTTTATACAGAGTGTCCACACTGCAGAGCTGTCCAGCAGACCTACATACTGGACGTTCTGGACTGCAGTCTCGTATCGTCTACTTGGCTACTCCGATGAGTCAGTGCAGAGAGGGAAGCTGGAAAGCCGGAGCGCGGTCCTGACAGAGGGATCTCTGTGTGAGGAGCAGAAGCGGTTTAATCTCCAGAGCTCTGGCTGTGGCCCTCGGGCTGGGGATCACCAGCCAGGGGAGCATCTGCTCCTCCTTCTGCAGCTCCAACCTCCCTCAAGGACCCTTCTGCTCCTCTTCTGGCTGAGGGATCTTCTCCTCTGAACCTCTGAATCAGTGGACGCACATGTGGTGCTGCATATATTCCCAGGATTACTCCAACAGCCAGGAGTACAATCCCAACAGCCCCTGCTCCGACTCCCAATCCTTTCTGGTATCCGTCTGCATCTCCTTCCTGATATCCATCCTTCCAAACCCTGGTCTTCCGCACATCTAAAGACAACACAGAGGAGCTACACGTGATTATGCCTAATCATGGCTGAGGTTTTTCTAAGACCTCCCCCCGACTGTGATTGGGTCTAATCACTGCCTTGTTTGGTCTGATACTGAGACCTCCCCCCGACTGTGATTGGGTCTAATCACTGCCTTGTTTGGTCTGAGACCTCCCCCTGACTGTGATTGGGTCTAATCACTGCCTTGTTTGGTCTGATACTGAGACCTCCCCCTGACTGTGATTGGGTCTAATCACTGCCTTGTTTGGTCTGAGACCTCCCCCTGACTGTGATTGGGTCTAATCACTGCCTTGTTTGGTCTGATACTGAGACCTCCCCCTGACTGTGATTGGGTCTAATCACCACCTTGTTTGGTCTGATACTGAGACCTCCCCCTGACTGTGACTGGTTCTAATCACCGCCTTGTTTGGTCTGAGACCTCCCCCTGACTGTAATTGGGTCTAATCACCACCTTGTTTGGTCTGATACTGAGACCTCCCCCTGACTGTGATTGGGTCTAATCACTGATATGTTTGGTCTGATACTGAGACCTCCCGCTGACTGTGACTGGTTCTAATGACTGCCTTGTTTGGTCTGAGACCTCCCCCTGACTGTGATTGGGTCTAATCACCGCCTTGTTTCGTCTGGTACCTTGCACGTCCACTGTGTAGATGTGAATGAGGTCTTTACTCCTTTTGTCCATTACGGCGTAAACCCCACTATCAGATGGAGACACTCCTCTCAGCTCCAGACCAGATGTTATTACGGCTCTCTGGGTGTACTCAGGTTTACACTGGAGTGAATCTCCATCCACTGTACAGATCTGACCACCGGATGCTCCAGGTGTAGCTGCGCTGTTATACACCACCTCCACTGGATCCGATACATCCAGCCTTAGGATCAGAGACTGACCGGCCATTACCTCAATCGTAGTGTTCAAGGCTGAGAGAAAACCAATCAGAAACATCCTCAGTTCTGTGCTCATCTGATCTCAGCAGAGCTGTTCAGTAAACAGATCAACACTTACGCACGATCTTCAGCTGGACATCACAGACGTCTCTGCTGTCACAGTCACACGTGTACCATCCCCTCTTACTGAAATCAGCATCACTGATGATGAGAGAGAGGTTCCCCTTCAGGTACTCCTCATGGATCATCTGATATCCCTCCTTCACTGATCTGCAGAAAGTCCGATCACACTCAGCCAGAGCGTCACTGCGTTTATGGAAGACAGTCCATCTCGCCAAACCAGGACATCTCCCAAAGCAGGGCAGAGTAGCAGAGTCATGGAGCTTCACCGTCACTGGAGGATCACCTGAGTCAGACCATGAAACACAAACAATCCACTTAGAGATCGAGGTTAAACCGTGAGCTGAGTTACAGTCTTACACCAATGAATAAACACAGTTTGGTGGCAGTGGGCTCTAATGTTAGCTAGCTATATGCTACTGGATGCCTTGAATTTCCCACTGGGATCAATAAAGTATCTATCTATCTATAGCTAGCACACCTAGCTAACATCAGCACCAACTAGTAAACACCGAACTGGCTCTTTGTCCAGACCAGTGACTAGGCTTTGGGGTTAATAAGGTGCTTCCTATCTTCATGTTCCGGTTATTAGCTTTTTCATGTGCTGTTCAGCTAAAGCTAATAAAGCTAGCCTTAGCTCTGCCTTAGCTAGAAAGCTAGCTATCTTCACCAGCCCTTTTCTGACCCACCAGCCGGACGAATGAAACATGAAGACATGACTTCAGAGCAGGAAACTCCCTAAAACCCCACAGGCTGTATGGAGGATCTGCAAAAGGCCCGTTTAGCTTTGCTAGTAGGTGCTAACGTTAGCCAGCTAGCGTTAACTGTGTGTTCTTCATTAGTGTAAGAACCGTAACTCGGTTCATCACCTGCAGACACTCCTTTTCTCACCCGAAGGAAAGATCTAGAATGATAATGGTAGGTAACGGGTGTCTCAGCCAGTGCAGTAGAGGCTACGACCTGGACACCCAGATGTGCTGTGTCTCATTTCTCCTGTTTGTAACGGTCCTGGTATTTTCGTTTAGACCACTTCCCTTTGTTACTGAACCGAGCAGTACTATGTCGTATATAAGACACTGGATATTTTTACATTGAATATTGATTATTCCTGCTTACTTGAAAGTTGGAGTCCTCTGCAGACCCTGTGTGTAGACCCTGTAAATAAATCAGACCTTTAGTAATCAGTAGGCTTTAAATCATTTAGTACCCTGTTCCTAAACCGTGTGTACCAGTTGGGGATCCCCTCGTCTAGCTGCTCGTTTTAACACTACACAGAGGGTAACGTTACAGATGTACGCTATGAAGATAAAACATATAGAGCATGTAGATCGGTTCTAGTAGAACCCAAACACAGTTATCAACACTGATCATGAGCGTAACAGGCGCCCTTTAAAGGAGAGACAGTCCGGTACTTACCGGTGGTCAGTGTCGCTACGATCAGGACACAGAGAGCAGAGGTACAGCGCTGCATGACTGACCTGCAGGGACACAACCTGGGTCATCTATACGAATCCAGTTAACCCCCCCGTACCCCTCACCACAGAGCACGTCATGCGACTGGTCTAAAGTGACCACAGCAAGCTAGCTTAGCTAGTCAGCAAGCTGCTGGACCACCGGGTGGAGTGGTGTAGAGCCACTGATAGACTCTTGACAGTCCTCTGCTTCTTTCAGTTCCAGTGAGGAACGTTGGTCTGCGCTTC
>JAMWET010003784.1:0-20000 GCA_024036415.1 Prochilodus magdalenae | reverse complement strand
TTAAGGTGGCACCCCAATTGGTCTGTGAATCAGGACGGCAGGACGCTACACCACCTTAATCACATGTTCATGACATAGTTGGTGTAACTGTGTCTACCACACCAGGGGTGCTAACTACATTAGCAACTTACATACCTGGAACCTACAGCTGTGATGCGAGTGTGTCCCAAACCCATGGCTGGAACTACGTTGGTAACTTACATGGTCTGAACCACCGTTACGCGACACAGGTGTTTCCCTGAACTGCAGTTCCTCCCAACGTTCACAAACGCTGTGGTTAGAAGCTTGGTTCCTGAGGATGGCGTCATCGATGACGCAGGACGCAGCTGAAACAGACCAGCAGAGGAGCTACTGGAGTGAGAGGCTAACGCAGCTAAAGCTAACACCAGCACGCCGTCTGAGCAGCCTCCAGTAAACATTCAGTCTGGGCATGAGACAGCATGGCGCTGCTTCACCCTTTTAAGGTGGCACCACCCTGAGTCCGTGCATTAAAACAGCATGGAGCTGCTTCAACCTTTTAAGGTGGCACCACCGTGAGTCCGTGCATTAAAACAGCATGGAGCTGCTTCACCCTTTTAAGGTGGCACCACCGTGAGTCCGTGCATTAAAACAGCATGTCGCTGCTTCACCCTTTTAAGGTGGCACCACCCTGAGTCCGTGCATTAAAACAGCATGGAGCTGCTTCACCCTTTTAAGGTGGCACCACCGTGAGTCCGTGCATTAAAACAGCATGGAGCTGCTTCACCCTTTTAAGGTGGCACCACCCTGAGTCCGTGCATTAAAACAGCATGGAGCTGCTTCATGTCGCTGCTTCACCCTTTTAAGGTGGCACCACCCTGAG
The DNA here is from genome assembly GCA_024036415.1 of Prochilodus magdalenae. Classification (NCBI taxonomy): domain Eukaryota; kingdom Metazoa; phylum Chordata; class Actinopteri; order Characiformes; family Prochilodontidae; genus Prochilodus; species Prochilodus magdalenae. The sequence continues at coordinate 19,159 of JAMWET010003784.1, read as the reverse complement.
TCCGTGCATTAAAACAGCATGGAGCTGCTTTACCCTTTTAAGATGGCACCACCCTGAGTCCGTGCATTAAAACAGCATGGAGCTGCTTCACCCTTTTAAGGTGGCACCACCGTGAGTCCGTGCATTAGAACAGCATGGCGCTGCTTCAACCTTTAAAGGTGGCATCACCCTGAGTCCGTGCATTAAAACAGCATGGAGCTGCTTTACCCTTTTAAGGTGGCACCACCCTGAGTCCGTGCATTAAAACAGCATGGAGCTGCTTCACCCTTTTAAGGTGGCACCACCCTGAGTCCGTGCATTAAAACAGCATGGAGCTGCTTCACCCTTTTAAGGTGGCACCACCCTGAGTCCGTGCATTAAAACAGCGTGGAGCTGCGTTACCCTTTTAAGGTGGCACCACCCTAAAGCCGTGCATTAAAACAGCATGGAGCTGCTTCACCCTTTTAAAGTGGCACCACCCTGAGCTACTTCACATTTGAACAGTTTACTATATCTATATCTGACTATATCTAAACACACTCAGACGACCACGTGCGACCACTGTTTACTGCGACGTGACCACGTGACCGATATTTGTTTACTCACTGTTCTGCTGAGGTCACTCTCCTGGACCATGGTCAGTTAGCACTCCGTAGATCAGACAGTGCAGTTACAGGTCCGGGTAGAACTACAGAAGACCTCCCACTGCACACACAGCCTGTACTGAACCCACCTCCCCAACACAGCTGCTTATCTAACAACAACCCTGGCAGGGTTAGGGACCGTCGCACAATTACCGAAAAGATAGTTAGCGTTTCAGCCGCCTGTAGCTGCTATACACACACAGACTAAACACACCAAAACATCCACGTGGCTTACATTATTAATTTAGCCACCCTCGGGATTTTATGATATGCAATAAACATTTTTTATATGCAATTAAACAATTTTATAATCAAAGGAATCTGTTAGACAAATCAACTTAGTAAAACATATGCTTATTGTTCACATACTACTAGCCTTATTTTGATAAATAATATGGTTTATTATATAATAATTTATTAGTCAAATAAATCTATTAAACTCGCCTATTATTAAACGTAATGCTGTCAAACCAACACAGATGTTTATTGTTCACATTATACAAAGATACAACTCTGGTATCTGGTCAAGACTGGCTACAGAAGTCTTTAGGCTAGGGTTAGGTCATTCTGGATTTCCTAAATTGCATCGGATCATTTTAAACTACTGCAGAGATTATAAGAGTGATTCAGAAACATTCAACCACAGATCACCTGGCCAGCCTAGAGCTGAATCCTGAAGCTCTAGATGAAGGAGCTTCAATGGGACGCGAACAGGACAGATCAGAATGGAGCGAGGAGGATGCCTGGCCCACCAGTGTGTGACTGTTAGTTACCCTTAGCCAAAGTGTGAAGAGGAACAACAACGAGCGGTGACGGGTTGTCACATGGCAGATATCGAGGAAAGTGAAACCTGTTCCAACCAAAGCATCAATCAATCCAAGTCCAAGACACTGCTGGAAAACCGCACCCACAAAACTCTTCCATAACCCTCGGCATCCATGGACCCACTTTCTTTACCACCTCAGGCGAATCCCTGCTCTGTTTCCCGGGTGATCTTATTACTGGCAGTGGGAAGTGACATGCCCGTATTTGTGAGTGCATGCAGTTCGAAACTTCCCTGTTCATAAACAGCATATTTATTCATAGTGCAGAACAAGCCTCGACTGTAGCACCACAATAACACTAATACTAATACATACACACACACACACACACACACACACACACACACACACACACAGACACACACACCTATACATACACACACACACACACATACACATACACACACATACACACACACACTCACATAAATACATACACACACACAAACATACACACACACCCACATACACACACATACATACATACACACACACACACACATACATACACACACACACACACACACAGACACACATATACACACACACACACACCTATACACACACACACACATACATACACACACACACATCTACACAAACATACACACACACACATACACACACACATACATACATATACACACACACACACACATACACACACACATACATACATACACACACACACACACACACATACACACACACATACATACACACACACACACACATACATACACACACACACACACACACATACACACACTCACATAGATTTTGACTGAACAATGGTCGTTGGTTGTTGCGGGTCTGTCTGTCATCAAACACAGACCCAGTTTAGACCAGCCAGGATCCTGCAGAGAGGAGAACCATCTGGAACAGCTCCTCATGTGACCTCTGCCACTGCTCCCACCGCAGGTCTTTCTGATTTGAACACCTCCTCAGAGATGATGACTTCAGGATGTGCCTAAACAGACTTCGGCATATCGGAATGGGCCAGTATCAGGTGCGGGCCAGGAACTGCTCAGCACGCCGTGCGGAATGACACTGCCAGTTGTGGAGTCTTGGTGATGCAGGTACTAAAAACACGGGATGTTCCTGAAGTGGGTTCCATAACACTGCACGTCAAGTGCAGACGGCAAAATAAAAAAACAGGGAGCAGTTTACACACGCTCCTGCGTACGTCAACATGGACCCCACCGCTCAGAGGAACACTGGAGGTAAAGAGGATCCCGTTAACTGTTACACTGAGGCCACAGCGGCGCAGTGTCTACTCCCTGGAGCCAATAGAGACGTACCTGTTCTACCTGTGGACCTTCCAGGAGCGACAGCAGCTGTAGTTAGGGACTTGGGTAAAACTGCCCTTCATGAGGTTCATCATCCGCTGTTTTGATATTCGTTATTATTTCTAACTTTGTTTCTGTCAAGTCGGTCACATGACCTGTTCACACAACAACCAGCAAAATCCTGGACCTGATATGCCTAAACGTGATCACCATGATTCCTGTATCACCCTGAGAGAACATCTCTACAGATATGTCCATAGCTCATAGAGAGAACTGGGGAAACATTAAACTGTAGCTTTATTAAAAATTATATCTCATTAAATTATTATTTATTTATTTCAGTTTTGAAATACATTTCATGACCAATGTGACAAATCCAGATACTAGGGATGTAACGATGCATCGTCAGACAGTTAAGAGTCGATACAAATATGCTACGACTGAAATTGATGGAGATGTAAAATGAATCGATATCCTTTTTAAACAGCAGAGGGCGCTGGCGCTGTCTACCTCGCTTGTTGGACGCTATTACATTACATTAGTTGAACGCGATACAAATATGTCGACGGCGCGGCAAGACGTTGGACATGAGGATGCCCCAACCCATTTCAAATCAGAGGTGTGGCAGCATTTTGGCTTCCTCAAGACACAAAAAGAAAAAGGTGAGACGAAAACAGACAAAACGAAAACAGTGTGCAGATACTGCAGGAGGATCCTGAACCACACACACAACAAACATGATGCAGCACGTTTCCCAGCACCACAGTAAGAACACTCAACAGAGCCAAAGAAATTACGAGATGCTTTGGCATTTTCATGGCAAAAGACATGAGGCCATTTTCCATAGCTGAAAATGAGGGATTTCGTCTATTGGTCAACACGCTGGAGCCGAAATACTGCATTCCTTCACCCCCCCACTTTAGCCAGACTGTAACACCAGCGCTTTACCAAGAAACTAAACTAGCGGTGATTCAAACCCTCAGAAAAGTGGAGAGGTGTCGATTACTACGGACAGCTGGACCATGTAAATTCCAAGATGGGCACAGGCAAAGCCTTCGTTTATTTGTTTGACATTAATTTGTATTATTCACAGTTTAATTTGGGATTCCTTTTGTGCTTTTTTATCCCACCTCAGAAGTAAAAGGGGATTCTTTACTTTGATAAAGAATAGATAAGCAAAATACAGCATTTTGTAGTTTTGCTGTAGATAAATAATGAAAGGAAACTTTGTCAGTCATAATTTGTGTTCGGTTTGATTTAGCAAAAAATCGTGAGAAAATCGTATCGTGAGGCCAGCATCGTGAATCACACTGCACCGTGAGTAGAGCGTATCGTTACATCCCTACCAGATACAGTATCTCTCTATGGTAAGTACACCCCTCACATCTTTGCAAATATATGTTTGATGGGACACTGGAGATATGACACTGTGTACAGTAGTCAGTGTTCAGCTCGTATACATTTCCTGTACCCTCAAAAGAACTCAACACACAGCCATTAACGCCTAACCCGCCGGCGGTGACAGTCAGTACACCTCTAAGTGAGAAGGGCCAAACTGTGCCCAGAGTCTCAGGATCTTGTGGTCACCATCATTTTCCAGAACCGCCTGAACTCTCCTGGGCACGGAGTTCACTAGAGCTTCACTGGTCATCCTCCTCCACTCCTCCACGACCACATCACAGAGCTGGTGGATGTTAGAGACCTTGTGCTCCTCCACCTTCCGTTAGGGGATGCACAGATGCTCTATAGGGTTCAGGTCTGCTGGCCAGTCCAGAACCTTCACCCTCAGGTTCTTTAGCGAGGCAGTGGGGGTCGTGGAGGTGTGTTGGGGGTGGGGTTATGATGTTGGAGTATCGCCCTGCGGCCCGGTTTCCGTAGGGAGGTGATCATGCTCTGCACAGTGTCTTCAGTAAACTGTGTGAGGGCTTTCTCGTGCATCATCTTTAGAAGAGGCTTCCTTCCGGGACCAGCTTCTGGGTGGACCATGGCGAGGCCTGGTCTGAGTGGACCTGGTCCTGTTAGACCGCTGTGTAGTCTGGGCCACCGTGCTGCAGCTCAGTGTCCGGGTGTGGGTTCCTCTTATAGCTTCCGCCATCTTTATCTAAAATAGCACTTCCTTATTTCAGACCATGAGGGGCCATGTTGAACTTCCAGTGACAAGTATGAAGGAGTGTGAGAGCGAGAACACCAAATTCTAACACACCTGAGACCTACGAGTCACATGACCCCGGGGAGGGAAAATGGCTGACTGGGCACAATTTGGCCATTCTCACTTAGGAGTGTACTCACTGCAACTGCTGGCGGTTTAGGCGTTAATGGCTGTGTGTTGAGTTAACACTGTTATACGAGCTGAACACTGACTACTGTACACTGTATCACAGTGTCACATCTTCAGCGTTGCCCCAGGAGAAGATATAATAAAATATATACATGTGTGTATGAGGGTTGTACTTTTGGAGATAATGTATCTCTGTGGCTATATCACATTTTCCATGTTCCATTAATAAATTTATATTTCTTGAAAAACATGATGGTTTAAAATGAATGTTGGTTGGACATCATTAGGGCCAGTAATGAGTAAGTCTGGTAGTCTGGTAGGTTTAATAACAAGAGGGTTGAATATTTATTTGATTATTAAATTGTTATAAAATAAATAACTTCACTATTTACCTAAATAATCCTTGTAGTATGTGAACAATACATTTCTGTACTTTGCCAAGTTGGTGTGACGTCATTAGGTCTAATAACACGAGAGCTGAATAGATTTATTTGATCGGTAAAACCAGCGCTTGTTTTTATTCCGGTAATTGTGCGACGGTCCCTAATACTGCTGAGGGTTGCGGCTGCGTTCTGGGTTTCAGTGAGGTTTAGTAAAGGCTAGCTTGAGGTCTCCTTTAGGTTTCACCCCCAAACTACCACTGTACCGCTACATCTTGTAAGCTGGCACCACCCTGAACCCGTGCGTTAGGCCAGCGTCTGTGTAACTGTGTCTGGTATGAGAGAGGCTAACACAGCTAAAGCTAACACCAGCGTCACCACTACTGAGCCCGAGCAGCCTGAATGTGGGCACATGAGCTGTGTGGGTACTCACTGGCCTGCTGTGGGCTCATCTCCGCACTGCGAGGCTGAGGTTCGCTGTTGGTGGAATCCTGAATACCGTTAGCTTAGGCGAGCATCTGCCCCCAGGGAGGCTAACACTGAGACATCCGCTGCTGGAGCAATAGCAATCACTTCCGCCTGAGGTTAAGCTGTGTGTCTTTGATGCCTGCTCCTCCTTATATCTATAGTGTCCACCGTATCAGCTCCACTGACCATACAGGACACTCTGTAGGTGTACAGGTCCAGACTGTAGTCCATCTGTTTCTCTGTGTACTGTATTACCCTGTTCTTCAATGGGCAGGACCCCCACAGGACCACCACAGAGCAGGTAGTATGTGGGTGGTGGGTCATTCTCAGCACTGCAGTGTGTTAGTGTGTGTTGTGCTGGTGTGAGTGGATCAGACACGACAGTGCTGCTGGACACCTCAGTGTCACTGCTGGACTGAAAACCGTCCACCAATTAAAACTGTCCAGCACAACAGCGTTCTGTCCTGTGCTGTGGGCAGCGTCCTGTGGGGCAGCGTCCTGTGGGTCAGCGTCCTGTGGGGCAGCGTCCTGTGCCCACTGATGAAGGACTAGAGGATGACCAACACTGCACTGTGCAGCAGCAGATGAGCTATCGTCTCTGACTGTCCATCTACAAGGTGGACCAGCAAGGTAGGAGTGTCTAATAGAGTGGACAGTGAGTGGAGTCATTAAAAATACGGCTGGGAAACAGCCTTCACCACTTCAGAGCATCATCTACCACCACCTGTAATGGAATTTGACCAGCTGGGGGCGCTACTGCATTAAAATTGCTCTATTAAAGCCCAGACTTGGTGTTTAAAGCCCATAAAAACCAGAGCTAGAAACACAGCATTGAGTCACACCACCTGCTGAGCACTGACGTACAACATCTGTGTTTTGTTCAGTGTGTCAGTCAAAGCCCAACTGAACAGGCCAAGGGAAGCTCCCTCTGTAGGCCTGTAGACATGTAGTCAGTCAGAGCTCCTACCGTACTGCTGATATCCACCACATGCTCAGAAGAACATCATGACATAATTAATCACGCCCAGCCCTAGCTCCATTATGGACTATTACTGAAGAGTTCTGAAGCAGGTGCACACTGTACGCAGAGCAGAGCCAGATCAAATCCTCTCGGTCATATCAGTAAACCCACACCAACGTACATCTGAGAGCACACCAGAGACTCTGACACAGGAGCACTCACTGTTCACAACCGGACACGGTCAACAGTGAACCCACAACTCCCGTCACTACCACAGGAGCTGCTGTGGTACCGGTGTTATAGTCCCCTGCTTACTGTGATGGGTTACCGTGGTCACTGGGACCCTGTAGCTGTGGCGGGGTAAAGGAAGGGTTACCTGAGGGGTCCCGTAGTTAGTTTGGTGCGTCAGTAAGCAGGTCTTGACCTACTGTTAAGATTACTGGTCCTATAATGTCCATATATACTGCTGGACAACAGCCAGACCAGCTCCCTTCTGCAGGCTACACCATCAGTGATAGTGTTTGATCAGCAGGGGGCGCTACTGCACTAATATGACTGGATTAAAGGGAACCCTGACTGTTCAGACATGTGGGTGTTAATATGGTGTGCATGTCCCATACCATTCAAATATGTGTATAGGCCAGCAGTCCACTTTACATTTATATGGAGGAGCTGCTCAATACATTTCACAAAGTCTTAGTAGTACATCTGTAGGTAAATCGAAGTATAATAGTATGTCAGCAGTATATCAGTAGAACATCAGTAGTATACCAGTAGTATAAAATAGTATATCAGCAGTATATCAGTAGAACATCAGTAGTACACCAGTGGTATAAAATAGTATATCAGCAGTATATCAGTAGAACATCAGTAGTACATCAGCAGTATATCAGTAGTATAAAATAGTATAAAATAGTATATCAGTAGAACATCAGTAGTATACCAGTAGTATAAAAATAGTATATCAGTAGAACATCAGTAGTATACCAGTAGTATAAAAATAGTATATCAGTAGAACATCAGTAGTATACCAGTAGTATAAAATAGTATATCAGTAATATATCAGTAGAACATCAGTAGTATACCAGTAGTATAAAATAGTATATCAGTAGTATATCAGTAGTATACCAGTAGTATAATAATAGTACATCAGCAGTATATCAGTAGAACATCAGTAGTACATCAGCAGTATATCAGTAGTATACCAGTAGTATAAAATAGTATATCAGTAGAACATCAGTAGTATACCAGTAGTATAATAATAGTATATCAGTAGAACATCAGTAGTATACCAGTAGTATAAAATAGTATATCAGTAGAGCTTGAGTAGTATACCAGTAGTATAAAAAAGTATATCAGTAGAACATCAGTAGTATACCAGTAGTATAAAATAGTACATCAGTAGAGCTTCAGTAGTATACCAGTAGTATAAAAAGTATATCAGTAGAACATCAGTAGTATACCAGTGGTATAAAATAGTATATCAGTAGAACATCAGTAGTACATCAGCAGTAATATCAGTAGTATACCAGTAGTATAAAATAGTATATATCAGTAGAACATCAGTAGTATACCAGTAGTATAAAAAAGTATATCAGTAGAACATCAGTAGTATAAAATAGTATATCAGTAGAGCTTCAGTAGTATATACCCAGTAGTATAATAATAGTACATCAGTAGTATATCAGTAGTATAATAATAGTACATCAGTAGTATAATCAGTAGAACATCAGTAGTATACCAGTAGTATAAAAATAGTATATCAGTAGAACATCAGTAGTATACCAGTAGTATAAAATAGTATATCAGTAGAGCTTCAGTAGTATAATAATAGTACATCAGTAGTATATCAGTAGTATAATAATAGTACATCAGTAGTATATCAGTAGAACATCAGTAGTATAAAAAAGTATATCAGTAGAACATCAGTAGTATACCAGTAGTATAATAATAGTACATCAGTAGTATATCAGTAGAACATCAGTAGTGATTTCAGTAGTATAATAATAGTACATCAGTAGTATATCAGTAGAACATCAGTAGTAGATATACCAGTAGTATAAAATAGTATATCAGTAGTATAATAATAGTACATCAGTAGTATATCAGTAGAACAACAGTAGTATAACAGTAGTATAAAATTGTATATCAGTAGAACATCAGTAGTATGCCAGTAGTATAATAATAGTATATCAAGTCAGTAATATATCAGTAGAACATCAGTAGTATACCAGTAGTATAAACATAGTATATCAGTAGTATACCAGTAGTATATATAAGTAGTACATCAGCAGTATATCAGTAAGACAGTCAGTAGTGACATCAGGCAGTATATATCAGTAGTATATGTACCAGTAGTAGTATAAAATAGTATATCAGTAGACATCAGCAGTATACACCGTAGTAGTATAAAATAGTAATAGTATATAGAGCTTCAGTAGTATACCAGTAGTAATAAAAAAGTATAAAGGGTCAGTAGAACATCAGTAGGTATAGCCATAAGTATAAAGTAGTACATCAGTTAGGAGCTTCAGTAGTAGTGATACCAGTAGTATAAAATAGTCATATCAGTAGAACATTCAGTATATACCAGTGGTATAAAATAGTAATATCAGTAGAACATCAGTAGTACATCAGCAGTATATCAGTAGTATACCAGTAGTTATAAAATAGTATATCAGTAGAACATTGCAGTAGTAATAAAATATTATGATCAGTAGAGGTCTTCAGTAGGTATACCAGTAGTATAAAAAAGTATATCAAAAGTAGTATACCAGTAGTATAAAATAGTATATCAGTAGAGCTTCAGTAGTATACCAGTAGTATAAAATGTATATGTATCAGTAGACATCGTAGTATAAACCAGTAGTATAATAATTAGTAATATCAGGTATATTATTTAGTAAACATCAGTATATTAAATCAGTAGTATATAAATAGTAATATCAGTAGAACATCATATAGTATCCAGTAGTATAATAATATAGTGATATCAGTAGAACATCAGTAGTATAAAACCAGTAGTATAAATAATAGGTGGGGATAGTATCAGTAGAACATCACTAGTATGACCAGTAGTATAAAAATAGTATATCAGTAGAACATCAGTAGTCTACCAGTCAGTATACTAAGTAGTATATCAGTAGTAACATCAGTTAATTTGTATAACCAGTAGTATAATAATAGTGATATCCAGTAGAACATCAGAATGTGAGTATACGCAGTAGTAATAAATATAGTATAAAGGTCAGTAGAACATCAGTAGAGTATGTGACCAGTGTGAGTATATATATGAGTATTATCAAGGTAGGGCACATCATTAGTATAAAACCAGTAGTATAATAATAGTACGCGTCAAGTAGTATATCAGGTAAGTATAATAATAGTACATCAGTAGTAATATTCAGTCAGGTAGTATAATAATAGTACGATCAGTAGTAGCATATCAGTAGAACCATCAGTAGTATACCGAGTAAGTATAAAATAGTATATCAGTAGAACATCAGTATAGTATTACCAGTAAGTATAATTCAGTGATGTATATCAGTAGTATATCAGTATATCATGAATCATCCAGTAAAGTATACCAATATATATAAATAGTTATATCAGTAGTATACCAGTAGTATAATCAATAGTACATCAGTAGTATATTCAGTAGAACATCAGTAGTATAACCAGTAGTATACTAATAATAGTATATCAGAGTAGATAGTATCGTATATAGAACATCCGGAACATAGTAATATCAGTAGTATAAAATAGTAAATAGTACATCAGTAGTATATCCAGTAGTATAATACTAGTACATCAGTAGAACATCAGTAGTATTACCATAGTATTATAAAATAGTATATCAGTAGAACATCTCAGTAGTATACCAGTAGAAAGTCAGTATAATCCAGTAGTATAATGCGGAAATAGTAAATATCAGTAGTATATCAGTAGTATACCAGTAGTATAATAATAAGTAGTACATCAGTAGTAATATCAGGTAGACACATCAGTAGTATACCAGTAGTATAAAATAGTATATCAGTACAACATCAGTAGTACTACGCAGTATAGTATTATATAGTATACTCAGTATATATCAGTAGAACATCAGTAGTATACCAGTGAGTATAAAATAGTATATCAGTAGTATAAAAATAGTAATATTTAGTAGTAACATCAGTTTGTGTATTAACTACTATACTAGGGCTGTACCCGAATCAGAATTTCGCCAGTTGAATGATCAGTATGACAAGTCATAGTAATAACCAGTAGTATATAATAGTATATCAGTATAATATATTAGTAGAAACATCAGTAGTATATCAGGTAGTATAAAATAGTATATTCAGTAGAACATCAGTAGTATACCATAGTATAATAATTAGTATCAGTAGTTAGACCATCAGTAGTATACCAGTAAGTATAATAATAGTATATCATAGAGACATCAGTAGTATACACCGTAGTATATAAATAGTATATCAGTAGAAAACATCAGTAGTATACCAGTAGTATAATAATAGTAATATAGGTCATTTAGAACATCAAGTATATACCAGTAGTAGTATAATAATAGTATAATCAGTAGAACATCGTAGTATACCAGTATATTATAATATAGTCATATCAGTATACCATCAGTAGTATACTCTAGTAGTATAATAATAGTACATCAGTAGTATATCAGTAGTATAATTAATAGGTACATCAGTAGTAATACTCAGGTAGAAACCATCAACTAGTATATACCAGTAGTATAGAGATAGTAATGTATATCAGGATAGGAACATCCAGTAGTAATAAGCCCAGTAGTATAATTAATATTATATTCAGTAACTCCGTATATCATAGAACATCAGTAGTAATATCCAGTAGTATAAAATATGTATATTCATAGTATACCAGTAGTATAAATAATAGTACACATCAGCTAGTATATATTCAGTAAAGAACATCAGTAGTATACCAGTAGTATAATAATACAGTATATCAGTAGTATATCCGTAGAACATCAGTAGGTATATCAAGTAGTATACATACTTCTGTACATCAGTAGTATATCAGGTAGTACGGTAATAAATACGTACCATCAGTAGAACTCAGTAGTATACCAGTAGTATAATATAGTATATCAGTAGAAACAGTCAGTAGTATACCAGACCATTAGAACTCGTAGTATACCAGTAAAGGGAAGAAAATAGTATATCATTAGTATAATCAAGAATCCGATGCAATCAGTATACCAAGTGCAGTAATACCGTAATAATAGTACATCAGTATTATCATAAACTCAGTAATGAACATCAGTAGTATACCCAGTAGGGGGGTATAAAATTAGTATATCAGTAACAACATGCAGTGTATACAAGTAGTATAATAATAGTAAACCATAATATATCAGTATAACCTCAGTAGTATACCAGTAGTATAAAATAGTATATCAGTAAGTATAGAAATAGTATATTATTAGAACATCAGTTGTGTATTACTACTATACTGGGCTGTACCGAGTAATCAGAATTTCGCTTTTCAAAGTGTTGAATCGGATTTCGCCCGTCCTGGCCGAAGCGATTTCGACTACTTGTTCCATGATGTTTTCTCTGTTTTTACTTATCTAGATACTCAGTAAATCAGTCTGCGTACTTCAGCACGAGTCGTCAGGCTACATACTTCTGAACTAAAGGGTCGGGCCTTATGATGATCGATCTAAAACTGGAGCGTCTGATTTAATAACAGAGTATAGTGCCGGGCACAGCAGCTCGTATTTAACAGCCTGTCCCTCTTTTATTTCACTGTCTAACCAGCTTCTTCAGTAGGATGACCTTCAGTCTATTCATCTCTCATAAATAATCGAACGCTAAATAAAACCAGATTAGGCATATATTTACATTATTACAGATGAAAGAAGAAAACCGGTCCGACCTGAAACCGTGTAATTATTATATTACACCCCGCGCTGTCTGAATCGTTATCCTCTCTTTATCAGCAGCGTAAGTTTCCTGACTGTCCTGCATCTTGAAAAAAGGATAATCCTCAGCTGTAGAGGAATAAATAAACTATCTGTAATTTAGGTTCTAACATAACAGAGTTTATATAAACACAACGTCTCCGCTCCTTTCCTCAAGTCACATATCCGCATGTCCTAGACGAAAGTCAGCTCCCTCGAGCTTGGAGCAGTGTTTAATTACCGTCCTGACTAAATGGACGAGCAGAGTTTAGGTTTCAGTTTGGGTTCAGGGTCCCCTCTTTAGAATACTCCTCCCTTTTCTCTGAGACATCCGTCCCCCCCGTGTTTTCTCAAAGTTTCCACAGCTTTAGTTTCCTTCCGCGGTGAACCGCCAGCGAACGCCGTCCAAATGGATTTAATTTTTTTAGCAGTCATTCGTCACAGAGCACATCTAGAGCGTCCATATATATTTTATTATTCCCTTTAATAATTAATAACCTGGCTTTTTAACATTCTTAAAGTTCTAAAGTGCAGTTTTTGAAAGCTTTAATCTGTTTTCTCTAAAATAAAGGTCAACTGTTTTGTCCATCCGAATAAAGGTCCATCCGACTGTAGACGATTCGAACTCTTCCGTCTTCTAGTAGGGCAGCCCTAGTGTATAATACCAGTTGTATATAACAGTATATCCAGCAGTATCTGATAAGTATACTCGTTATCTGATAATTAGTAAGTATCTCAAGTAGTGAGGAACAGTTAATTTGGTAGATATACTATTATATACCAGTCGGTAGTTAATCAGGATTTTAATTAAAAAAACCTTTACAAAACAAAAAGTCCCATAGAAGTTTTAATACAGACGAATTTTTTAAATAGATACCAGGAATTTTTTTGAATACCAGATTTATAATTAACAGGGGGGTGACAGGGGGTGGGGCAAAGTTTGGGGCAAAAGCGTTTGGTTAATTTTTAATTTTTTTTCCTGATTTACCTTATAAATAAAGCATTGATTGTTTGGACAAAAAAATTGCGTTAATCTATCATATAGGGAGACAAACACAGTGGATATTTGAGACTGAAGTTAAAGTTTATATGATTTACCTAGACAAAGTGTTTCATAACTGTTTTACACAAAGTAGGCAGGGTGTGCTAAGTTGTGGGCACTGTTTGTCATTTTATTGATTTTTCTAAAACCTTATAGAACTATTATTGGAACTCAAACCTGGTTTGGGTAAGTTCAGTGACCCAGTGCCCTCTCATCACACAGGGGACTCCAGTTATGAGACAAGGTATTTAAGAGCGGGCCAATTGTAAGGTTTTTCTCCTCTTTGCATTCTTCTCTGAAGAGTTCGCAGCATGGGAGTCTCAAAAACAACTTCTCAAAATGACCTGAAAACAAAGCGAAAGATTTTTCCAACCGTCATGGTTTAGGGGAAGGATAACAGAAAGCTCTCTCAGAGGATTTCAGCTTTTCAGTCGCAACCGTAAGAAAGATTGTGATAAGAATGGAAGACCACAGGGGGGGAACAGTTTTCAGTCCAGGCTCGAAAGTGGCAGACCAAGAAAAAATCTTGAATAACAGAAGCGAAGTGATTCGGAGTAAACAGTCAGAGTCAACACCACAGACCGCACCACTAAAGATACCTACAGCATGATCCTGCTGCTGATGGAGTCACTGTGCATCGGTCAACAATTCAGCTGACACCTTACACAAGGAGATGCTGTATTAGAGAGTTGATGCAGAAGAAGCTTTTTCTCTCGCCCACTAATCACAAAACGAGGCGCTTGAGGTATGCTAAAGCCACATTTGGACAAAGCCAGTCTTCATTTTGGAATAAGGTGGCTGTGGACTGATGAAAATAAAACATAGAGTTATTTGGGCATAACAAAGGTCCGTTATGCATGGATGGAACAAAGAACACAGCACTACCAAGAAAACCACCTGCTACCTACATGTGTGTTTACAAAGTTTGGTGGTGGTTTCCATCATGCTGTGTGGGACTGGCTGTGGCCCTCAGTACAGGGGACTGGGAATTCTTGTGTAAAGTTGAGGGACGCATGATGATCCGATCAATATCATCAGAGTCTGTGATACCAATGTCCAGGAATCATTGACAAAGCTGAAGCTGCACCGGGGCCTGTGATCTTCTAACAAGAACACTCGACCCTAAACACTGCTTCAAATCTACTAATGCATTCAATGCAATTAGGACACAAGTACAGACGTTCTGGATATGGCCAATCTCCAGATCCCGCGTAGACCCTGATATTATTGAAAATCTGTGTTGTCACTTCAAAGTAGAGCTTTGTCATGCTCGAAAACCATGCAAACACTGAAATGAACTAGAGATTTTGTGTAAAGAGGGAATGGTCTAAAAATAACTTCAGCCAACAATCCAGACTCTCATTAAGAGCTTATAGGAATGCGTTTAGAGGCTGGTTATGTTCTGCTAACGACAAGGAAGGATCTACTAAATTACCGGAGTTCAAGGTTTTTTTTTTTTTTTGGTGCTCCAAATGATATGCACCTTGCCTTACTTTTGTCCCTAGGAACAAATTATTGCAGACAACTTTCTGTAATTCATATAAACTTCTTTCACTTCTCAAATAAGCACGGTGTTTTTGGTAATATTACGGATTTTATCCAAACAATCAATTTCTTTTATTAAAGTAACTCAGGAAAATTAACAACGCTGTCAAAGGTGCCGCGGCCCGAACTTTTGCACCCCACTGTAAAACTTCTTTACATTGCATGAAGCGGGACAGTTTTTGGTCCTTTCATTTTTTTGTTTTTTTTCCCCCCATGAGTCCTAGATTCTACGTCCCAGTACACTAGTGTAGTCAAAAACCGCAAATAATGATCCCCAATTCTATATCATCTTCCCCACTTCCAGCCCTAAATCACGATTAGATTCTACTATTAATTAATCACCAAAAATCCTGAATAAGTGTGGTTATTAATGCCAAAACTAATAATAATCAATAATCCATCTACTGTAATATCATTCTTTATTCTACTAATCAATAATCCTGATTCAGAATCATCAACTCAATCCCTTTACTGTCACTCACATGTTCACAGTGTGAAGGTTGAGTAAAAGCTTGTGTGTGTCCCCTTACAGACTTAAATTACAAAAAATATACATTAAAATAATATATACAATACTAACACAATCTCTGTTTACTACTATATACGTTTTAGTAACAGAAGATACAGTTAGATGAATCAGGGGTTGTATATGATTATATCCAGATGTTGCCTTTCCAAGCACTGGTGGTAAGGCTGAGTAAACGAGAATGCAGGGTACCTACAGGCTTACATCTTGATATACATAGTTTAACTTTATTTTACTGTTTATATAAACTGTATACTAGTCTCAATAATCTCAAATCAGCAATTCTAACAATCAACATCGTTACTACTGGACATCGCTTTCTCTGCATGTGTGGTGATTATCATTATCCAGATGACTGGACATTAACTGTGTTTCGTTTTGATCTTTAACATGATGAACTTCTAGAAGAACGCCTCAGAACCCTCTCTGTCTAAACTGGGTCTGACCTTTTTCTGGAGGCGGTGAGAGTCTCCCTCTCCCATTACCTTGTAGACACCATACGCTGAGTGTGGTGACGTACCTGCTGCTGCAGAGCTTCAGTACCGGGGGGACTCTCCTGCTCATACAGTTCCTACATGAATGGGAAAACAGGAAAGTGTTAGTAAAGGAAGGTCCTTGCACGAAACACAGCGGCCCATTTCTTTCATTTATTAACTCCATGTTAATGAAAGCAACATGAACACACGTACAAAACAGGAACCCTAGTTTATAAAACGAATATCATCCAGAAACCTAACACCGTAATTCTCCCGGAACTGGGCCAGGAAGGCTCCACCACATCGGGAACCACCTGACCAACTCTCTGATGTTTAGAGTGTCTGAACACTGATGTGGCCGTTTCAGGCACAGGGACTCGGTTGTTGTCCTGGGAGCTCTTTACCACAGTAAGAATCAGAAAACTGGTAAGATGATCAATGCACTGTTACATCGTACTCCCTCTTTCCAGTAGCTAACATACACGCAACAGCCTACTGTCCATCCCAACAAGATTACCATCCAATCAAGAGCGCAAACTATATCCTACAATCTTCTAATAATTTGCCTGAAAACCGACCATGAGCCTGTTTAAAGGACACTCGGGGGTCTGTTGTTTCAAAGAATATCTGTGCATCTTTTGGTGAGACGGATTGAACCAGAGATATAAAGCAGCACTACATTCCTCTAGAAGAGCCTGGTAACATACACTGTTCCCTCCTCTGTTCTCAGCACTTCTATATTGAGTTTGATAAAGTTCAGCACACTCCTTTTTACAACACACAGTTTGTTTTGGTAGAAATGTCATTAAATATAACCTAAATGATCTTTCCGACACGAAAGGCTCGCAATACTGTTAGTTACTATCAATCGATAATCGACTGCATCTAGAGTCCTACAAGTTCGTTTCCTGAGCCCATGTCTATCTACCGAGTCCATACGCATAAGAAGCGCCGTTCTCAGTAACGCCTCCACAGGCTGCTTCGTATTAAGAGCCACAGTCTTTAATTGTCAGGAAAACCTAATGAATTTTTTTCAGGGATAACGGCTTTTTAATAACACACGAAATGCGAAAATAGCGATATCATCAGTCATATACGAACTGGACTATCTACACTCCGCCACTCCCACTGAGGATCAGTACTGTAGCCCCCTATAGAACCATCACTACAGGCTGTGTGACATGTGATCATGAGAAGCGGGAAGACCTGAGTTTCTGCAGGGCAGGCTGATGCCCTGCGCTATTTGTCCAAACGGTGATAGAAAAATGTGGTATGTTTAAAAGCCTTCAATTAAAATCAGCACCTAGAACAGAGAAATCATTTACATCTGAGCTTACTTGATGTGGCCACGGTCAAAAAACTGCCATTTTTAGAATTTAGTGAGCTCCATATCTCCTCCTCACTCATGTTTAAGAAAGTGGCACTATAGACTTTACAGTGGTCCGGCTTTAGCTGTCCTTAACAACCTTTTTAATCACAATAATCTTAAACTGTCCTGTCTCCTGGTAAGGGAGCGATGCCCCGTCCCGAATCCTGAGCAGTCGCTCTAGTGGTCTTATCAAATACCTGCTGCTGTATGAAGCCCCAACATGTGAGCTTCCAGAGTGGGCGGAGTAGTGACAACGGCTTTTTCAGAATGGTTTCTCTCATACTCTCTTCTGAACCGCTCCAGTTTCGCTCCACCCCCCAAGCCAACGGCCCTGTCCTCCAACTGACTTTCTCTGTGTGACGACTATTTTATATACAGAGTGTCCCACACTGCAGACTTGATCCAGCCAGACCTACATATACTGGCGTCTGGACGCTTTCTCGTATCGGCCACTTGTCCCGGCATGTGTCATGCAGAGAGGGAAGCAGGAAAGCCGTAGCACATGTCCTTGACAGAGGGTCAGAGTGAGGAGCGAAGCTCTGGGTTAAATTCATCGTGGCAGGCGTTTAATCTCCAAGCTCTGGCTGCCGCGCTCGGGCAGGATCACCAGCCGGGCACATACTACTGTCATCCGCCCCGGCTTCCATCTCCCCAAGGACCCCTCTTCTCCTCTTCTGTGCTGAGGATCTTCTCCTCTGAACCTCTGAATCATGACCATATGTGTGCTGCAAATATTCCATGATTACCCACAAGCCAGAGTACATCTCCCACAGACCCTTCTTCCGACCTCAATCCTCTCTGTATCCTTCTGCATCCTGCTTTCGGGTATCTCGTCTGCCTTCCTTCCTGTAGGATCCATCCTTCCAAACCCTGGTCTTCCGTCACACTAAAGACAACACAGAGCAGTTACACTTGATTATGCCTAATCATTGCCCGAGGGTTTTTTCTGAACCTCCACAGACTGTGATTGGGTCTAATTTCACTGCCTTTGTTTGGCTGCTATACCTTCCCCCTGCTGTGATTGGGTCTATCACTGCTTGTTTTGGTTGAGCAACCTCCCCCTGACTGGTGATTGGGTCATAATCCTGATGTGTTTGGTGTGAAACTGAGACCTCTCCCCTAGACTGTGATTTTGGGTCTACATGACCGCCTTGTTTGCTCTGAGACCTCCTCCTGACTGTGATTGGCTAGCGCTGCCTTGTTTGGTCTGAACCTCCCCCTTCTGTGATTGGGTCTATCACTGCCTTGGTTGTCCTGATGAGCCATCCCCTATGACTGTGATTGGTCTGGAATCACTGTCTTGTTTGGTCTTGATTCTGCCCTCCGCCCTGACTGTATTGGTCCTAATCACTGATGTGTTTTGTCTATACTGAGAACTCCCCCTAGACTGTGATTGGTCCTGTCTTGGAAAACCAAAAACTTCCAATTGGTACC
>JAMWET010003783.1:0-17952 GCA_024036415.1 Prochilodus magdalenae | reverse complement strand
CACTGTTTGAAAAATGCGGGAGGAAACAATTCTAGAAAGAAAAATGGGTGAAGTGAAATGGCTCTTGTACAAAGAAAAAGATGATACCACTGACCTAAATATAGATGGACAGACTTGATTGTTTGCATTTATAAAAGAATGAAGGGAGGGATCCATAAGCTATTCCATTCATGTTTTATTTTATTTATTTATTTTTTTTTTCCATTATTATTTGGTTGTTTGTCTCTTTTCGTGCTTGTAACCTTGTTTTTGGATGTAAAAAATTAATAAAAATTTAAGTATAAAAAAAAAAAAAGAAGGACGAACCACACCCTACAGGATTAACTGTGGACGCAAGAGGAAGCTGTCTGAAAGGGATGTTCGGGTGCTAACCCGGATTGTATCCAAAAAACATAAAACCACGGCTGCCCAACTGACGCTGTATTGGTCGCAAAAGGACCTACACCATACTAATAAATGACTGTGGTCTAAAACCAGGTGTTTCAGTTTCATTCAGTTTCATGTCCAAACCCTGGATGTCCAAATCATGCTGTGCTGATCTGTAGAGTTTGGATTTGACACAGAATTATTATTATTATTTTTTAGTCGCTTTCTGAAAACCGTTCCCTTCTCCTGTGGTTTTACTCATGATGTCTATGACTCAACTTGCATCACGTAACTGTCTGCAGTTGTACAAGCCCTATTGTGTACCGAATAAAAAGCCCATTGATGGATACCAAGACAGGTCTTCCTAATAAACTGGTAAATTGGTGACACCTTCTCAGTGTAGTGGCTGAAGGCTAAGCCTTAGCCTGTGCAAGTAGCCTATGCTGTTGGGAGTGTTTGTACATGTGCGCTGGTGTTTCTGCGTCACTTTGCAATTACACCGCCAAAACACTAGCTGGTGATGTTTACTTTTTTGTCCCTGTGTTCACTTCCTTAGTATTCAACACAGTCCACTCGGTTTCAGCGGCCATCCTCTGTATGAGTTTATAACTCGTGATCAGCAGTTACTTTTGCTTTTTCCCAGTTTCATACGATCTGTGGTTATTTCATCTGATTTTAAAAATGGTGATAAAGGTGGAAATGCACAGAAGGCATGACGACGCTAACAAGCGGACCAATCGCAGATGCTGCGGTCGACATAGCTCTAACATGCAGTTAATTTTTTCTGGGGAGCTGCGCGTTAAGCTACGGCTTAAGCTACGGTGTAGGGTGCACGGCTGTGACGGAAGCATACGTTGGCCTTTGTTTATTGTTTCACTTTGCTGCAACATGGGGGAAACAAAGAAACTTGAAAGAAATTAAAGTTAAACTGTAAGTTGTAACTTGTATACTAATTTCTTCCTCTCTCTCTTTGTCTCTGTCTCTTTCTCTCGCTCTCTCTGTCTCTCTCTCTCGCTCTCTGAACTCTCTCTTGCTCTCTCTGTCTCTTGCTCTCTCTGTCTCTCGCTCTCCCCCTCTCTGTGTGTGTCTCTCTCTCTTTCTCTCTCTCTCTCCCTCTCTCTGTCTCTCTCTCTCTCCCCCTCTGTGTGTGTGTGTGTGTGTGTGTGTGTGTGTGTGTGTGTGTGTGTCTCTCTCTGTCTCTCTCTCCCCCTCTCTGTGTGTGTGTCTCTCTCTCTCTCTCTCTCTCTCTCGCTTTCTCTCTCTCACTCTCTCCCTCTCTCTGTCTCTCACTCCCTCTCTCTGTCTCTCCCCCCCGTGTGTGTCTCTCTGTCTATCTCTCCCCCCCTCTCTCTCTCTCTGTGTCTCTGTCTCTTTCTCTCTCCCCCCGTCTCTGTCTCTCTCTCCCTCTCTCTGTCTCTCTCTCTTTCCTTCTCTCTGTCTCCCCCGCCTGTGTGTGTCTCTCTTTTTTATCTCTCTCTCTCTGTATGTCTCTCTCTCTCTCTCTCTGTATCTCTCTCTCTCTCTCTCTCTCTCTCTGTATCTCTCTCTCTCTCACTCTCTCTCTCTCTGTATCTCTCTTTCTCTCTCTCTCTCTCTCTCTCTCTCTCTCTCTCTCTCTCTCTCTCTCTCTGTGTCTCTCTCTCTCTTTCTTTGTGTCTCTCTCTCTCTCTCTCCCCCCTCTCTCTGTCTGTCTCACGCTCTCTTTCACTAGGTGGGTGATGTATCAGGGAAGAAGCCTCAGAGGTTGGTCACTCAATTCCATTTCACCAGCTGGCCGGACTTTGGCGTCCCCTTTACACCCATCGGAATGCTGAAATTTCTCAAGAAGGTGAAGACATGTAACCCACAGTACGCTGGGCCCATAGTGGTGCACTGCAGGTAAGTCAAGATATAAAATTACACTCATCTTCAAAAAGAAAAAAAAAAAAAAAGGTGCACAGAAATGAAACCTGCTGGGTGGGTTTGTTCCACACTCTGCCATGCATGTGATGTAATCACGAACAGGCCTCATCACTGACCCTGACTGACTATATAAGGTCATTCTGCACAATGCAGGACGACATGCACACAGACCGCTACAACAGCTAACCTTAACCTCACATCAACATCACCAATGACTACAACGGTGACATGCCAGACTGTCATGGAGTGACTCAGAATGGCAGCGGGTCGTCTTCACTGATTGTCTGGATGGAGATGACGAATCGCCAATGCACCGTGGTCAGCGCCAAGATTAACGATTTGTTGTCCAGAAGGCCTGGTGTCCCTCTGTCTCCACCACTACCACAAAATCTTCAGGAACTGTGTGAGAATATATAAGCTGCATGGGATGGATTATCACAGGACACCATTAGGAACCTCTACAGCTCCATACCGAGGCGCCTGGCATGTTGGGTTAGCAAACACGGCGGCCTGACTCCATACCGAGAGACAGACTTCTGTATGTGTAGCTCAATAAATATTGATCATATCAGTCTAAATGTATCATCAGTTATTGATCCTGGTCACCTTTACCTTCCTTCCCAATCCCACGGCTATTCTCTGGATGATGAGTGTATAGAAGATTTTTGTACAATCAAAGAACCAAATTGTATGGTTGGGAATTCCATCAAATAGGAGACCGCTGTGTTTGACCATCAGCTGTGCTGCCATTGAGTGCCACCATGTGGCCCAATTATGAAATGCAGAATGAGAAATGTATACATGTATAAATGTATATATTGTTAAATATCCTTATGTATTTTTTTTGTTTCTCTCTCTCTCTCTTTCTTTCTTTCTTTCTTTCTTTCTTTCTTTCTTTCTCTCTCTTTCTTTCTTTCTCTTACTTTCTTTCTTTCTCTCTCTCTCTCTCTCTCTCTCTCTCTCTTTCTCTTTCTTTCTCTTTCTTTCTTTCTCTTTCTCTCTCTCTCTCTTTCGCTCTCGCGCTCTCTCTCTCTCTCTCTTTCGCTCTTGCGCTCTCTCCTCTCTCTCTCTCTCTCTTCTCTTTCTCTTTCTCTTTCTTTCTTTCTCTTTCTCTCTCTCTCTCTCTCTCTCTCTCTCTCGCTCTCTCTCTCTCTCTCTCTCTCTTTCGCTCTCGCGCTCGCGCTCTCTCTCTCTCTCTCGCTCTCTCTCTCTATTTCAGTGCGGGAGTGGGCAGGACAGGCACCTTCATTGTGATCGACGCTATGCTGGATATGATGGGGGCTGAGAAGAAGGTGGATGTGTTTGGCTTCGTCACACGGATCAGAGCACAGCGCTGCCAGATGGTCCAGACAGACGTCAGTTGATGTTTCAGTTTATGCTTTATCACTCCTCCATGATTCATTTCACATACTCATTCTGGAACATCATCCATGATTCAGTTTACATGCTCCAACACTGTTCACAACTCATTCGTTTCATATTCCTGCTGTCTGTCTCCATGATAACGCTGTAACAGTGCTGTATAGACTCATGTCATTGTTGGCCCTTGAAATGTGAGTCTTTGTCCATTGGTGGTCCCATCCTATTCCCTTTCCCTTTCCCTATTACCTTTCATAGTGCTGCTTTTCAAACTCCTTGATGATGACGTTTAGCATTTTAATGAGACCGAAGAATTTAAACCCCTCTCTTACTTTTTTCTCTTACTTTTTTACTCTGTCTATCTGTCCCACAGATGCAGTACGTGTTCATTTTCCAGGCTCTTTTGGAGCACTACTTGTATGGGGACACAGAGCTGGAGGTGACTTCTCTGGAGTCTCACCTGGCCAAGCTCTACGCCCCCTTACCTGGAGCTGGCTGTGGGGGCTTAGAGGCGGAGTTCAAGGTGGGCTTTATGTTGTTAACCACATTTTTTAGCTGTATGCTTGAGAAAATGCTGACATTTACTGGTATCTTGTGAAGGAACACATGATGACCTATTAGGGCTGAGGGGCATATTGAGTTTTTAGGATATAGTTCAGTATTATTTAAAAATATATGACCCATTTCTTCCATAAAACCAGGCCAGTGCATGTCTCCTCTCCTCTTCAAAGAAGACTTTGAAAAGCTGATAAAAACACTTTTCTAATCTCAGCTACTTCTTATTTTTTATCCACTTGTTTTAGGAAACTCTGTCACTGCATTTAGCTTTGATCACAGTCTGTTTTAATAAACGTGCTTGTGACGTCTCAAGCTTTGACTTACAATTGAACATTTATAGAAACTATCTAGAGGTATATTGTTTATAAGCATTCAGCCTAAAAATAAAGGGATTTTGTTTTTTCTGAGAAATTGTTTTTGTCGGAATCGCCTAGTCCTGGGACCCAAGAGGCCTAAGAACTTCAATTCGGTTCAACTTTGACGTTATACACATACAATAAAATGAAGCACACACTGACTACTTTTCTGGTCCATTAACTTTGAGATAGGACATAAGTGTAGATGTACTAGTGGAATAACAGACACAAAGAACCCTATGAACCACCAGAAACGCCTGCAGATCACAGCGCTTCAGTTCAGTGTGTAAAATATATGGCTTGGAAAATTCTACTGACTTTTGTACATTTCTGCATTATTGACTGGTTAAGATGTAAACAAATGTCTTTCACGTGTGAACTTGTTCAGTCAGTGTCTGAGCTCATGGCAAGTTTAGACTCTAACCTTCCTGTACTAGCTGGAAAATATTATCCCACAGAACACTAAGCACGGTTGTCGCGTAGGATTTGACTTTTGAGGGGGGGTTTGCTAAATGTAAACGTGCACACATGGATTATGAAAACACATTTTAGGCCAAATGTTCATCTAATAATTCTTACAAGTCAATGTCTCAGCTGTCAGGAAGCACATGCACTGCATATATAGCTGGGTCCAATGTTAGAGCATGGAAGTGACTGGATTGCCCAGTGTGTGGAGCCCACAGAAACTGGACAGTGAAAGGTGCTGATTCCCTTCAGATAAGACGTCCTTCTCTCTGTTTCTCTCCATAGAAGCTCACTTCCATAAAGATCCAGAACGATAAGATGAGAACAGGGAACCTTCCCGCCAACATGAAGAAGAACCGTGTGCTGCAGATCATTCCGTGTGAGTTGTGTGTTAGTGAAGCGTGATCAGTCAGATCAGTGAAGCTGTAAAGGAAACACATGATGAGGCTCTTTCCATCTAATATGTGTCCTCCTGTGAAGATACCATTTTGGAGATATAGGTTTTACCCAGACAAAACTCTCACTCTCCTCTCGCGCTCTCGCTTTCTCTTTCAGACGAGTTTAATAGAGTCATAATCCCTGTTAAACGTGGAGAGGAGAACACTGACTACGTCAACGCCTCCTTCATCGACGTAAGTCTGAACCTGCATTGCAAACATCACGTATTTACTTGTTATTCAGATGTGTGGATCGTTAAGTGTTTGATGTTATGTGGTACATAGCGATGCAGGACAGTGTTGAGATGTACAACAAAATTAAATTCCTATAGTTACATTACAGACACAATACAGACTGTAAGAATTTCCATACTCAGAATATCTCTGAGGAAACAAAATCAGTTTGAAAAAGCTTTCCAGCTCTCGAGAGCAGTTATAGCTGATGTGTGTGGCGTTAAAGTTGCTGCCTTTGAGATGAAGGTGAGGTTGCCAAGCACATGATCAATATAGAAGCACAGTATAAACTTGGATGGTACGTCAATCTGTTAATTGCCATTTTGCTGATTGTGTTTTTAGGATGATTACTTTGTAGTGAGCTTATTAATATGTGGTATAAGCTATAATAAGCTATTAACATTGAAGTTTATTTTAAAACATAATTATGTTGTGCAGTTGTAGAATTATGTTTATTTTTTATTTATTTATTTATTTGTATTTTGCCTAAATTGTAGTTTCTTATATTTATTGTTTGTAACACCGCAGAATATTGCACCTTAAATTCGTTATACCTTGTATAACGACAAAGATATTTTTTCTGACAATTAAAACACAATTTTTAATATATTCTCTGAGAATGTAGTCATGTGGAGAATCTACTAATTAGCACAACTGGGCACTTTAGAATGACATAAAAAAATGACTATTTAATAAATCATTGCTGTCACAGTGCCTTTATCTAGCACTAGAATTGTAAGTTCAGTTGATTGGTAGTTGGTTCATGGTTGGGTCAGCCCTGTGAATCCATCTTTATTAAACGGCTCATGTTGTTTATATATTGACAAATTGTAAAACCACACAAAACAGTGGCGAAGATGTAGACCTGTCGGTAGACCATCAGTAGTGATGCTAACAGTGATATTTCCTGTAACTGCATGTATCTGCCCTCATGACATTTCATATTTTGTGTAATAGCAGTATTGGTAATGCGTGTGTGTGTGTGTGTGTGGCGCTGTGTGTGTGTGTGTGTGTGTGTGTGTGTGTGTGTGTGTGTGTCTGTGTGTGCATGTGCAGGGCTACAGGCAGAAGGACTCTTATATAGCGAGCCAGGGGCCACTTCAGCACACTATCGAGGACTTCTGGAGAATGATCTGGGAGTGGAGGAGCTGTTCCATCGTCATGCTGACAGAACTGGAAGAGAGAGGACAGGTGAGAGAAGAGTAAACCACTAAGAGGAAAACTGGAAAAGCATAACAGATATTTGCACACTCTGAGAACAGGTGTCAAGTGGAATAGATGCTTATGGCTATACATATTTCATTGGGTGAGTTTGTGCACCTCATTCTCTCTGCACCGTCAGATTGATTGTGGTGCCTTCTGTTCAAGCTGACACACAACTGGACACTCATGATGGTTGTGGGTAACGGTTTGGCGTAGTGAATAAAGACAGGTGGTACAGTTGATGTCTCCCCTACCTGCTGTTTTGCTTCTTTCTGGTCCAGGTAAATCATTTCATATTCCCTGTCTGTCTGTAGGAGAAGTGTGCTCAGTATTGGCCCAGTGATGGTGTGATGGTGTGTGGTGACATTTCCATTGAGCTGAAGAGAGAAGAGGAGTGTGAGAGCTACACTGTGAGGGACCTGCTCGTCACCAACAACAGAGTGAGCACATGCACCTCACAACTGCCGTGCAGACACATACCCATAACTTTGTTAGCAGACAGATTAACTTGGACACTGATGGCTCTCTGTATGCTGCTATCTATCTATCCATCTATCTGTCCATCTACCTACCTACCTACCTATCTACCCACCCACCTATGTAGACATATAATGGACATTAGCAATGTTAATATTTCGTTTTTCATAATATAAAAATTGTAACTATTAAAGTCATATCGGGAGGTAAATAGTGGTGAGCGGGGCATGATTTTATGACTGGAGTGTAAAAAAGGTGTTCCACCCCTTTTGGTTCTTTCCAAAAGAACACAGAGGCGGACTCCGACTATGCAATATATTTATTACAGTTATTGAAAATATATATTGCATGTAATACATTTTCTAAAGCATGATTTGGTATGTGTATATTTATTTATTTATTTATTTATTTTATTTTATTTATTTTTGCATAGCAGTCTGGTGTTTTAGGATTGCCATTGTTTAAATTTTTCTTGCACCTGACAAACGCATTGGGGGGGACTAGGGTTGGCAGTGGTTGGGGGAGGGGGATACAGGTTATCATTAACCATAAACAGTATGTACATATACATACATAGAACACTTTTTTTTTTTCTTTGTTTTCTTTTTTTCTTCTTCTCTTTTATTTATGTACATATCCTATTATTGTATTATTTTTCTTTACTGTATTTGGGCTGCTGCAATACATGACTTTCTCTCTGAGATTAATGTGATCTATCTATCTGTCTATCTATCTATCTATCTATCTATCTATCTATCTATCTATCTATCTATCTGTCTGTCTACCTGCTTATCTATCTATCTGTCTAATTCTGTCGTCAGCTAACATGCTTAGCCGTCCCGCAGAGCAGCAGCAAACTTAAACAAGATACAGGGGTTGGACAATGAAACTGAAACACCTGTCATTTTAGTGTGGGAGGTCTCATGGCTAAATTGGACCAGCCTGGTGGCCAATCTTCATTAATTGCACATTGCACCAGTAAGAGCAGAGTGTGAAGGTTCAGTTAGCAGGTAAGAGCACAGTTCTGCTCAAAATACTGCAATGCACACAGCATTATGGGTGACATACCAGAGTTCAAAAGAGGACAAACTGTTGGTGCACGTCTTGCTGGCGCATCTGTGACCAAGACAGCAAGTCTTTGTGATGTATCAAGAGCCACAGTATCCAGGGTAATGTCAGCATACCACCAAGAAGGACGAACCTCCACCAGCATCACGTAGTGACCTGGCCACTATCCTGCAAGAAGAATGGCTTAAACTCCCTCTGACCACTGTGCAGGACTTGTATATGTCATTCCCAAGACCAACTGACGCTGTATTGGCCACAAAAGGAGGCCCTACACCATACTAATAAATGATTGTGGTCTAAAACCAGGTGTTTCAGTTTCATTGTCCAACCCCTGTAACTTGTGTTTATTTCACAACTGGTCTATGAAGTGAAAGTTATAGAGGAAACCCTAACTCTAACCGAAGAGAGGAAAGGGGGTCATCTACTGACATGCAGTGGGGCGTGAAAGTGATGACCGGTGTTCTCGCTCGATGATGGATGACCAATACATTGTAGGCTGGTAAATCACTAGGCCTGTGAAACGGGGTGGTGACCATTAAAATAAATGTTGTGACGTGTATGGACACTTTGTATTATGTGTCTCTACAGGAGAATAAAGCTCGGGCTGTTCGTCAGTTCCACTTCCACGGCTGGCCAGAGGTGGGCATCCCTACAGACGGCAAAGGAATGATCAACATCATCGCAGCTGTCCAGAAGCAGCAGCAGCAGTCTGGAAACCACCCAATCACTGTGCACTGCAGGTGAACCACGATAACTCCTCCAGAAGTTGAGATCCAGACCAGTTGCTTTGTTTGTCTCGTGTGTGGTTCTGTATGCTCATTACTGTTTTCCCCATGCCTTTGTATTTGTCAGCGCCGGGGCCGGCCGTACTGGGACATTCTGCGCTCTGAGTACGGTTCTGGAGCGAGTTAAAGCAGAAGGTATTCTGGATGTCTTTCAGACAGTCAAGAGCCTCAGACTACAGAGACCCCACATGGTGCAGACACTGGTGAGCTCACGTATAAATATATATATGTTGTAGTAATATTTCTGTAAAATAAATATATGAAGAAAGAGAACGGTTACTAGGAGCAATCATTTATTCAAAAATCTGATATGGGCAATATTTATCAAGCCACACATACAGAAGTGGTGTCTTTCAGTATAGCCTCGGGCTGCCATGTTTGCTTATGCCAGATGTCTTAGAAAACAGTTGTAGGGGTTCCTAATGATGTCCTCTGATGATGGAGTGGAGTGGAGTGTTGATGGCACGCCCTACAGCATCTCATACATTTTCAGTGGAGGAAATTTATTGGTTGTCACCAATACTAAAGCGGGTCACATCACCGAAAATGTCGCTCCATGACAGTGTGGCACGACACCACTGCAGGCTTTGGTGACATTGACGTGGTGTTAAGGACAGTCGTGGTAATGGTCTGTGTGCATGTAGTCCTGCGTCGTGCAGCCTTCTGCCTATGGTGCTGGCACTAACAGGATGACTGTTGGCAGCCGTGGCTTTTGGGTCAATCTGCACATGTCGGACAGTCCCTCAGTTGGTTTCTCTCTGTACCTCTCTGTGGTTTGTGTAGGTCTCCCTAAGTTTCTTCCAACAGCGTGTTATGATAATATCCACACGACCTGTATGGCGCACAGTATGTCAATAAGGCCGTCCCACATCCTGGAGCCCTACAGTGTGACCCCTCTTGCACTCTATCAACACAACAGAAGTCAGAATGCAAATGAAAGCAATAGTCAGTCAGGTACAGCGATAAGGCTCGTCCCAGCATGTGTCACATGCTCGGCTGAGTGTCATTCACTCTCGTGACGTCAAAACTATCCACCAAGTTTTGTTTCTTTTGCTTACCTCTGAGTGCAGCTGTGTTTTGAGGAAGAGTGTATTTTGTAACGGTTCAAACACACGTCATAGTAATGTGAATTACTGTGTTCACTATAGTTGTGTGAAGGAACGGAAGAGAACGTGATTTGGGGCTGTATAAAAAGCAAATTTAGATTTTTTTTCTGCTTTAAGTAGATTTATATTTACAGCCGTTTGCCTTGTATGGCTGTGTTGTTTGCAGCTCAGAGATATTGTCATGAACAAAGCATTTGCCATGAGCATTACAGCACTACACTGGTTTATATACACTGTACACCAACCAGTAGCATCAGGTGGTACTGAATCGTGTGACTTGCTGCTTATAACGTCAGGGTTTATTCTATAAACCTTTTTCCACCATTTATCACCATTTTTCACATTTCGACTTTAGTGATATTCTACTTTTTCGACCTGGCCTTAGCACAAAAACTTTATTTGGATGTGTTTCTGATATTCAGGCTTTATAATTTAATTTAGGGTTTTTTATTTATTACATATTTGCAGAATTCACAGAAAGTTAGTGGGTGAATGAAAAAAAATCTTGTTTCTGCTGTTTGTTTGCCTGTTGATTGCCCACTGATGTACGCTTCTGTCTGTCCTCCCTGTGCAGGAGCAGTATGAATTCTGCTACAAAGTGGTCCAGGAATACATCGATGCCTTTTCTGACTATGCCAACTTTAAGTAGGGACCCTACGGAGTGTACAAGAAGGGACCGTACCTGGCAAAAGACGTCTTCTCTCTCTATAGAATCAAACACGCGACACATGGCACAGCGACGGAAAGCGGTCTGGCCATAATTATGGAAAAGGGAAGAGAACCAACAGGACCGATGAGGCGAGGGGGATGTCATTTTTGTCGGACAAGGACAAAAAAACAAAAGATGCCTTTTTGAGTGTTTTGTAATATTGGTCTTGTTGATATACTTCTTTCTCCCCCCACACAGTGTAAATACACTTCCCGTCTCTTTTGTTTTTAGAAGCAGCTCCAGCTGCAGTTTTAGAGTGACTTTTTTCTAATATAGTTACTGGTATATGGAAAAAAAAGCCGTTATATGAGAGAGACTCTAAATAGGGTTTGAGTTGAACTGCTGGACTCTTGGGGGATTTTCCTTTGGGTGTGTGTGATCCTAACGTTTTCTATTTCTGCAGTTCTGAGTGACGGATGCTTATTCGATCGGCCACTTGATCCTGTTGTTGCTTGCGGCCGTCTTTTGATGCGTGAGCTCGATTTTGACGCGCACCGCGTCACACAGCAGCGTTCTTACATAAACACGGCAGTAGAAACGCAGGCGGCCCCTATGTTTTGTTTCATTGTGCTTTGGATTTTGGGGCCACTGATCAGTTCCACGCTGGAGAGATGTGAATTCCTGCCAGCATCTCTTCTGAAACCGCAGCACTTTGAGGTGGTGGGCCTCATTCATTTTCCTCCTGGAGGTTTCAGAACCGAAGAACCAGGAACCAACCAATGCGCCTGACGTCTGTCTGAAGTGTTAGACTAAAAGGAACTGTGTCTTCAGAGGCGGGCGTTTAACCCTACATTCAGCTAGCACAATTGGAGCTCTGGGGAAGTAGGTAAACGAGTGCAGCATACTTCTACTTCTTTTGCACCTTCTTTGCAGTGGTGATGCTACTTTCCTACCGGCCCGGACGCTCAGTGGTCAGGATTTTAAAGTTTAATCAGAGAACGTGCATCAGTGCAGGTCGCCTTGCCTCCTCTGGATGCTAACCAGCCAAGACGTATCATCCTGTTGCTCAAGGGAGGCTGCAGTCCTGCACAGATTCATTGCTAGCAAGCAACCCAACAATGCTGGCCTTCTGTTCCTGCCCATCGACACGAGTCAGTAGAGGCATTAAAGGCCAAGAAATATTTCAATCAGAGATGCTAACATGGCTAATGGAAGTCGATGATCCTAATCCATTCGATGTTAGCAGTTGGTTTCGGGTAAAGTACCCCCTGAACACTCCACTGAGCCATTATTATTCGTTATTATTCCGTTTCAGGAGCCTTTTTATACCCTGCTTGGTGACTGATCATTTGCCTGCTTGTTTACATGTTTACCTGTTTCTTTGCAACTTACCCGAAGCTGAGAAAGCTGATGATACTCTAGTTACACCAAATGTTCAAAGAGTGAGAAGTGGAAGTCCACCATGGAGAGCTAATATCCCAGGCATGTAGTTGATTGTTGACCAATAGGTTGCTTACAAAGTCCAGACCAGTTTGATAATAGAAGCACTGTGGCTAACCTCTGACCTCTTCATTCCAGTCTGACTCGCGGTCAGTGGATGTTTGATATTGGCGCTGTATGTTTGATGTTACGCTATGCAGAGTTGGCATGTTACTGGCAAATGAGATTGTGTTGGGCCGTCGTAATTGTTTTGGAGACAGATCCAGTCATTCCACGTTGGCGGTCAATATGATGTGTGTGTTTTTGTTTTTTTTTGTTTTTTTTTAAATATATATTTTGCTGTTTCCAAATACAGGGTTGTTTATGGATCATTCTGATTTGGGGGTTATATATAAAGGCAAAGTCGGTCAATACTTTTCGTTTAGGGTTTGTGGAATACTAACAGTTGTCTATACTCTATGTTTATGAGAGCACTCACTAATTTGTATGGCTGGACATGTGACCATGAATACCACAGTGGTTCCCCCCCCTTGCCCCTTGAAATGAAACACTGTGGCAGTACATACCCTTACTAGCCCCACCTTTTTACACATACTCTGGTGCAAGTCCTGCCCCCCATTGCCCCTCACCCTAGTCTGGAGGGATGGACCATTCCTCCGAGCAAGTGCCTCATTGCTTCACTGCTTTATGCATCGCCGTCTTCTACTCTGTTTACAACCTCTGCTTTCGCGGTTCTTACAAAGCGTCAGTGAGATGTTTAAGACTTTAAAGGTCAGGTCATATTTGATATTTACAATTTTGACCCCAATAAGTACCAAATTTGTGCAGTTCCCCCCTGCGTACCCCATAATCGGCGAAGACATGCTAATGTAGCTAACAAGTATTAGAAGCGTATACCTCACCAATTAGCGTAGTGCTAATTGCGCTTGCATGGCTAAAGCAGCCAGGGGAAAGGAGGGAACCTGATCTTTTGGCAGGTTTTGGATGGTCAACCTACTTAATGTTTTTCTTAAACGCTCCTACACCATCCTCACTCTCTTTGTGTGCACACATTTACCCAACATCCTCCAGCAAACACCAATGTTAGGGAATGCTCTGGAACAACTACCAAAGCGGAGTGAACCACTGAGAATGGGGAGGAACGTTCATAACCCGTTTGTAGACTGTGGCCTGCATAGGACACTTTGGGTTAACACCTAGGTGGTCTACAACCCTGGTCCCAGAGAGCTGCTTCCCTGCAGACCCGAGTTACAACCAGCATTTAACACGCAGCCCCACCTTACCTAACACTAATTCGTTTGATCCAGCCGGTTAGGAATTTGTGCCGAGGTTGAATAGCTGGAGCAGGTGTGGCAGATGGTAGTTGAAACTAAACACTGCTGGAAGGTAGATCTCCAGGACCAGGGATGGAGCCCTTTGGTCTACACAGCGTTTCCTCTATGGAGAAAGAGATGAATGTGTGGTGAACTATGGTGTTACAGTCCCAGGATGTTTGTGGCTGTTGTTTTATGTTTCTCTGAATATCACAAGCTTATTTAAATCATGAGGTCACTAAATAGTTACAATACAAATATTCCTACATGCTTCAAGCAAGCCAACGCTGCGCATTGAGACGGCATTGCATGAACGTGGTGCTGTGTTCACATGTCTGTGTTTTGAAGAAGTTCTGCACCCCATAGTGTTACACTGGCGATTGCGGAGTTGGATGATCCTCACAGGAGAGCTTTATCAGTGCAGGTTGTTTATATAGGCTGATGAATGGCTGGAAGCCATTTAATTTTTGTATCATACTTTGTTCGTCTGGAATTCAGCAAGGCGCTTGGCGCCTTAGCCGTCAAAATAGTCAACATCCGGTTTACTCCGGACGGCAGAAGTCGGTAATATTGATCTCTTGAAGAAGCGATTCCAACTTGTGGTTGCAGAATTTCCCATTGCAGCTTCTTTGAAATTGATGGAATATCCAGGCGAGATGATGTCTGTCGCAAACATGTGAACGCAGCATCCGTCTGCTCTAAAGACGCCAGCTGCCGTAGCCTGCTACTGCCATATCTTTACTAGCACATTTGGCAAAGCTTGCTGGTTTGTGTGTGGTAACTGTTTAGTCACCATAGGCTGAAATATCGTCCGTCGCCCGTATGATGCGAGTTCAGTTGATAGCTTGCAAGTAGCATTTGGGCAGGGATGCAGGAAGCGGTTTATGTTAGTGGTGCAGAAGTTTTGCTTTAATTTTACAGTAGGTTTTTTATTTATTTATTTTTTTTTGCAGTATTGTGCTTGCACATGACTTTTTGATCATGGTTTTTATGTTTATGGTTTTCATCCAGTGGTCGTTAAATTAGTCATTTCCCCCCATAGTAATGATTGGGAGGCAAAGGTTTATGAAACCAGCTCAAATCACAACGATACAACTTCCCACTAACCACGCAAGATATAGTAAGTGCCTATAAACACCCTAGCAACCACCTGGGATAGCGTAGTAGTATATCAGTTGCTGTCTATGCCCTGTACTGTCTATCAACACCCTAACAACATCCTAGCAAGCCTAAGGCCAAGCTGTACAATCACTAATCACTGTTATTAATAATATTGTTAGCTGCAACCGGGAATCCAGAAATCTACAGCTGCTGCACCCTCAGCTCCGCACTTCCTGCATCCATGCTTTTGTATTTGGACTCATTAATGACCAAGAGATTCAGACAATCCAGTGATTAAGTACTGGGTATGGAGTGTTTTAGTCACCATAGACTAAAATATCATCCGTAATGGAAATGGTATTTATCTACCCATGTAGAGAAACTAAATAAACCACACCTTGATCAGAACCGGGTCCGGGTTCTTTCACTGAGTACTTCATTGATGCCCCTTGCAGTCGGTCTTACTGTGTTTAGCTTGGAAAGGCTGGGGTGCGTTGGAGAACCAGGTCTAGTTCATCCTCCTTCTTAAAGTTCATCATGAGGTCTGCAGGAAGAGAGATATAAGGGAGCTGGAAAGACAGCTCTCCCTCTTTTATCTGTCCATCTGTCGCCATGTAAACCATCCTTTCCTGTTCCTTGCTTCCTCAATTCCCATGAGTGAGTCTGCATTCATTTGAAATCCTTCCCCGTCCTCCTTCGCCCCCCCCCCCACCCCCCCCAATCTTCTCGTCCTCTACCCCCCCCCACCCCCCCCCCCCCCCCCCCCCACCCCCCCACCCCCCCCCCCCCCCACCCCCCCCCCCCACCACCCCCCCCCCCCCCCCCCCCCCCCCCCCCCACCCCCCCCACCCCCCCACCCCCCCCCCCCCCCCCCCCCCCCCCCCCCCCCCCCCCCCCCCCCCTCCGCCCCTCCGTCGGCTTTTCGCGCTCTGAACATACTGCGTTCCTTCTGTACATATTGTTATTTATATTTCATTCCTCCTCTGCCTTGCTTATCGTTTTATTTTTACTTTTTTATGACAATTGTATATGAAACTGTACTGGGACCATTTTGAAATGTATTAGTTTTTTTTTCTTCATTTTTTTAATTCGGAATTATTATTGTCTTAAAATCCTATTTTTTAATTTGCATCTGTGTTTGTTTTTCTTCTAGTGTTTTGTTATTCAAAATTTGAATATATGTGTATATATATAATTATATATATTATAAAAATTATATATAATTATATAATGCCAAAAGGCCTTTCTAAGCAAGAAACTGTTCTGACCTAATAAAAGTGCTTGAGATTTTATCCCGTCGTGTGCGTCTGGATCTACTTTACTGCTCTTCTTTGATGGTATTTGTTAGTGACTGTTTTCAGTCCTCCCTGAGCTCGTGTTTTTTAGGCCTGCTTTTAAAATCTTCAAATCGACATTCTTATTCTACAGGTGGGCTTAATCTGTATGTAGACACAGCCCCCCCTGGTTGCTGCATGGTAATCAGCCTGTCATTTGGACTCCATGGTGAGGGGTTAATCCCTCCCTGTCCGAGATGTGTCGAGAGGGAAAGCCACATCTGCCGGTGCTATAATGAGGCAATCTTGATGAGTTTCAGCCTGCTGTTGTCGGTAGCGTTCCCAGTTTCATAGACAGGAATTGCAGCCTCTTCAGCATGGGAATGCCACACACAAGGGTGCTGTGTTTTCAAATTCTGAATCCCAAACGTCTCACCTAGACCTTCAACACCACCAGCCTAGCCAAGAAATCCCAGCCCTTCTTGTCCTCACTGCATTCCATGGGGCCATGATAGAAAGTATCCTGACCTCAGACGGCGGGACCATACACCAGCCTGTAAGGACAACTGGTAAGATCACTGAGGTGTCTTTACCAACCTCCTACCACAAGCTCTGCATCTGCCCGTCCCCCAGCTCTTCTCATAATCTCTCGTGGTCCATCAACTCCACACTCTGCAATGGCTTCTTCACCATCAACAGTCAGATTACTGAATTTCTGAATTTACAGATGCCCCTCCAACATCCATCTAGATTGATCTACCCAACACAGCTTGACCACACCACCACCACCTGCTCTAAAAAAATTGTTGCCAATCCCCGTCTTTCCAACTCAATCCATGGTCACTTTATTAGGTACACCTTCCTTCCATATACAATCATTTAGAGCGTAATCGGCTGCACAAACCATGAGTAGTAGTTCTACAATTACAGACCGTCATCCATCTGTTTCTCTGCATATGCTGTTGCTCGCAAAACGACCACAGAGCAGGTATTATTTGGGTGGTGGGTGATTTTCAGCACTGCAATAACACTGACGTTGTGGTTTTAAATTTTTAAACCAACCCAGAGTATCCAGCCAGCATTGTCTTATGGACAGCGTCCTGTGACCGCTGGTGAAGGACTAGAGGATGGCCAACACAAAACACAACAACAGATAAGCTATCGTCTCTGACTTTACGTCTCCAAGATGAAGCAACAAGGCAGGAGTGTCTAGTAGAGAGGGGACAGTGGCTTCTTCCCACATGCCATCACTATGATGAACCGTTGAACATTATAATAGACACGCCTCTCATTTATCTAATTACATAAACACATATGATACGACAGTTTTCCCGTGTTCTGTTCTTCCTGTAGGGCGCTTCTTATTTCTCCTGGTTATCCCAGAATATAATACACACAGCACTCCATCCTCGCACCTACGGTCTCAGGCTGGGGCTTATTCCCGTAATCTGTCTCTACACCCGGACAGCTGCACTCAGCTCTTCAGTATAAATGTACTACTACTGCTGCCATTACCGCTACTGCTACTACTACTACTACTGCTGCTACTGCTGCCATTACCGCTACTGCTACTACTACTACTACTGCTCTGCTTACTGCTAAGCCTATTAATACCGCTACTGCTAGTGCTACTACTACTACTACTGCTGCTACTGCTGCCATTACCGCTACTGCTACTACTACTACTACTGCTGCTACTGCTGCCATTACCGCTACTGCTGCTACTACTGCTGCTACTGCTGCCATTACCGCTACTGCTACTACTACTACTACTGCTGCTACTGCTGCCATTACCGCTACTGCTACTACTACTACTACTGCTGCTACTGCTGCCATTACCGCTACTGCTACTACTGCTG
>JAMWET010003782.1:0-240634 GCA_024036415.1 Prochilodus magdalenae | reverse complement strand
GACAGTGCTATTACACATTCTCCACCCGTTTTGCTCTGCAGTGTTGTTGGAACACGCGTGTTTTGGGGTATTATGGGTGGCTGGACATTCTGTCAAAGTGTGAATTTATAAAAACAGATTTAGATCGCATTATCACTAATGCAGACAATCCTTTCATTTTGCACCCTTACTTTGCCAATACGAAAACTTTTTAAACATTAATATTCCATTATATTACTATCAAATAATTAATTTACCGTTAGTATGATAACAATGCTTATAATAATGCTTATATAATAATACTTAACAAAAGTGTGACAGTCACCTTCCTGATTATTGGCACACTTGGTAAAGATGGTTATGAAACATACTGAATTTTTTTTTTCTTTCAAGAACTCTTTAGAGTTTCGTTGAAATGACATAGAGGCCAAATATTTAACTTAATAAGTAATACCCTAATAATAATTTAACAACATAGAGGATATTAAAGAACATACAAATGAAGGAAATAAAGGGTGTGTCTTTCAAGCAGTTAAAAATCTACACATGTGAAACTGTCCATTACTAATAATTACAAAGTTTAAAACAAGCAAAGCTGTAGTAAATAGGTATGTCTTTGAAAGTGTGTTTTGCCCCTACACACATAGAAGAGCATGGTCAGGCGAGTTTTTTTTTTATGGTAGCAGTTTGTTCTTACCTCTGGAACATTGATGTAAGCAATCTTACATCCCTGCTAAAAAAGACTAGTTGCATTTAATAATATTTGTCATATTTAAAATTATGATTGATTGGTCCCCTAGAGGGCTATGGTCAATAGGTTAAAAACCCACTGATTGACATGTTTAAATAAAACACCCTAACCATCTGTCAAGATTCTAATTCAAGCTTCCCCTCGAGACTGACTGGAATGTCACTTTTACTGTGTTAATAAAGTGAAAACTACAACTACTGCTTCCAAATACAAATTGGACTTAGACGTTTTGTAGTGCTATATTATTTGATCTTATATTTAATTAATATTTAATTTATATTTTAATGTAATTAAAAATATTTTTTTTGCATTTCTAATTCTTAAAAAATGTTCAGTCTTTCCAGTCTTGACCTTGAACACTTTAAATCTGGATGATGATTTGGACTCGATGAGCTTACCTACAATACTAGATACCTGGGTTTATGGACAGCACAATTTAACTTTTAAAGGTTTTGACCAAATACCCCTAAGAAGACAGAAGGGATTCTTTCTTGAGAAATAAATATTTATGAATGCAGAAATGTAAGCAGTCAGTAATGCTGATGTCACCCATAACTAGGAATCCAAAAGTGACTGTATGATAAGGTTCTAGATAGTACAGAAATTGAGGGGAGGAAATACTGTTACATATTTAGTTTAGTAAATGTAGTTGAGCATCCTTTATAGTGAAAACATTTCAACAACAATCATACTAGCACATTGGACTGAATGACTTATATGTCTGAATTAAACTGGATTCATAATTGTATTAATAATATCCAAAACCTAGACAGTGGTGCATTTCACACTCTGGCAAGGAACTGTTGACTGCTGAGGGCTTTTCCTCTTTTTACTAAACCTGCGCAAAAAAAAAAAAAACTATATTCTTTTAGCATCACATTTCACTCTGTCCCTTTTCTCTAATCTGACTATCTCCCAAAGTTTTTTTATAATCCTTCTCTTTCTGCTATGTCCTGAAATGAACTGTATTTGTCAGTGCACTAAACATGTGCTGAGTGAAATCAAAGCAATTCCAAATTATGACCATGCCACCATTAATGATGTCAGACCAATGAAAACAAATACTCAGTTATAAGTACTCTTGATAGTTAACTGGACCTTTTAACTCAATACAATGTAAAGTTTACCTGTCCCACTTTACCTGATGTCTTACTCATCTTGCATCATTAAAAATTACATTACAAGGTGTATTAAATGCAGTGTTACCTGTACAGTAAGCTGCATTGCAGAAGAAATAGCTGTAGTAGTAGTAGCTGTAGTAGTAGCCGTAGTAGAACTGGAATGGACTGACAAGCTCGTACACGTAGTAGTTTCCTGGACATGCTTTAACTTGAACTGAGGTGGAACTGAAGTAACAGCAGTCACTTTCTGCATTCCCACAGACCTGGCGAGTGACCACTCCATCTTCTATCTCAGGATGGGGACCGTTGAGCCACAGGGTGTAATAAGTACCACATCTGGATGTAGGAACGCAGCTCTCTGCCATACGGATGTCCATCCCATAATAGAAGAACCTGTAC
The DNA here is from genome assembly GCA_024036415.1 of Prochilodus magdalenae. Taxonomy (NCBI): domain Eukaryota; kingdom Metazoa; phylum Chordata; class Actinopteri; order Characiformes; family Prochilodontidae; genus Prochilodus; species Prochilodus magdalenae. The sequence continues at coordinate 238,384 of JAMWET010003782.1, read as the reverse complement.
CAGCCATTCCAGCTGAGGTAACTGTCACAGATGTTCAGTCCAGTCTCATTATTCCCTCTCCAGGGCTGATCCAGGGAAGTGTAGTTATTGCAGGGGTCATAACTAGTACTGATCACAGCTGTCAGGGAAACAGTTGAAATGATGGTAAATTGTTTTTAAGGGAAGTGATTTGATTTGCAGTAATGAAAATTTACATTTTACACAGCTATACGCTAGAGATAGCTTATATAACGATTAGTGGTGTCAAAATTAACACGTTAATTGTTGCGATTAATTTAAAATATTTAACGCGTTAAAAAATATTAACGCAGTTAACGCAGCTGGGTGTTTACTTCCTGTGGCAGCGGACTTATGACGAGGTGTACCACCAAATCGTACTGCTCTGGCTGAAAGATGGATAAAGACAAGGAGGGAGTTTTAGGCGGAAAGTTTTACTTTAAAAAGTTTCCTAATGGAGCTTTGGACAAAACGAAAGTAGTCTGCAAAGCCGAATTTAATTACCACAGAGGTAATTCGTCTTTGACATACCACCTCAGAGCAAAACACCCCACCGAATCTACCTCTTCGGGGTCTCGTCAGTTAACATTACAAGAGTGTGGTACTCGTGGACGAATAACGAAACATGTGAATGAGAAGGTAACTACTGCTTTGGTTAACTGGATAGCTAAAAACTGCCATCCGATTAACATAGTAGAAGATGATGGACTGAGGGAAATCATTCAAATTGCATCAGGAGACACCTCTTATAATCTACCCTCGAGAGGAACCATCGTTTCAAGAATGCACACTCTGTATGAAAGCGAGAGGTCACGAAGGATGAACATGCTTGAGCAAGTGAAGTGTGTCGCTCTCACAGGGGACCACTGGACTTCGGTGAGCAATGACAACTACTTGGGCGTTACTGTGCACTTCACCGATAAAGAATGGAATCTACAGTCGTTTGCACTAACTGTGAGTAAAACAGAAACGCGAAACTACGCAGAAACATGTGCTGATCATTTTCTGGATGTCGCAAAAGTATGGAACATCACGGAAAAGTTAACTACACTTGGCACTGACAGTGCTCGTAATATGGTTGCAGCCGCGAGACTGCTACCGTTTGAACACGTGCCCTGTATGGCCCACAGTCTGCAAAGAACGGTCACGGTTTCGCTTCGTGACAGCGGATTCGAAAGTCTTCTGGCTAAATGTCGCAAGATCGTCGGACATTTTAAGCACAGTCCATCAAACGCACACGAATTAAGTGAACAGCAAGTTGCTCTTGGACAGAAGCAAGTATCACTCGTTCAGGACGTTGCAACACGATGGAATTCTACTCTAGAGATGGTGAAGCGAATCCTGCGAAATAAATCTACATTGATCACTACACTGGCTCTGCAAAACAGCAACGTTGCCATGTTGACTGGACAGGAGCTGGCCAAACTGCAAAAGCTAGAGGAACTCCTTGAACCTTGCAGGTGAGTCTGTGTGTCTGTATGTGTCTCCCTGTGTATGTGTATGTTCTCTCTCACTCTGTGTTTTCTGGGTGTATGTGGTCTCTGCCTGTGTTTTCTGTCTTTATGTACCATCTGCATGTGTTTCTGTGTGCATGTGTCTGTTCTTGATCTCTTTGTCTACTTATGCATATGTGTGTCTGAAGTCTCTCCCTGTGTATCTTCTTGCTCACTCTCCCACTGGATCCTCTATGTGCATGTAGGCATGCATAGCATACATGAAGCAAAGTAGTGAGTGTATTCCTCTCTGTAATTAATATTTACTAGCATGTTTAAAACATCTTGCTTACAATTATACAGAGTGCAAAACAGATATGGAGGGGTGTCCACTACAGTGGTGGTCAACAAGAGAAGGAGCACATGCAAGGCTGGCACCCATTGCACGCAAATACCTGTCAACCCCTGCGACCACAGTGCCTTGTGAGAGGTTGTTTTCACTCTCAGGCCACATCATTCAAAAGAGGAGAGCTGCTTTGTCCCCTGATGATGTAAATAAACTGGTCTGTCTCAATAACTGGCTGAGTGTAAAGGAGGAATAAGCTGAATCCTTACTACAAAAAGGATAAGATTCAACAATCTAAACGTTAAGGAGAATAGTTTTTTTCTATTTTGCATTGATAGTGATCATTTTTTAAAATGTATTTAACTGGTATTTGTGACAAGGGACAATCTGTGTTCAAAGTTAAAGATACAATTAAACAAACATATTTGAACATAAATAAAATTCCATTGTGTTTATTTTACTTAGATTTTTTTATTTTACATTTAAATATCTTAATTAAAAGCATCTTTGTTAAAAAGGGAAAATGCGATAAATCGTGATTAATCACAGCAAATTGTGCGATTAATTAGTTAATTTTTTTTAATCGATTGACAGCCCTAATAACGATACATCTATATACCTGATTAAGTTTATACACCATAAGCCTACATCAGTATTATCAAGCCTACTACATCATTTTCCAAAAATATGCAGCCCTATATGAGTATGTGATATGGCTGTATACAGCTGCATGTGAAAGTTTACGCAACCATGGTCAGTTTCTGTTTGGTTGATTTGAAAATAAGCTTAAATATCATTTACAGAAAACTTATTGTAGCACATTGGAGAAATTGGGAAAAAATATAGCAAAATTAACTATGTTCAGACAGTGTCTGAGCTTATGATGAGTTTTAGACCTTTTTATACTAGCTGGGAAACATTATCCAATGGAACACTAAGCACGGTTGTAAGTCGCTCTGGATAAGAGCGTCTGCTAAATGCCATGAATTTAAATGTAATGTGTATGTAAACTATGAGCTATAAATGCTGAATGTTTTTGGGTAATTTTGTGAAAAAGCTTTAAAACTCCAATCTGACTGTGGTGTTGTTTTGTCTTATGCTTAAAGTGATGTCTTTTATCTACATGATACGATGTCAATACAGGAACGGCCTGACTTCACAATGCTCGATAACGTTAGCTTACATTTCATAGCGTGCAAAATTGTAAGGCACATCACTGTTATTTATTATGTAACCCAATTAAGTGTAAGGGTAGGCTTTGAGACTCGCCCTGGACCGGCCACCAGAAGGCAACGCAAGAGCACTCCCGAACAAGGCAGACTCAAAACACCTGTGGCACGCTGGCAGTGCTCCACTCCAGCTTTGCTTAGTCTTTGTTTGAGAGTCCAAGCAAACATCTTGGCCGCTAACCTAGTGTCTTGTGGTTTCGACAAGACAGGACAGGACAGGACAGGACGAGACGAGACAAGACAAGAAAAGACGAACAAGAAAGAGAATAAGAAAAGATTAAATTGATTTGTTAAAGCACTTCTCTCTCGCTTGCCCTTATCCCTCTGTTTTTGTATTAGGGAGGCTCATTTTGGTTTTGTTGTTTATTGCCGTGAGCTCGCCATCTCTCTGGCAATCCTTTATTTTCCTTGTCAATATTTTTGCTTTTTAGTTTCCACCTGTATTTGGGCATTACAGATAAATGTAAACTCCTTAGGGCTTCAGAAAGCCTGTACTCTGGCTTCCATCCTCAGTCAAACAGCCAGACAGAGAGGACCTTGAACGAACCCTCCACTGCTTGGCTTCATCTAACCCTACCTCCTGGTCCAAGCACCTCATCTGGGCAGAGTATTCTCACAATACCCTATGGCATTCCTCCTTGGGTATGTCCCCATTTGAGTGTCAGTTTAGGTATGCCCCTCCTATGTTCCCTAACCAGGAGGCTAATGTGGGGGGACCTTCAGCAGTACACCATGTGCAACGCTGCCGCAGAGCATGGCAGAAAGCTAGAACTACCGTCAGGGCTGCCACTGCAGTTCAATGTAATGCAGACCGCAGACGAATACTGGGACCCACATTTAGACCAAGACAGTGCCAAGGATCTGCCACTATGTAGGGCCTTTTAAGATTCTCAGGTAAATCAATCTGGTTACTTACTGGCTGCTCCCTCTGCGTTCCATGCACATTAACCCCATGTTTCATGTGTCACGCCTTAAGCCTGTGCTCTGCAGAACTCTTGCTCCAGCTCTGACCCCTCCTGCTCCCCGCCTCATAGATGGGTCCCCTGCCTACACGGTGTGGAAGCTCCTGGATGTTCGACGGGTCCGTGTTCAGTATCTGGTCGACTGGGAGGGGTATGGCCCCCGCGGAGTGTTCATGGGGGGCCTGCCCGCCATATCCTGGACCCAGAGCTCAGCAGGGCCTTCACGGGACATGAGCGTGTGGTGTGGGTTGAGAACTTAAGGGGCTCGCTACCTCCTCAGCCTGCTATGTTTTTCCACCCCATCTGTTCCTCTTCTGTTCTGCACTTGGGTTTTTTTCTATCCTTGTCAGTAGCTTACTCAGTTTAAGATGGTCTTACACATGGGAGACCTGGGTTCAAACCTGCCTGGTGTCACACCCTGCCATATCTTGTTCATGTTTATCTCTTTTATCTGGCTTCCTGTTGGTCTTATCATGTCCATGTGCTGTCTGTCACTCTGTTCCATGTGCCTCTGTTTGTTGTGGTCTTTTGCTCCTCCAGTCTCCGTCCTCTTGTCAGGCCCCTCATCTGTTTCTGGCGCCGCCCTTTTCCAGGTGTCTCTCGTTATCCCTTGTTTTATACTCCATGTTGTCCCCTTTATTCTTGCTTGGTGTTTGTTCCCATGTTGGTGTCTTGTTCCCATGCCTGTCATTTTGTATTCCTTTTGCTTTGTTCTCCCTCCTGGTCGTTGATCCCTATGTTTACATTTACATTTACATTTATGGCATTTAGCTGACGCTCTTATCCAGAGCGACTTACAAGGTTAATCGTATTACAGGTAGGTCAATGTAGTTTTAGGAGTCTTGCCCCAGGACTCTTATTAGTGTAGCACAGCATAGTCACCCAGACCGGGATTCGAACCCCAGTCTCCCACATGTGGTGGTGGTCTCTGGCGGGCAGTGGTGTTATCCGCTGAGCTACACCAACCACAATGTTAGTTTGTTTGTAAACCGGTTTTATGTTTCTTAGTTTTTTGCTTATGTTTTGTCAAGAGTTGTTTGGTTTAGTTTCTGCTTGTTTGTGTTTTCATTAAAAACTTGCATTTGCATCCAGTCACCGTGTCCTGTCTTCGTGTAACACCTGGAGTGAGTTACCCATTACATAAAGAAATGCCATAAAGCATGTACAAGTTATTCTTATACCAAAGTTTGGTTAAAGCTTTCAAAGTGTCACTCTCTAGCGCACATATTTCAACAGCATGTTAAGCAAGGAGATCATCCATCATGGCAAAAACATGATAAAGGTTGCTTTGGAAAATACTAATGTTTCGATCCTTCATCCAATTTCAACTTTTACTGATCACAAAGGGGAAAAAGATGAATTCTCATTGCCTGCTCGACTTTTTTGGGGGACTGGCCATCTAGCTAGAGGCGAGAGGTCAATCAGAATTTCAGAGTTCTGGATGAATAGGAGTAAATGAGAGCCTTGAAAGGTAAACAGACGAGACACGACACAAGCAGGGCTTGAACAGCCAATTTCCAAATTTTAAATCCTGTATAAACTCGACGGATCACTAGATTGAAGAAATACAAAAAGCAAAGGAGGAAATAATGGCAAAGAAAGCATCAAGAAACAGTCACTGGTGATGGAAGTAGAAAGGTCAGAAAGAGCTCAACACTTTCTCAGTTTTCCCCCTATTTCTTTTTTGTTTTATACTTACTCGGGGAGCTTGAGAGCTTTAACTCGTTAATCAAGAGACAAGTTTACATGGCAGCATGAACTCAAGACATTCAGACAGAAGAAGATGCTTTCCTCAAGACCTCACTGATGTCAGAAGGTGGCCTGAGCACCTGGGAATAACAATTTCAAAGCCCAAATCTATAGCTCTCCATTCAGGGTCCAACAGAGAGAACAGTCTACCGTGAAGAGGACTCATATCAGGGATGAAGTCTATGGCACAATCAGATGACCAGTAAACATATGTCCCAGCTGCCACGAAATCAATTAAAATACATTTAAATGCTCTAAAATGAGCATTTAAAGACAAAGGAGACAAGGAAAGGGGTTTTAACTACCGACCTCTAGACTTAAACTCCCATGTGAACGCACTGTACTAGTAAGCAAAGAGACAATAAGTTGTATACTTGAAAGAAATAGAAAGTCAGTGAATATGAAAAAATACCTAAGTTAACTCGTTTAATTAAGAGACAAGTGCACATGGCAGCATGAGCTGAAAGGTGAGGGGACAGTGCTGCTGGTACGCCACAGAATGAAATGACAGTCACATTTGTTTACTGTACTGTTCAGAATAAATTATTAGCACAAAGATTAACAGAATATCAGTAAAGTTACCTGTACAGTAAGAAGGCATTGGGATTGATACCGCTGGTTGGGCAAGCTTGTACACATAGTATTGTCCTGAGCAGGCTTTGACTTGGACTGGGTTGGATTTGTAGTATCTACACTGGCTTCCATATGCTCCATAGATTTCTCGGTTCACAATGCCGTCTTTTAGTCGGGGATGAAGGCCAGCAAGCCAGAGTGGTGTGTATCCACCACATGACACGTAGCCCACGCACCAATCAGGAAGCTGAGCACTTTCACCCTGAAGATACAGCCGGTACCAGCCAGTCCATTCACCAACAGTATCATCATGACCACGGTAGAAACTCTTTGTGGATCTCCAGTAGTGATCAAGAACAGTGTAGTTGTCACAGGGATCAAAGCTGGAGTCGCTCTGAGTGGTTACTGTGGATAGAGACATTATAGATCAGCAGTATATGAACATAATAAAACCTGATCACTGATTATTACACTGCAGCACAGTAACATCAGTACACACTCAGTAATCATCTGACTTCCATTTCAAACTGTATCACTGAAAAAACAGCTTATTATACTCATGATTTTTACTTTTCCTTTCTTATGTGCTGCATTTCATACTCTGTATGGCCCGAGTGACCAAGCTTCATTAATTTACTGGAGTTCTGATTAAAGGTCATCATGACTACAGTATTACTTCAGTTATAAGATGATCAGAGTCTGAAGAACTGGGAGTCTGTAAAATAACCTACTCATAGCGCTGTTAGATTCTCCACCAGTGGCTGCAGTTGCTGGAGCAGGAGTTGGGGTTATAGTGCTGACATCTGTAAAGAAGGAATTTAGAGCTGTTACTTTAAAGCACTTGATAAAAGTATTATCTGATGCAGTAAACATGTCAGGATTATTGAAATTAATTTTGCTTTGGCTGTTTAGTCATAGCTGTTTGATAAAACCTTTATAGTACCAGAATATTAGTAAGCTAGAACGCTAGAACTAATATTAGAACTCAACAAAAAAGACACAGTGTTAGGCTAACGTGGCAGTGGGTCCTCACAAACACTGCGTATGCACATCTCTTGTATATCTGATTGTCATGAGCTTGTTAAATATGAAGATGTTAAGGCTGTAAGGAGTATAGGGCTCAGCTCAGTTCTACAGAACCTGGATCAGTTTGGTTAAGGCTGAGTAAAACAGGGTGGTAAACATACGGAACACTTCATTACTAGATCCTGTAATGTATATTTCACATGTGTCTAAATCAGCATTAAAGAACAGACCCTGCTTGTTATTAAACATGTGATTTTGAAAGACTGACTTCTCTAGTTAGTGTTAGGTTTGACCCGTTTCCCTCTGCTATACTGTTCTTACTCTCTCTGTCTTCTCTGTGTTCCACATTGTTTTAGATCAGGACTCATTTTAATAAACTGCATGTTGTAAAAATAGCTCTATATGCATCATGGCTTCCTCTGAAGACACCTCCTCTGTTAGATCCCTCTCTCCTGCTAGTCCACTCACCTCCTCTGTTAGATCCCTCTCTCCTGCTAGTTCACACACCTCCTCCGTTAGATCCCTCTCTCCTGCTAGTCCACTCACCTCCTCTGTTAGATCCCTCTCTCCTGCTAGTCCACTCACCCCCTCTGTTAGATCCCTCTCTCCTGCTAGTTAACTCGAATGTATTAACTATTCTGAGAACACCACCTCTGAAGAGTCAGTGGGAGATCACCTGACTGTTGTCACTGCCATCTAACAGACCCTGTTTCCAGTTTTCCTCCTCTCCGGAGTTTTGACCTTTGACACCTCTTTTCTATCATATGTATCTGGATAGACAGTATTTTATCTATTGTTCTCGTCATATTTTTTCATTGGCCCGAGGCTTTTAACTACTAAGGAAAGTCCTCAGGTTTATTTTCTTGTATACATATACAGATGTGTAAAAAGATTTTTATTTGTTTTATATTCTAGGACCACATTCACAATGTGAGATCAATGAAAACAGCTGCTGAATAATAAGAACTCTTGTGGTAATTATTCATGATATTTAACTGTATCACTCAAACTGCACTACAAACATGAAGACTATCTGTACGGGTTTATCTGGTGTCTCACACTTTCTGAACTAAAATGACAATGTAAAACAGTGTTACCTGTACAGTAAGCCGCATTGCAGAGAGAATAACTGTAGGAGTAGTAGTAGTTGTAGTAGTAGTAGTAGTAGAACTGCACTGGACGGACAAGCTCGTACACATAGTAGTTTCCTGGACATGCTTTAACTCGAACTGAGGTGGAACCATAGTAACAGCAGTCACTTCCTGCATTCCCACAGACCTGGCGAGTGACCACTCCATCCTCTATTTTAGGATGGGGACCCTTGAGCCACATACTGTAATAGGTACCACATCTGTATGAGGGAACACAGCTCTCTGACATACGGATGTTCATCCCAGAATAGAAGAACCGGTACCAGCCGTCCCAGCTGAAGTCACTGTCACAGATGTTTAGTCCCGTCTCATTGTTTGCTCTCCAGGGCTGATCCAGCGAGATGTAGTTATTACAGGGGTCAGGGGGGGAACTGTTTAAAGCATATGCTGTGTGAACAAAAGAGAACGTAAGTACGTTCAAGTTAATATCTGCAGATACCAACACTGGGGTTCACTGAGGAGAACACTGAACATGTAATATTAATAACACAGACCATCTCAACATCCTCAACATTGTGTAACTGGAGTTTAGCCGGATTAGGATTGGGTTAGGGTTAGGCTCAGAGTTGGACTGAGTGTTAGGATTAGTTTTTAGTCTGAAGTTAATGTTAGCATAACGATTAATCTTTGGGTTCTGGTTGGGGGTCAGGATTAGGGTCAGTGTGTGGGATTAGGTTCAGGGTTAAGATTAGGATCAGCTTTTTGGGTTAATGTTAAGGTTAGAATTAGAGCCAGAGTTTGAGGTTTTGGGTTAAGTTTAGGATTAGGGTCAGGCACCTTTGGGTTGAGGTTAAGGTTGGGATTAGTGTTTGGGTTAAGGTTAGGATTAGGTTTTAGGTTAATTATGTTTTTAGAACATGCAAACCCATGCCTGTCTCTATATGCATACATACTCCTGATCAAAATCTCAAGACCAGTTAAAAAATGACAAGAATTTGCATTCTGCACCACTGGATCTTAAGAAGGATCAAAGTAGAGCTTCACAATGCTAAAAGAAGAACCTGGTGGAAGAGACAAAAGATTTTGATAGAGAAGAGAAGATAAAAACAATTATTAACTGAAATAGGCTGCTCATCAGCTGATCAAACGTTTATGACCATAGCTCAAAAAACTCAGAAAAACCCCGCAACACAAAAATCAAAATGCCAAAAAAATATGTCTCAGTAATGAGTAGGTCCACCACTGTGGTTGATCACTTTAAACAATCGTTTAGGCATGCTTGATGCAAGTGTTTCCAGGGGGCTAGTGAGAACGTTGCTCCGAGTGGAACTGGTGTCCATTTTTGTAAACTTCCCTTGCCATCCATCCCCAAATGTTCTCAATCGGCTTTAGATCTGGGGAAACACGCAGGCTGGTCCAAAAGGGTGACGTTATTCTCCTGGAAGAAGTCCTCATCAGTTGTTGCATTGTAAACTGCAGCATGGTCCTGTTGAACCCAGTCATTACCATGCCGACAATGGCCCTCAGTCATCACCACACAGACGAGGGCCCTCAGTCATCAGGGATGCCCGCTGTAACATCTCCACATAGCCAGCTGCTGTTTGACGCCCCTGTACAACCTGAAGCTCCATTGTTCCATTGAAGGAAAAAGCACCCCAAATCATGATGGTGCCCCCCACACAAGTGCCGTGTAGAAAACATCTCAGGTGGAATCTCCATGTCATGCCAGTAACGTTGGTAAGCCATTAGGACCATCGAGGTTATGGTGTTATGGTGTTATCGAGAATGGTGTTTTTGGGATGGTACTCATCATTCTTCGTCCTCCAAACACGGCGAGTGGAACACGTTCTCCCATGACTCCTCTGGATCATCCAAATGGTCATGGGCAAACTTAAGACGGGCCTGGATGTGTGCTGATTTAAGCAGGGGAGCCTTCCGGGCCATGCATGACTAAACTATGAGGTCTTAGTGTATTACCCACAGTAACAGTGGATCTTTTTTCACCAAGCTGCTTGGCAATTGCCCCGTAGCCCTTTCCAGCCTTGTGAAGGTCAGCAGTTTTGTCTCTGGGGTCTTTGGACAGCTCTTTGGTCTTAGCCATGTTGGTAGTTGGAGTCTTACTGATTGTGTGGGGTGGACAGGTGTCTTTATGCATCTAACGACCTCCAACAGGTGCTTCTAATTTAGAATAATAAGTGGAGTGGGGCTGGAGTTTTTAGAGGCGGACTAACAGGTCTTTGAGGGCCAGAATTTTTGCTGATTGGCAGGTGTTCAAATACTTATTTGCAGAAGTAACACACAAAGAAATTATTAAAAAATCATACATTGTGGTTTCCGGATTTTTTTTAGATTATGTCTCTCACAGTGGACATGCACCTAAAATGAAAATTTCAGACCCCTCCATAATTTCTAAGTGGGAGAACTTGCAAAGTCGCAGGGTGTTCAAATACTTATTTTCCTCACTGTATATATATATATGTATATATATTTTAATGTATTTATCTTTATGTATTTACGTGTATTATTAATCACACTAATGAGATATAACTGTCTAGATATTTAGATAGCACTTTAGTAGATAGAGATCTGTTCATTGAAAACATCATAATGTACCTGCAGCCCTGCACTCTGATTAGCATCAGTTTATCATAAGATGGTGTATTTCCTCATTTGTCCAGATTTTCAGGAATGAAGTTTTCCATTTGTTTGGTGCAAGAATGTGAAGAGTTTAATCTAATCTAGCTTTTAGATCAGGGGCCAGTTACCTAACCCTAACCCTAACCCTAGTACATGAGTCAGCCAAATATCAGATGCACTATTATACACATTGCAAACTTCAGTTTTAACTATATGTTTTTATGTGGCAGTTTCTCCCCTGTTCCACACTGACACGAAAGAATTTACCAAGAGTGTCCGACATGAAAACATCAGAGACCACTAAACGTTTCTGTTTAAGCTTTTAGTAACGACCAGATCCTGTCTAATGAATTTTGTCATTACTAAGATTTTTTTTTCCCTGAACATAGCACGGTTGCACTAGTGAGGTTTTTACCTTACAATTTAATAACAAAGAACTTAAAAAAAACCAAAAAAACATTTGATCATTTGAGCCCAAAAATTACACTACGCTCTTACTAGTTACTGTACTGTAAACCAGTAAACCTGTACTGGAGCAGTTTCAAGTTGCCATTTCATTTCACCACGTTTCAGTAGGAAACACCAAATTAAGCTTATGATTTTAATAAGCTCCTGAATCTGAAGTGTTTTGTTTGTTGTTTAGTGACTTAACACTGAGTTCTTACTTCTCACACTCCTACATAAATGTTTGTGGTACTACATACTATTTATTACATTACAGTACTGTATTGTTTTTTTTTAAATTACACAGTAGAACAGAACTTCAGACATCTTTAATGTATTTTAACTGGCTCAGTAATCTGGGAATTATTTATACTGTCTTTAACAACTCAATTAGACAAGTTTAGGAGCCACCATCTATAACATTAAAAGCACTGCATGTAGTTTTACCAGGGGTGGCAAGAATTGCTGTATGAATACATATTAAACATTACAACAACATTCAGGTTGTTCTAAAGCTCCCCAGGATTAGGGAACACCTGTGTTAAACTGAGAGACCACAGATGAACAGTAACATGTTTACATGAAGCATTGTTCGGTTTAACTAACATAAATAATACACTGATTAAAACGAACAACACAGGAAATGTGCACTAAAATTTTTAAATATTTAAAAATATTTCTTCTGTTTACAGTTGACAAAATAAAGAGTAATGATGAAATGTTCATATTAATCCGTCTTCAGATCTAAATAATTCTGAGAAAGCTCTCACAAGCTTAAAAACACACCTGACATAACCACAGGAACTTTATTAGGATGTGTGAAATCAGCAGCAACGTTCGAAATGTAGCTGTACAGAATCTGTTGTTTGTTATTTTATATTCTACATATACACAAATGGAATATTTAAATGTAATATACAATAATATATATGCACAAACAGTAAGATGACAAATACAGATACATGTAGTTAGGTGGTAAAAATGTAGCTGGAACTTACTGTGTGTTAGCAGCAGTAGTGGCATACACAGTGGGATTAGAAACCCCATCGTGCTGAACCGCTCTCAAAGAACACACAACTGCCTGGAAAAACGAAGAACACTCTCACATTAATAGGCAAACAGATATTACATTGTTATTTAGTTAACTGTGTAATCATGAATACATACCATATATATTATGGTCTTGCATATATTATATATACTATGCAAATACCATATATATTATATTTCCAGTCATAAGAAAAGATTTGCATACACGGTTTGGTTGATTATAAAATGTCAGGGAAACTAATCAGAATCATTAGTAACTGTATGTAAAAACTAAATTGTTTAATACACTAACCTAATGAAAAGTCTGTGATAAATTAATTTATCACTGTGATTAAAAGGAATGAGAAGTAAAGAATAAAGAAGAGAGAGAATACCTGGAAAGAGAGAGAACCTGGGCTGTAATCAGTGCACACACAATGCAGGCTCTCTGAAGACTCCGACGCTGCTCTTACTGCACCTGCATGCTCAGTAAAGTGCACTGAAACAGAGAATCTGGAATATCTTAAACCAGTTGTTCATGCATTCTGTGTGCTCACAGCTGGGCCTGTCCCCTGTGTTTGTGCCAGGCGTACATAGTAAAGAAATGGTTGAGATCTGAAGATACTTGGTATCATTACAGATCTTAACTACTGCACACCACTGTCTTTGGCCATGGAAGTTGTTAGGGCAGGTGCTGTTACTGTAAAGTGGAATGTGCTCTTGATGGGACCATTTTTATTAACTTAACATATTGCGAATGTCGTATCACGCCTCTTACTTTAGAGACTAACTTTTTTTTTTTTGAGTGTTTTCCATTTAAAAAAGAACGGGGAGGAAAAAATGTCTGGTGTGCAGTAAACATGAACCCACTACACTAGACAGTGTGAAGAATCTGAATTGACGTAGTTATGTCTCTCTGTTCTAAAGGGAAGATATTAACTGAGATGTTGTTGAATTCTGGAGCACAGCCTTTATCTGACCATGCACAACTGTACTTATTAATACTTTTTACCTTTCTGCTCTACACCTGACTGAATTCTCTCAGATTGACCTAAAGCATAATATTAATATGTCCCAGTGTGAATTATCACCGTGTATGATGTGATTATGTATAATACAGAAATGTTCAGGAATGTCTCAATAATGGCTCTCTGAAGTCTAATGCAATCGTATATTAAAGCTGTGACTTTGTGTACATTACCTGCACCAGACTCTCACCTGTTGTTGGAGTGGTCCCCTCAAAGGTACATCATTAGCACTGTATGGTTATTGAATATCACTGTACCATATTAAATTAGAATGATGTTTTTTGGTTGAGTTTGTAAGTTTATATGTTATGTTAAGGAAAGGTACACAGTTGGTTATTTGTTTTTGCTACAGTCCACACTCGTTCTGTTGTTTTTACCTGCAGTTCCAAGCTGGCCTTGAGGAACTTGAGCCAGCCTCAGGAACAGGCTGAGGGCTCAAGCACACTGGGCATCCCTGCATAGTCCAGTCTCTGGAGAACAAACTTGACAAGCTCTTGGCTAGGATTAGGTGTCATTGTGGCATTGTGGACTGCCTCATGGTTGAGCCCAGCAGTACTGAGTCACGCCATCCAACCAGCATGTTCTCGTCAATATACTACATGAATAGGAGAGTAGTTTCTGAGATGTTGAGCTGCTCAGCCTCAGGTTTTCTCCTTGCTACCTTCGTCTGGAGTTACTCTGACCATTGTCAGCCCTGTCTATATTCCACCTCAGGCGAACACTGCTCTGTGTACACTCACACAGTTTCAGGCGTAGCACCAGGACGCCCTATAGTTATAGAACTTCAGCAGAGCGTATTATCTGGACAAATCTTTCTGACCTGCAGACCATCTACTACAAACAGTGCTGGACCAAAGCCAGGAGCCCCAGCCATCGTAACAATAGACTCTTCTTTCTGTTGAGGTCAAGGAAGCGCCTTCATTCTCTGAAGGCAAACAGAGGATGAGAAGGCACTTCTTCCCACAGGTCATTCAGGCTCGGAACCAAGGTAGCATCTAGGATCAAACACATTAAACACAGGACTTTTTACTGAACATTGACCACTAATTATTAAATACGTTTATACTAAAATTACAATAAGAAGTAAAACTCAAATAATTATTTATGTGGATGCTAGTGTGTGACTGCTGCACTATTTAAGGTGGAATGGAAATGATCATAGATTTAACATGGCAGTATGAATCTGGGTGACAAGAAGTAGTGCTCCACAGTCACTGTTTTAGTTTTACTGGTGTAGTAGTTTTCACATGTGAATCGTGCGAAGCAGCTACAAGAACTGCAAACAATAAAATAATAATAATAAAAATAAATAAATAATAAAAAACAGGAAAAAAAGAATGAAAACGTTTGGACCAGAGGATGAGAACATATTTGAGAAGTTGGGCAATGGGAAAAAATACTTACCTACCCAGCATTAGTTTATAATGATGACTGTCACAATTGTTAAAGGTAAGGGTTCTCATTTGATCGTTTTAATAGCTAGACACTTTATTTTATTAGTAATATGTAGGATTTAAACTAAAATAAAATGTATATACAGATAGAGCTTGGAATAGGTTGGTCTGTACCACTTAAGTGAAGTACGCAAGTGCAGTAACCTGACTGGTTGCCTCTGAACTGGCAGGTTTTGTAGGTTTTTGTGCGAGTACACAATCAGATTACAGTTCAGCTGTAAAAGGATGTACTTTGCAGATGGGTGACATGTTGACGAGTGGAATGACTTACAAATTTAGGAGGACATCTGATGAAGATGACCCAGCAGGAATAATACAGACACAGAGTAGACAGGGTTAGTACCAGAGGGGGGAGAAACCCATTCAAAACTCCATTTGTACAAATGCTTTAAATATTTATTTTCTGTATTGCTGTTAGTGGTGGAATTTGTTGTTTTAATGCTATAATAATAACTTTAATAATACAATAAACTTTACTAACAAACTTTAATAATAACTTTAAATACTTTCCCTTAAGAATACTTTTTTAATGCAGATAAATTAAATAAACTTCACTATGAAGTGAAGCACAAATATGATTATTAACGAAAGAGGCTTGTATGATGTGAAGCTGCTGTTTGAACTGATTTTATTGCCAGCTGCTTCATCTTTTTATTTTTTATGTAACCGCTATCTTGGTCAAATATTAGAGATAAGAGCCCGAGTTCTGTTTATGCCCTTAGCAGTATCAAATACCGTCTTAAAGAAACTGAGATGCAATTGGTATATATTATTTTTTTAAAGAATAATAGGAGGGTGCACTGATATAGAAGCAAATAGTTTACTGTATATTTAAATTCGCTTCAGTATAGATATTTTAAAACTATCACAGTTATTTCGAGTTTATACACAAATAAGGCCTGACTTTTCATTATCAAAATTAAAATATAAAGAGCATTCCATAACGTCTTCAAAAAACTTCTTTATGCTTTTCTCACTTGATTATAAATTAAACATGGCCCACACTGATAAATAAAAAAAAACAGGTGGGGAAAAAAAAACAAAATCAAAACAGGCCTTTTGGGAATGTAGAGACCCAAAACTAAATGGCTGTATCATTTCGAAGAGCTAACTAATCAGAGTACTCCAGCACACATGCCCAAAGCACAGACCACAGGCCAAGCACAGTTCTGATGATACCACAAGGCTCCCTCAGAAGTGCTTCTGAAAAGATTATTGTAGGAATTATTGAAGACTTAAAGGAATCCGTCCAGGCAAACAGGATCACTTTTAAAACTTATTTACAGGGTACAGAGAGTTTATCAACGGTGGACCCAACACAAAGACAGGGCAGACCTGGCAGGTAGACTAAGATGGTAGACTAAGACAGGTTAACCAGGAATGAGATGTTTTACATGATGGTACGGTGGATTACCATGAGAACTGTGCTGAAGACATGGCTACATTACAACCAGTCATGTAAGAGAGGTGTGGCAGGCTAAGTGCTGATATGAAACGTGTTCAAAGATTAGCATGTTAGCAGACATCACTGTCACACGTGACCCTCACTGTAGGAAAGAGACCATTAAGTTATTTGGTATGCCATCAGAGAGATAGTAAAGGTATTACGAGGGATCGTCCACTGGAACGAAAGGAAACTGTGAACAGCTGGATATTCATAAAGAGCTCTTATAAAGAGTCCATCTTGTTATAAAATAAATAAATAAAAATGAAAAAAAAATAAAATAGCTTTAAAGAAATTATATTAATTTTATATAATAAAATAAAAATAAACAATAAAAAAATTTAATCTTAATTAAAAAAAATAAAATAAAAATAAAAAATTATAAAATAATAATAAGTAGAGAATTTAAAAATATAAAAAAAAAAAATAGTATATATAAAAAAAAAAAAAAAAACTATAAATAAAATGGTTAAATTAAAATTAAAAATATATGACACTTAAAAATTAAAAAATATAAAAAATTAAATTAAAATATAAAAAAAACTTTAAAAAATAAATATGATAAATTATAAAGTTTAATGTATAAGTAATAAATACTTATAGATTATAAAAATAAAACTTAAAAAAATATTCTTAAAAAAACTATAAAAATAAAAATATATAAAAAGATTATTAAAGAAATTATAAATAATATCTTAAAAAATGATTATATTTAAAAAATATAAAAATAATTAAATACCTCTTATTATACAAAAAATGTTAAAAAAAATGACTTAAAATAATAATATAAAAAATTAATATATTTTATAATAATTAAAAAAATAAATAAAAAAAAAAAATTTTAAAATAAAATATCTAAAATAAAAAAAATTAATAAAATTAAAATCAAAGTAAAAAAGTATAGGTTCTACCTATATCGTGATCCCCAAGTAAACATAATAAATCAAAATACTATAAAAATATTAAATATAATTAATATTAAATGCAAAAATAAATTATATAAAATAAAACCCAATAGTAATAATTAATAATACAAGAAAAATAATAATAAAATAAAAAAAATTAAAATATAAATAAAAAAAAAATAAATATTATAAAAAAAATTAATAATAAAATAAATAGTAAAATTTAAATATATAAATAATAAATATAAATATTAAATTTTAAATAAATATAAAAATATTATTTATTAAAAAATTATAATAATATATAAAAAAAAAATATTAAAATACATAAATAAAAAAAATAAAAATATTATTAAAATAAATACAAAAAAAAAATAAAATTAAAAAAATAAAAAACAAAAATAAATTATAAAAAAAAATAAATTAATTAAAAACCCCTGCTGTGATGAAATGACATTAATGAAAACAGCCTCCATGACAGCTGATGCTCGTTGGAATAAGCCATTATAAATATTTATTATATGTCAGTTATGAAAGGCGTAGATATGATCTGGAATCCAAGGATGGCCTAAAAGAAAGACAGTTTAGGCATTTAGATGATAAATCAAGCTGGCTGAACATCTCATTTTGGGACTATGGCCATGTGGAGTTGGTCTCCACTTTGCTGTAGTAAAGGTTTCCACTGTTCTGGGAAGAAGTTCTACTAGATTCTGGAACATCGCTGAAGTTTCACTCACCATTCAGCCACAGGAGTTAGCCATTGAAGTTATGTGAGATGAAACTTGACTCACATTAACCATTTCAATTCATCCATCACAGGAGCCAAGTTGGGTTAAATCAAAGCCCTTAGGCTTATTATACAGTGGAGGAAATAAATATTTGAGCTCTTGCTGATTTTGTAAGTTTGCCCTCTGACAAAGATATGAACAGTCTATCATTTTAAGAGTAGGTTTAATTCTACAGTGAGAGATCGAATGTCAAAATGAAAATCCAGAAAATGACATTGTATAAAATATATAAATTTAATTGCATTTTGCAGAGAGAAATAAGTATTTGATCCCTCTACCAAACATTAAGAGTTCGCCTCCTACAGACCAGTTAGACGCTCCTGATCAATTCCTTACCTGCATTAAAGACAGCTGTCTTAAACTGTCACCTGTATAAAAGACACCTGTCCACAGACTCCATTAATCAGTCAGACTCTAACCTCTCCAACATGGGCAAGACCAAAGAGCTTTCTCAGGATGTCAGGGACAAGATCATATACCTGCACCAGGTTGGACTGGGCTACAGAACCTTCAGTAAGAGAAATGCTGACTATGTCCCAAAGAACACCATCCCCACTGTCCAGCATGGAGGTGGAAACATTGTTTTGGGGGGTGTTTCTCTGCTAAGGGCACAGGACTACTCCACCGCATCAATGGGAGAATGGATGGAGCCATATACTGTGAAATCCTGAGTGACAACCTCCGTCCCTCCACCCAGGACATTTGTAACGGGGAGGTTGAGGCAGGTTGCAAACGCACAGTGGTTTTATTCAAGATGGTCCGGGAGACAGGGGTCAAAACACAGGTGGGTATCAACAAAGACATGTCCCTAGAGAGAGTGACGACAGCCAGGAACAAAACAAGGCTCAAAACTCAGAATTAAACACAAACACAGGGAAGAAGAACTGAAGGGAAACACGGCTTAGA
This sequence comes from Prochilodus magdalenae, assembly GCA_024036415.1. Classification (NCBI taxonomy): domain Eukaryota; kingdom Metazoa; phylum Chordata; class Actinopteri; order Characiformes; family Prochilodontidae; genus Prochilodus; species Prochilodus magdalenae. The sequence continues at coordinate 219,343 of JAMWET010003782.1, read as the reverse complement.
CTCACAAGGGGGAAACAGAGACTTCACAACAGGCAGGGCAAACAAAGGGGTCTTAATAGAAGTCCAAACGAGTTACAGATTAGCATCAGGTGTGGGAGAGGGTGGAGCCAGGGGGGAGCAGAAAAATCGGTGCAATAACCTGAAGTAACCAGAGGGGGGCGTTGATTGACATGGACCTGACCAGACAGACAGACAAGGATGTGACAACATTAAAATGAGTGGTGTCTGGGTCTTCCAGCATGACAATGACCCAAAACATACAGCCAAGGCAACAAAGGAGTGGCTCAGAAAGAAGCACAGTAAGGTCACGGAGTGGCCTAGCCAGTCTCCAGACCTTCATCCCATAGAAACATATGGAGGGAGCTGAAGGTCTGAGTTGCCAAGCAACAGCCTCAAAATCTTAATGATTTAGAGATGATCTGCAGATGAGTGGACCAAAACTCCTCCTGACACGTGCTCAAACCTCATCAACTACAAAACACGTCTGACTGCTTTCCTTGCCAACAGGGGTTTTGCCACCAAGTGTTAAGAATGTTGACTAGAGGGATCAAATACTTATTCCTCCCTTCAAAATTAAATTTATATATTTTATACAATGTCATTTTCTGGATGTTCTTTTTGATATTCTACCTCTCACTGTTAAAATAAACCTACCCTTAAAATGTTCATATCTTTGTCAGTGGGCTAGAACAAAAAAATTCACAACGGGAAAGTTACAAAAACCTTTCCTTCTGTGTTTCAAACCCATCCTCAAAGCAAGGATCAAATATTTATTTCCTCCACTGTGTGCTCAGGATTTCTCCTTTCTCTCTCGCCACTTTCACTCAATTCATGCTCTTTGTCCACCTGCATGGCGTTCTTGCTCTACACCTGTCTTGCTCAGGGATGTTGCTAGATCCTAAATATTACTTAGAGCCCCAAATGAATATAGATCTTTAGCCTAAATCAGTGTGTTTTGGACTCCATTTCTACCAGTCATATCAGTCCTTGTTGCAGTACTCGCGTCTCCATGAATGGTCTTGTTTCTGTCTTACTGTAAGGTGAATTGGGAAATTGTTCTTAGATGAGAGGAATATCAACGTCAAAAAGAACAAAACTGGACTACACATGTTTAAAATATGTTTCGGAGTAAATTTCAACAAATATATAACTATATATTTTAAATTGTTGTGACTTATAAGAAAAACAGAAGTTCCTTCACTGCTAACAGTCAGCAAAAGACTCAAAAGCAGCTATGTCTCAGGGAGACTGGTTCTCAGGGGGACAACGCAAGAGGACAATGACCAGGTTTGTCGGCTGTTGTACAAGCTGTTTGGCTCAGGGATGAGGCCCAGTTATAGTGTCGATTTCAGCAGGGTCTTGATGTGGTTTTGCCTCAGGACTCTTTGTTAGCTTGTGACCAAATGCTTTCACATCAAGTTTAAGGTACACCAGTGGTGAAGGAAAAGGTTCTCGGTGGCCCTGTCAGGTTTCTCTCTGCAGCCAGTACACCAATTCCCCCAGTTGGTCTTTCAGATTCAATAAGCCCTCCAGGTCAAAATCTGCCCTAGTGGTGTTGTTAAGTCTAAATCAAGTCTCACCCCGCCCAATCAACGTTAGTTGTCTTGAGTCAGACATCATAAACAGAAGCCAATCAGAGGAGGAGCTGGAAAAAAAGAGATAGCTTTTCAAAACAATCTGTAGTAAAACAAACGATCCCACCTCCTGCAAATTCCTGTAAATAAACGGTTGTAATTTGATAATAAATAGACTTATTTAAAATAAATTTAATATTTAAAAACTTCTATATCTTAAAGATACTACATCGTTTTCAGGAAAAATGGTGATGACAGAAAGACAGAGATAGTAAAGACGGTCCAAACTCCAAAACACCATTTACAACAAAGTCACATTTAGGAGTATGCCATAAAGATGACCCTAAAATGGGTAATGGGGAAAACCAGACCCACAACCTGACTCATATCACCACAATCCCGACAGTTGCAAAAACTTCCCAATCGTTAGAGAAGTGATTACTAATATCAGAGGGACTGACCTCGTGAGTGATGGGTTTATGAGGCATACCACCTCAGGATAATAACAAGCGCATAACCTTGTTAGAAAACCAAAATTCCAACATAGATTGAAATACCAAAGATCTCATGAAAACAGTTTCCAGTTCAGGCTCATGTGAAGATGTTACTGTCTAACAAACAATGCTCAGGTGCGGATTTATGTTGGATATGAATGGTGGGGCGGGGAGAGCTACAGTTAAAAACATGTCACTGTGAGAATTACATTTTACATATCTGAGAGTATTAATAACTCTGGTATGTGGTAATAACTGATCTGAAGTCCAGGCTGAAAATTAGGCTCCTGAATCCAAGAGGTTATTATTTACATTTTTCAAATTACTCTATATTATTTATATGAGATGCACCATTATTATAATCGACATCCTTATCCACACATGACTGATCACATGTTCTCCCGCTTTGTTGGAAATGAGACGCTACAGTCCCAGGCGGGCCTTTTCAAGGTTAAGGATTTAATACTACTGGTATATAAAAAATCAGAAACCACAAAGTGCCATGAATTTACTTGATACCCTTAAAGTAAACAACAATTTTGCTTAAAAAAAAAAGATGAACCGAAAAGAAGATGCAGTAACATTTCAAGGAGGCTTTATTGTCCTTTGCATCACACCTGGTGGTGCGCTATGGTGGAATTGATTGACCAATAGTCCTCTGCAAGAGAAAAAAAAAATATCAGAAAGGCCCCCCAAATTCCACACTGGAAGATTTTAATACTGAAACAATATATCATTATTGTGAAGCGAACACACACATTTCACCATCAACCTTTTTCGGCCCACCGAACCTAGTATCTAGCATACCCCTTCTCATCCCAGAAGGGAGTTTGATCTGCAACGCACTAGAGAGGCATCTCAGAAAATCTACTTCATGTGTTAATTTACTGTAGAGTTCAGTATTATTAAAAAAGTACTAAATAGTAAATATTATGTCCTAACAAGTCTGCATGTTAAAAACTTCTAAGCCCGCTTATTCCCACCCGTCATGTAGTAATTCTGAAAAATGTTTAATGATTTTCAATCTAAAACACGGCTTAATTTATATAGGGATATTATAATGTATCACAAATCACAAAAACACATCATTCATGTTCTACATGGAGTCACAGTGTGTAGGCCACTAGAGGAAAAAATCAATAGAGATTTGATGAAAATTGTTTTAAGTAATTCACTTTATATAATCGTCTGCAGACATGGACTTTTAGAGGAAAAGTTTGAAGCAGTGGAGGGAATCAGGCTGCAGATATCAAGCAGGAATGACCAGGAGACCAACACCAAATGCCCCTCACAAATCTGGCAACCCAAAAGGGAAGGTATTAGGGAAGATGCAGTGCTACAAAACAAAATCAGACCATTCAAATCCAAATACATCAAAAACTGTTGTCCCGCTTCATCAAAACTTGCTCCAAAATATGTTTATCACTGTCTGTTGTATTCTATTACCATCATGCCATATGTCTATTCTAATCATGATAGCTCCTGGATCCATCCTAAAATAGTGTAATCTTAATCACAGACATTTCTAGTGGTTTTTAGAACTTTGTGCTGAAACTATGGTAGATTTTAGAACTACAAATAGAGAATCTTCTGTACATAATAAAAAAGCCTAAATAGAAAAAGAAATCTGACTGTGTAAATTTAAAATTTAAAATGTAGCTTTACATTTCATCTGTCCTGTGGCAAGCAGGGGTTTATGGCGTGAACACTGCCATAGGGAAGACATGGGATGCACATATTCAAATTATACATTATGCAGCTGAATGGCAAACAAGCAAAACCTATAACTGTAATAAATGGGCATCATTTTATTGCAATTTAGCTAAAAAATAATTACATAGTACTTTACCTTTTTTCCCTTCACACTTACCTGGTTCAAATACAATAGAACTTAATTTGTATGTAAACAAATTATATAATATGCTATTAATAATTAACCACAGTAAATTATCCTTTCGTTAATGTGTAGGAACAGTAATTGGCAAATTAGCCCATTAATTTTTAATCCGCTTTTCTGTTGTCATGTGAACTACCGGAGCTTCTGCTGCATGTATTTGATAATATAATTTATATAGTGAAATCGTCTTAGAGTATGTGAGTAATGACTGAGATGTTCTTGTATTGTAATTATAGAACTTGAAGACAGTATGTCAGTTTACTGTAGAACATGCACGTCTTAGGTCTTTACAAGTAAGGATAAAAACAAGGGTAAAGGGTTACTTGTGTTTTCAGCAGTCCGGATAAAAGGCCCCATGGAAATGGAGGCTCGGTCATGGATGTCCACAGACCGTCCAGCTCTGTGCTGGTGTCCAGGGGAACAGTTCTGAAAGTGTTAAATCAGGTTAGTTTGGTTAAGAAACGTGCAGCACTAACATAGAACTAAAGTTAGGATCTCTTTGACCTCTGCTAATACAGGTCACTGAGAGAGTGATAGTGACTGAATAGGTGAACATGATCCCAATGTCATTTTTTTTCCCAAACTTTGAAGCTGGGTCTATGCTCTGTATCTATAGACAGGTGAAATTAAACACCACATCCAATATCTGTATGTTAGTAAGTGGGCAGTGATTTAATCTTAAAAGATTACATTCTTAATGTAAATGTGTGATATACTTGCTTTTACTTGTACTTCTAAATCAGTATTCAGACATCAAAGACTGCTAATTAGAAAGACAGACCTGACGTTTTTATTTTTTCAGTGACTCTCGTAACTGATGGATGAGTAAATGATGCTGCTTGGATATTGGAATTTTGGATATTGGAAGTTATTGTAGTGAACATGTTAAAACTCACCGCTGCACAGTTGTTGTTCTGTAGAAGGCAGAGGTGGACGGTGCAGTGAAGGAAAACTTTGGAGTAGTTTCCGTTAAAGACCAACATCTTGAATAAGAAATGTCCAGTGGTGGTGATGCCGTTCTGAAGAACCTTCACTGTGGGATCATCTGGATTTGGACACCTGAAAATATGGTATTGGTTTTTGACATCAGTGCATCTAACCCAGCCGAGATCTAAAAGCACAATGACAGAATTCTAAATCTAGCTGAAAAGAGTTTGGCCCATTGATTCCCCTACCGGTTAATGATGAGGTCCCAGCGGACAGCGAAGTTCTGGTCATTCACAGGAGTGACCCAACAGGAATCTATCACTGTGGCAATCTGACGGCCGTCCACTCCCTGAACAGTCACCGCCATAAAGATCTGCTGGTCCACCACTATGTCCTCAGTGCCATCATAGGGGTGGGTGAAGGCAGCGTCCTGATAGGGAATCATCCTGACCTGGTACAGCCCCTGACCGTCTGGAAGGCTCTTGTGCACTATGCTGTTGAAATGTCCAATCACAGTTTGATCACAAATGGTACGTATGCTGGGGTCTGATGTTTGTGTAAATGCCAGATTAGTATATAACAGTTGCATATATGTGCTATATGCTGAACCGTATGTGGCAACATTGCAGTTATTGAGTTCTGGTGTTTCAGACACACACACAGCAGGGCTGCTGAATTCCCTATCCTCTGTCGCATCACATTACATGGCTTTAAACAAACTCTGAAAGCAACATCAGCACAGCAGCTGTGTGTCAGAAGCTTCATGAATTGGGTTTCTATAGCTGAGCAGTCATGCAATCACTACACGCAATGCCAAGTGTCAGCTAGAGTAGTGTAAAGAACGCCACCTTGAAGCGACTGTGTAGGAACGACACTTCAAGGAAGTCCTTTGTAGCCGTGACATTTAGGTAAGACTAATAGTCCTGTACTTTACCTCTGCAGAGGGCTGAACTCTGTGTCCATGGTGAGTGTCTGTCTGAGATTATAAACGCAGGAGAAACGCACTTCCAGCTCCTTCTTTCTGCTGATGGGCCCTCCTGCTGAGTCAGCTACACCCTGGATGGAGTTCTCGTAGATGAAGTGGGTACCGTTGGCCTGTAGGTAGCGGTATTCATGTTTAAGTCTCTTGTGAATAACAAGCTGCTTGTTAAGTAGCCTAATACAGTCCGTCTTTGGTGTATGTGCTCGCATTTAGAATGTATAAGCTGTGTTTGCAGGAAGCACTGCGATGTGTGAATATCACCACCCAGGAGTTAAATCAGTCTGTGTGGTTCTGTTCAGTGTACCGTGAGGTTTGTGCCACAGATGTGCTCATCGTTATCAAAGTGGAACACCAGTCTGCCGTTCTGGAGAGTTCCTCGGCAGCTGGGGTCACTCAGGTGCAGGACGTTAGTGGGGAAACCAGCTTCAAAGAGCTGACAGCGGGACAGAGACATGGTGCCAGAGCTGCTCTCACAGGTTTCTCTGGAGTCTGAGATAAAGAGGACAGAGGAGGAAACGGCAGAGGGTGACTGACTGCGGTGACACAGACATGCACTTCAATTTATAAAAACTAGTCTTGATTTGGTGTTTTTACCGTAAGACCTGTCACTCATTCTGGTGCGATCACCATTACAGAAACAGCCATAGACCCCGTCTCTCTCCCCACACCTCTCATCCTTAGTGCAGTTCAGCTGGATACAGTTGTCCAAAACTGTTAGGACCACCAAACAGAAAAAAATCAAGATCATTTTCTTTTCTGTGGAAAATCAATTTTCACCCAGATGTCGTCACTTACCACCAATATTCAATCACCCCTATGCCTAAACTAGATTTGGGAACAATCAGAAGAAACTGTTCTGCTGACCTGAATGACCCTGATGGAATGTGTAGCTATAATAGATCAGAGGAGTCGGACTGAGCTAGCCTATGTAGCGATTTAAAAGCGAACATTAAAATCTTAAAATTAATCCTATGCTGTAAAGGGAGCCAGTATAGGGAGGCCAGCATGGGAGAAATGTGCTCGTGCTTGCGTGTTCCTGCTAAAAGATGGGCTGCAGCATTTTGGACTAGCTGTAAACGTGAAGGGGGGCCTGGCTAGCAACAATATAGAAATAATCAAGTGTGGAGGAAATAAAAGCATGTATAACCCCTTTATCTTTTAACCTTCTAAAAGGTTAAAAAATAAAAAAAGGCTTGACCTAAAAGTTTCAGCTAAAAAAAAAAAAAGATTTAATAACCAAGTTAATCTGTTTATATAGTTTAAAATCACTGTACATGAACACATACGTTTTTAGAAACCTAAATATTAATTCATTTTACTGCACAGTCTTACATTAAATGAAATAAAATAAGCAGTGACTGTATATTAAAAATAAACCTCTATGCTGAATGTAGAATACTTAGTTATGTGAAACAAACACAAACCCATACGTGAAGTTCTGGTGGTGGTGCCTGAAAAACAAAACACCAAAGAATTATAAATTACTAAAGATGTTATAGATGACCCACAACATTAACTAATAATGCAGAGCGAGGCTTGTACTGGTTTCAGATTCCTGGTTTGACTCTTCATATGGTTCAGCGGTTCCCAAACCTGGTCCTGGACGACTCCCTGACCTGTATATTTTAGCGTTAGCCGTCCCAGCTAGAAATGATCTGTTGTATAAACGTTCTGAGAATTTGCTATGCAGCGTTACAAAAGTTCTTTCAGTATAAAACTTTCTTTTGGTTCCCACATTCTTTCTAAAGGTAGTACTCTGTCACCTCAGATCTCAGTAACATCTATACAACAGCCTGTCTACAAATAATGTGCATTACAAAAACAAATGGACAATAATTAAAAAGATAAAGTCGGAAGAAGCAAGGCATGTTGGTAAAGTGACTACAAAAGAATATCAGTAATATCACCTGGAGTTTTGGTGGTGGATTCTGAGGAGGAACAAAAACACAGAGCTGTAAATTACAACACATACGACCCCACTAAGCCGAAAGGCAATGGCTGCATATCCCTGGTCCAGTTACATCACTTGTTGATTTACTAAGTTACAATAAGTTACACATCCTCTATAGAGATCAAACCTAAATATAAATTTACTTTAGTGCACAATTTCTCTTTATTTTCTGAGTTTAACTTACTGAAAAAATAAAACATCAAATATTTATTATGTGCTACAACTTTCTGTTTACATCACACTGCATGCTTTATTTTTCCCAACATCTAAAATATCAGAATATAAACACTATCACTACATACGGTGATGTGAAAAAGTGTTTGCCCCGTCATGATTTCTTATCATTTGCAGGTTTGTCTCTTAAATGTTTCAAATCATCAAACTAATTAAAAAACCTCAGGTCTCAGTAACATCCATACAACAGCCTGTCTACAAATAATGTGCATTATAAAAAGAAATGCACAATAATTAAAAAGATGAAGTCTGAAGAAGCAAGGCATTTTTGTAACGTGACTGCAAAAGGATATCAGTAATCCTACCTGGAGTTTTGGTGGTGGATTCTGAAGAGGTACAAAAACACAGAGCTGTAAATTACAACACATACAACCCCACAAAGTCCAATGGCAACGGCTAAATATAATTTTTATTATATATTTTATATATATATATTTATTTTAGTGCACAATTTGTCTTTTCTATATTTTCTATGCTACAACATACTACAACACTGCATGATCTATTTCTCACAACGTCTAAAATTCTGAAAATAAACAGTGACTGGGCATGTACATGACTGTAGACACTTTAATGTATATCCCGTACGTCTGCTCTTCTGGACACTCTAGACGCTTTACTGTATATCCTGTACGTCTGCTCTCTTGGACGCTGTAGACATTTTACTGTATATCCTGTATATCTGCTCTTTTGGACACTCTATATATACTTTACTGTATGTCCTGTACATCTGCACTCCTGGACACTCGAGACACCAATAGAAGTGTGCAGTAATTTAAACTTTTGAATAAATAAACATATAGTATTTGATATGTACAGTAAGTTATGTGTACTCCCCACACTGCATGCTTTATTTTCACCCAACATCTAAAATATTCTGAAAATAAACACTGACTGTACATAAACATGCACGTCTAAGCTGAACGAAGTACACTTGGTGAAGATGAGCTACTTAAATGTTCTGTATTCTCTACAGACCCTGCACTATATCACTACATGTGTATATATGGTTATGTAAAACAAATACAAACCAACACGTGAAGTTCTGGTGGTGGTGCCTGAAAAACAAAACACCAAAGAATGATAAATTACAAAAGATGTTACAGATGACCCACGACATAAACTCATATAATGCAGATTCCTGGTTTGACTCTTCATATGGTTCAGTGGTTCCCAAACCTGGTCCGGGACGACTCCCTGACCTGCATATTTTAGCGTTAGCCATTCCAGCTAGAAATGATCTGTTGTATAAACGTCCTGAGGATTTGCAATGCAGCGTTACAGAAGTGCTTTCACTATAACACTTTCTTTTGGTTCCCACATTGTTCTTTCTAAAGGTAGTACTCTGTCACCTCAGATCTCAGCGACATCCATACAACAGCCTGTCTGAACAAATGGACAATAATTAAAAAGATAAAGTGGAAGAAGCAAGGCATGTTGGTAAAGTGACTACAAAAGAATATCAGTAATCCCACCTGGAGTTTTGGTGGTGGATTCTGAGGAGGAACAAAAACACAGAGCTGTAAATTACAACACATACGACCCCACAAAGCCGAAAGGCAACGGCTGCATATCCCTGGTCCAGTTACATCACTTGTTGATTTACTAAGTTACAATAAGTTACACATCCTCTATAGAGATCAAACCTAAATATAAATTCACTTTAGTGCACAATTTCTCTTTATTTTCTGAGTTTAACTTACTGAAAAAATAAAACATCAAATATTTATTATGTGCTACAACTTTCTGTTTACATCACACTGCATGCTTTATTTCTCCCAACATCTAAAATATCAGAATATAAACACTATCACTACATACGGTGATGTGAAAAAGTGTTTGCCCCGTCATGATTTCTTATCATTTGCAGGTTTGTCTCTTAAATGTTTCAAATCATCAAACTAATTTAAAAACCTCAGGTCTCAGTAACATCCTTACAACAGCCTGTCTACAAATAATGTGCATTACAAAAAGAAATGCACAATAATTAAAAAGATGAAGTCTGAAGAAGCAAGGCATTTTTGTAACGTGACTGCAAAAGAATATCAGTAATCCTACCTGGAGTTTTGGTGGTGGATTCTGAAGAGGTACAAAAACACAGAGCTGTAAATTACAACACATACGACCCCACAAAGTCCAATGGCAACGGCTAAATATAATTTTTATTATATATTTTATATATATTTTTATATATATATATATATATATATATTTATTTTAGTGCACAAATTGTCTTTTCTATATTTTCTATGCTACAACATACTACAACACTGCATGATCTATTTCTCACAACGTCTAAAATTCTGAAAATAAACAGTGACTGGGCAGGAACATGACTGTAGACACTTTAATGTATATCCCGTACGTCTGCTCTTCTGGACGCTCTAGACGCTTTACTGTATATCCTGTATATCTGCTCTTCTGGACGCTGTAGACATTTTATTGTATATCCTGTACATCTGAACTCCTGGACACTCGAGACACCAGTAGAAGTGTGCAGTAATTTAAACTTTTGAAAAAATAAACATATAGTATTTGATATGTACATTAAGTTATGTGTACTCCCCACACTGCATGCTTTATGTCTCCCAACATCTAAAATATTCTAAAAAGTAAACACTGACTGTACATAAACATGCACGTTTAAGCTTCATGAAGTACACTTGGTGAAAATGAGCTACTTAAATGTTCTGTATTCTCTACAGACCCTGCACTATATCACTACATGTGTATATATAGTTATGTAAAACAAATACAAACCAACACGTGAAGTTCTGGTGGTGGTGCCTGAAAAACAAAACACCAAAGAATGATAAATTACAAAAGATGTTATAGATGACCCACGACATAAACTCATATAATGCAGAGCGAGGCTTGTACTGGTTTCAGATTCTTGGATTGACTCTTCATATGGTTCAGTGGTTCCTAAACCTGGTCCTGGACGACTCCCTGACCTGCATATTCTAGTCTTCACCGAGATCCCGACACACCTGATCCCACTAATCTACTTATTAATAACCCTATCCTGAGTTGAAGTGGGTGTGCTTTGGCAGGAAAACACAGACAAGTGCAGGACAGAGGGTTCTCTAGGACAAGAGTCGGAAACTACCTCATCACTAGTGCAGATCAAACACACCCTTCACATATCTTAACTAAGTGTGTGCAGTTCACTCTCTGTCATTAAACAGCAAGTACTAGTACAGAGTAACCTTACCGAGAGTACTAGTAGCAGTGTCTGCAGAAACAACAGAGAGAAAAAACATCAGGTGATTAATACATCTGCTCTTCTGGAAAATCTATAGACACTTTGCTGTATATCCTGTACATGTTCTGTCCTGGACACTCTAGACACTTTACTGTATATTCTGTACATCTGCTCTCCTGGACACTCTAGACATTTTACTGTATGTCTTGTACATCTGCTCTTTTGGACACTCCAGAAATTTTAATGTATATGCTGTACAACTCTTCTCCAGGACACTCTAGACACTTTATATCCTGTATATCTGCACTCCTGGACACTCCTGACACATTACTGTAAATCCTGTACATCTGCAATCCTGGACATTCTATAGACACTTCACTGTATATCCTGTACATCTGCACGCCTGGACACTCTAGACACTTTACTGTATATCCTGCACATTTGCACTCCTGGAAATTCTAGACATTTTCCTGTATATCCTTTACATCTGCTCTCCTGGACACTCTAGACACTTTACTGTATATCCTGCACATTTGCACTCCTGGAAATTCTAGACATTTTCCTGTATATCCTTTACATCTGCACTCCTGGACAATCCAGACCCTTTTGTATATCCTGTACATCTGCATTCCAGGACTCTGCAGAAACTTTACTGTATATCCTGTACATCTGCTCTTCTGGACACTCTATATATACTTTACTGTATATCCTGTACATCTGCACTCCTGGACACTAGACACTTTACTGTATATCCTGTACATCTGCTCTTCTGGACACTCTAGACACTTTACTGTATATCCTGTACATCTGCTCTCCTGGACACTCTAGACACTTTACTGTATATCCTGTATATTTGCACTCCTGGACACTCTTGACACTGTGCTGTATATCCTATGCATCTGCTCTTCTGGACAATCTATAGACACTTTGCTGTATATCTTGTACTTGTTCTCTCCTGGACACTCTACACACTTTACTGTATATCCTGTACATCTGCTCTCCTTGACGCTCTAGACACTTTACTGTATATCCTGTACATCTGCATTCCAGGACACTCCAGACACTTTACTGTATATCCTGTACATCTGCATTCCAGGACACTCCAGAAACTTTACTGTATATCCTGTACATCTGCTCTTCTGGACACTCTATATATACAATTTACTGTATATCCTGTATAACTGCTCTTCTGGACACTCTAGACACTTTACTGTGTATCCTGTACGTCTGTTCTCCTGGACACTCTAGACATTTTACTGTATATCCTGTATATCTGCATTCGAGGACACTCCAGAAACTTTTCTGTATATCCTGTACATCTGCTCTTCTGGACACTCTATATATACAATTTACTGTATATCCTGTACATCTGCACTCCTGGACACTCAAGACACTTTACTGTATATCCTGTATGTCTGCTCTTCTGAACACTAGACACTTTACTGTATATCCTGTATGTCTGCTCTTCTGGACACTCTAGACACTTTACTATATATACTGTACATCTGCTTTCCTGGACACTCTAGACAATTTACTGTATGTCCTGTGCATCTGCTCTCCTGAATGCTGTAGACATTTTACTGTATATCTTGTACATCTGCACTCATGGACACTCTAGACACTTCACAGTAAATCATGATCATCTGCTCTCCTGGACACTCTAGACACTTTGCTGTATATCGTGAACATCTGCACTCCTGGACTGCTTTAGACACTTTGCTGTATATCCTGTACATCTGCTCTTCTGGACACTCTAGACACTTTGCTGTATATCCTGTACATCTGCTCTCCTGGAAAATCTAGACACTTTACTGTATATCCTGTACATCTGCACCTCTGGACACTCTAGACACTTTACTGTATATCCTGCACATTTGCACTCCAGGAAATTCTAGACATTTTCCTGTATATCCTGTACATCTGCTCTCCTGGACACTCTAGACACTATACTGTATATCCTGGACATCTGCACTCCTGGACACTTTATACACTTTACTGTATATCCTGTGCATCCCCAGTCCTGGACTCCTCTACACACTTTACTGTATATCCTGTACATCTGCTCTTCTGGACACTCTAGACACTATTTCTTGCCTAATTGTAATAAGTGAGATTTATCTATAGCAGTATGTAGTATTTAGATTTTTTAGTTTAAGAGTTAATAATATTTGCTGAGCCAGCACCTACCTATTTAGGTTCATTCTGTACAAACAGTTTTTGTTTTGTTTAACTGTGCTGTATTGTAAAAAGTTCAAGTTACTGGTTACTGGGCTGCTAAATTTCCTCAACAAGGTTCTATCTATCTATCTATCTATCTATCTATCTATCTATCTATCTATCTATCTATCTATCTATCTATCTATCTATCTATCTATCTATCTATCTATCTAACAAATATCAATATCCCTACCTGGAGTTTTAGTGGTGGAGTCTGAAGAAAACAAAAACAAAGAGCAATAAATTACAACACATAAGACCCCACAAAGTCGAATACCAAAGGCTGCACGCTCAGTTACATCAGTAGAAGTGTGCTGTAATTTAAACTTTTGAATAACTAAACATATAGTATTTGATATGTACATTAAGTTATGTGTACTCCCCACAGTGCATGCTTTATTTCTCCCAACATCTAAAATATTCTGAAAATAAACACTGACTGTACATTAACATGCACTTCTAAGCTAAACGAAGTACACTTGGTGAAGATGAGCTACTTAAATGTTCTGTATTCTCTACAGACCCTGCACTATATCACTACATGTGTATATATAGTTATGTAAAACAAATACAAACCAACACGTGAAGTTCTGGTGGTGGTGCCTGAAAAACAAAACACCAAAGAATGATAAATTACAAAAGATGTTACAGATGACCCACGACATAAACTCATATAATGCAGAGCGAGGCTTGTACTGGTTTCAGATTTTTGGATTGACTCTTTATATGGTTCAGTGTTTCCTAAACCTGGTCCTGGATGACTCCCTGACCTGCATATTCTAGTCTTTATCGAGATCCTGACACACCTGATCCCACTAATCTACTTATTAATAACCCTATCCTGAGTTGAAGTGGGTTTGCTTTGGCAGGAAAACACAGACAAGTGCAGGACATAGGGTCCTCTAGGACAAGAGTCGGAAACTAAGTCGTCACTATAGTGCACACGATCCAAACACCCACCCCCTCATATATCTTAACTAAAGTGGTGTGCAGTTCACTCTCTGTCATTAAACAGCAATGGTACTATTACAGAGGAAACCTTACCGATGAGAGTACTAGTAGCAGTGTCTGCAATGAGTAAAACAACAGAGAAGAAAAAACATCAGGTGATTAATACAGCCAATCAATTCACTTCATCTCTACTGTCTTCATAGGTCTACTTTGGGTAATAGGAAAATACTGTACAGATGATGCTCTGTTAGTTTCTGAATCATGTTCAGAAAACTGAGTTTTAACATGTTAATTCCATGGATTAGGTGGTGGTCTACAGCAGCCTTAATTCAGGGGGTTCGTTCTGCTGAGGTCTGGACTTCTTGTTTGAAGGAGGAACTACTCAGCTCCAGGTGAATCTATGTCTGCACTCCTGTACACTCTAGGCACAATACTGTAAATCCTGTACGTCTGCACTCCTGGACACTCTAGACACTTTACCATATATCCTGTACATCTGCGTTCCAGGACAGTCCAGACACTTTACTGTATATCCTGTGCATCTGTATTCCAAGACACTCCAGACATTTTACTGTATATCTTGAACATCTGCACTTCTGGACACTCTAAATATAATTTACTGTATATCCTGTACACCTGCTCCTCTGGACATTCTAGACATTTTCGTGTATATCCTTTACATCTGCACTCCTGGATACTCCAGATCCTTTTGTATATCCTGTACATCTGCTCCTCTGGACATTCTAGACATTTTCGTGTATATCCTTTACATCTGCACTCCTGGATACTCCAGATCCTTTTGTATATCCTGTACATCTGCATTCCTGGACACTCTAGACACTTTACTGTATATCCTGTATATCTGCACTCCTGGACACTAGACAGTTTACTGTATATCCTGTATATCTGCTCTTCTAAAAACTTTAGACACTCTACTGTATATCCTGTACATCTGCACTCTTGGATACTCTAGACACTTTACTGTATATCCTGTACATCTGCTCTCCTGGACACCCTAGACACTTCACTGTATATCCTGTATGTTTGCACTCCTGGACACTCTAGACACTGTACTGTATATCTTGCAAATCTGCTCTTCTGGACAATCTATAGACACTTTGCTGTATATTCTGTACATATGCAATATACATAATATATAAAAACATATCCTGCACAACTGGACACTGTAGACATTTTATTGATATACCAACATATGCACATTGTTATTGTCATTATCTGCTGATAGTTGTGGCCCTTGCATATTTATTTATTTTGTTGTAGATATTTCTTGCCTCACTGTAATTGGTGAGATTTATTTATCTATATCAGCATGTACTATGTATAGTTTTTAGTTTAATATTTAATAATATTTGCCTGCACCTACTTATTTACCTTCATACTGTACAAACAGTTTTTGTTTGTTTTACTGTGCTGTAATGTGAAACTGCTCCTGGCTGCTAAATTTCCTTAATAAAGTATCTATTGATCGATCTATCCATCTATCAAACAAATATAAATAATCCTACCTGGACGTTTGGTGGTGAAGTCTAAAGAAAACAAAAAGCACAAGAAATTACAACACATATGACCCCACAATGTTGAACGGCAATCCCAAAGGCCTTATCACACCAGTAATCAGTAAAGTGTATACATCACTTTATTCTATAATTTTTATAAATATGGATTTATTAAGTATGTATATAATACTGCATATATATATATCAAATTAAAATATTCTGAAAAAGTAAAAAAGTGACTGACATGCATGCACATTAAAATGCACTTTGTGATGTTGAGCTCCTAAAGTTTTGTGTATTCTATACAGACCCTTCACTATATCACTAGATATAAACTGTATTTAGGTTTATAAAATACCATACAGTAAAAAAATTACAACACATGTTACAATTGACAGACAACACAAACTCATAAACGCAGAGGAAGGCTTATACTGGTTTCAGATTCCTGGTGTGTGCAGTTCACTCTCTGTCATTAAACAGCACATACTGGTACAGAGTAATCTTACCTAGAGTTTCAGTAGTTGTGTCTTCACAAGCGACAGAAAGAAAACACATCCGGTGAAAAATACAGAGAATTAATTCACACATTTTGTGCATTTATAAGAATAATGATTATCAGAAACACAGTAAACAATATATGCCTTGGTCAATGAACAATCCAATTAACAGGTCTGTGTAACCAAAATAACGTTTGGACTTTTTCCTTATGTAGTCTTTCGACTTAGAGTAGTTTAGCACACAATCATGTGGGAATCATTTAAACCCTACACTTAGAAAATAGTACAAAGACATCACATCACGATGTGGGAAATTGTAATGTCTACTTTAAATTTAGTGCAAAATTTCAAAATAATTGTGACAGGTTCATGCTTGCTACAGTGTCAGTTACCTCTTCTTTTAAAAACAAAGTACTGACTTGTTTCTAATGACCTTAAATAGCTGTGAATGTTTACACACTTTAATAAAAAGTCTAATAGCTTGTTAATTCATGTTAATAATACAATTTTATTAATAAGTACTGAATAAATAATGATTATTAATTATTATTCATTGATGTTTATATATTATTAATTAATAATGAAGTAGTACTTTACCCTCTTGCTAATGTGTGATACATAAACCTGTCCTTAATCCTTAGTAATTTATTATTAAGTGATAGTACATGCTTTAAAAAAATATATTTTTAGCATAATAAAACACGAGATACTATGCTATTCAACAGTTAATATATTTTAGGCATTATTTCTTTCTGGTATGCTGGGTTAGTTTCTGTTCTGCTTTGCTCTTGCTCACATCTCTCACTTTAGAACTTTAGTGTGTTATGTCAAACTAAAAAATACAGAAAAAGAGAGGAACAGATATGCAAAGCACTGAGTTCTTCAGTAATATATCTCTCTCCTATAAAGGGAAATTAGTGATTTATAATCATGTCTTAGTAATGAATAAACACAATTGATTTCATATTGTTAGTTAACTCCTAATGTCAAAACTTTAACACTTCAGTTGTTACTCTTTTGCTTAATGTTAACACACCAGTGTTAATGTTCTATTACTTAATATTAGTGAGTAAACACTCATTGTGTAGTACAACTGTATCGTTTAGACTATGGTTTCATTTCCCTAGAAAACACACTTATTCATACGCAGAGGGAACAAGTGGAAATATAACAGTCAGGTATAGTAGTAGAGGTAAACACCTGCACAGTAAGCTGAGAAGCAGAAGGATGGACTGATGAACTCATATACATAATAATTTCCTGGGCATGCTTTCACTTGAATAGGGTGGGATTTGAAGTAACAACAGTCATTGTTCCAGCTCCCGCAGACCTCTCGGATGACCACTCCATCTTCCAGCTCTGGGTGAGGACCATTTAGCCAGAGAGGGGCATTAGTGCCACAGCTGCGCTCACTAACACACGAGTCTGGCATCTGAACACTTTTCTCCTCATAGAAAAGTCGATACCATCCGTTCCAGTTAATATACATGTCACACTCGTACATGTTGTATGTGTAATTGGTAGATCTCCAGGTGTCCTTCAGTACATTGTAGTTGGAACAAGGGTCAACACTGGGAACGGTAAACGCAACTGTATGGAAACATTGAAGAGATGTTTAGTATGATACACAGGTTATGCTAACCGTAATATTTGGTTAAACGTTCCTTAACAAAGCAAATTCTTGTTTTTGTCTGGTCTATTAAGGATGCATGCTGTACAATTTTTTTGCCCCTGTAAAAAAAGAAAACGGTTAAAATAATAAATAAATAAATAGTTATATAAATAGATAATCTGACATCCATAACACACTAAATATGGTATTTTGAAACCTTGAATTAGTTAGTTTTGAAAAAATAATATAAAGATAATGTCATATCAAAGTTGTCTATGGACAAAGACCAAATGTACCAGTCAATATCCTACCTCTGGCCATTAGTTTACCCATTGTAGTTTTTTTCTAAATCTCCAAAGCTTTCTTTTAAATGCTGTGCAAAATCAATTTATCCAATTTTATCACTACCTTAACATCTAAAATGTAGCTAGACATCTACTGGATTTTATGAATAATGAATAATTTATTCAGTAAAAACCTTTCCATTACAGCATTTCTAACTGTTTTTCTCAACATGAAATGTATATATTATGAGTAAATAAAGTGATTGTTTAACTGACTTACTGCCTATGGATATACAATCAGGTACTTGTGTAGTGCTCTTAATTAAACTGTGTAATCAGATATCAGTCCATGAGAACAACTACATTCAAAAGAGTGAAATAAGCATAACATTTGTAACAGCAATCATGTGATAGAACAGTTACTGCCAACATTCCAGGCCACAATCAGAAATGTTTAGCCAAATTTTGCATGCTCATCCTCTTCCTAATATTTACTGTTATACAGATGGAGACATAAGAGGCTTCATTTTAGATTCAGCATTCGTGTATCATCAGTGAACATCATTCATGACACCGTCATACAGTGAGGAAAATAAGTATTTGAACACCCTGTGACTTGGCAAGTTCTCCCACTTAGAAATCATGGAGGGGTCTGAAATTTTCATCTTAGGTGCATGTCCACTGTGAGAGACATAATGTTAAAAAAAAATCCGGAAATCACAATGTATAATTTTTTAATAATTTATTTGTGTGTTACTGCTGCAAATAAGTATTTGAACACCTGCCAATCAGCAAAAATGCTGGCCCTCAAAGACCTGTTAGTCCGCCTCTAAAAACTCCACCTCCACTCCACTTATTATTCTAAATTAGAAGCACCTGTTGGAGGTCGTTAGCTGCATAAAGACACCTGTCTACCCCACACAATCAGTAAGACTCCAACTACTAACATGGCTAAGACCAAAGAGCTGTCCAAAGACACCAGAGACAAAACTGCTGACCTCCACAAGGCTGGAAAGGGCTACGGGGCAATAGCCAAGCAGCTTGGTGAAGAAAGATCAACTGTTGGAGAAATTATTAGAAAATGGGAGGAGCTAAACATGACTGTCAATCTCCCTCGGACTGGGGCTCCACGCAAGATCTCACCTGGTGGCGTATCAGTGATCCTAAGAAAGGTGAGGAATCAGCCCAGAACTACACGCAAGGAGCTGGTCAATGACCTGAAGAGAGCCAGCACCACTGTTTCCACGGTTACTGTGGGTAATACACTAAGACGGCATAGTTTAAAGTCCTGCATGGCACGGAAGGTTCCCCTGCTTAAACCAGCACACGTCCAGGCCCGTCTCAAGTTTGCCCATGACCATTTGGATGATCCAGAGGAGTCATGGGAGAAGGTTCTGTGGTCAGATGGTCTTAATTCCACTCGCCGTGTTTGGAGGATAAGGAATGATGAGTACCATCCCAAAAACACCATCCCTACTGTGAGACATGGGGGTGGAGGCATCATGCTGTGGGGGTGTTTTTCTGCACATGGGACAGGACGACTGCACTGTATTAAGGAGAGGATGCCCGGGGCCATGTATTGCGAGATTTTGGGGAACAACCTCCTTCCCTCAGTTAGAGCACTGAAGATGGGTCGTGGCTGGGTCTTCCAACATGACAATGACCCAAAGCACACAGCCAGGATAACCAAGGAGTGGCTCCGTAAGAAGCATAACATGGTCCTGGAGTGGCCTAGCCAGTCTCCAGACCTAAACCCTACAGAATATCTTTGGAGGGAGCTCAAACTCTGTGTTTCTCAGCGACAGCCCAGAAACCTGGCTGATCTGGAGGAGATCTGTGTGGAGGAATGGGCCAAAATCCCTGCAGCAGTGTGGGCAAATCTGGTGAAAAACTACGGGAATCGTTTGACCTCTGTAATTGCAAACAAAGGCTACTGCACCAATATTACATTGATTTTCATAGGTGTTCAAATACTAATTTGCAGCAGTAACACACAAATAAATTATTAAAAAATCATACATTGTGATTTCCGGATTTTTTTTTAGATTATGTCTCTCACAGTGGACATGCAGCTAAGACGAAAATTTCAGAACCCTCCATGATTTCTAAGTGGAAGAACTTGCAAAGTCACAGGATGTTCAAATACTTATTTCTCTCACTGTAATATATATATACATATATATATATATATATAATGTAATATCAGTAAAGTTACCTGTACAGTATGAAGGCACTGGAATTGATACCGCTGGTTTGACAAGCTTGTACACATAGTATTGTCCTGAGCAGGCTTTGACCTGGACTGGGTTGGATTTGTAGTATCTACACTGGTTTCCATATGCTCCATAGATTTCTCGGGTCACAATGCCGTCTTTTAGTCGGGGATGAGAGCTAGCAAGCCAGAGTGGTGTGTATCCACCACATGACATATAGTTCACACACCAATCAGGAAGCTGAGCACTTTCACCCTGAAGATACAGCCGATACCAGCCAGTCCATTCACCAACAGTATCATCATGACCGCGGTAGTACCTCTTTGTGGTTCTCCAGTAGTCATCAAGAACAGTGTAGCTGTCACAGGGATCAAAGCTGGAGTTGCTCTGAGTGGTTACTGTGGATAGAGACATTATAGATCAGCAGTATATGAATATAATAAACCCCAATCACTGATTATTACACTGCAGCACAGTAACATCAGTACACACTCAGTAATCATCTGACTTCCATTTCAAACTGTATCACTGAACAAACAGCTTATTATACTCATGACTTTTACTTTTCCTTTCCTATGTGCTGCATTTCATACTCTGTATGGCCCGAGTGCATGTGCTAATTTGACCAAGCTTCATTAATTTACTGGAACTCTGATTAAAGGCCATCATGATTACAGTATTACTTTAGTTATAAGATGATCAGAGTCTGAAGAACTGAGAGTCTCTAAAACAACCTACTCATAGTGCTGTTAGATTCTCCACCAGGGGCTGCAGTTGCTGGAGCAGGAGTTGGGGTTATGGTGCTGACATCTGTAAAGAAGGAATTTAGAGTTTACTAATATTAGAACTCAACAATAGAGGCACAGTGCTAGGCTAATGTGGCAGTGAGTCTTAACAAAAGCTGCGTATGCACATCTCTTGTATATCTGAATATAACAATATATTTATTTATTTATTTAACTGTATCACTCAAACATACAAATATGAAGCTTATCTGTACTGGTTTATCTGGTGTCTCACACTTTCTGAACTCTGTTTAAAATGACAGTGTAAACAGTGTTACCTGTACAGTAAGCCGCATTGCAGAAGGAATAACTGTAGGAGTAGTAGTAGTAGTGGACTGGACTGACAAGCTCGTACACGTAGTAGTTTCCTGGACATGCTTTAACTTGAACTGAGGCGGAACCATAGTAACAGCAGTCACTTCCTGCATTCCCACAGACCTGGCGAGTGACCACTCCATCCTCTATCTCAGGATGGGGACCGTTGAGCCACAGACTGTAATAAGTACTACATCTGTATGTAGGAACGCAGCTCTCTGCCATACGGATGTTCATCCCATAATAGAAGAACCGGTACCAGCCGTCCCAGCTGAAATCACCGTCACAGATGTTCAGTCCAGTCTCATTATTAGCTCTCCAGGGCTGATCCAGAGAAGTGTAGTTAATACAGGGGTCATAACTGGGACTGCTGATCACAGCTGTGAGGGAAATCATTAAAACAGTGTGAAGTGTAGAATTGAGTTCTACAGTTTAGAAGTAGAATAACTGAAAGAGTCTCTCTACTAAGGTATGTGCAGAAGGCCAGTATCTGTAGATCTAAGATCAGAGCTGGAACATAAACAGAGAGACGTTCCGTGATGTAAGCAGGTTCTAGATTATTTAGAGCTTTATAGACCAGCAGCAGAACTTTAAACTCTATTCTAATAGATACAGGTAGCCAGTGCAGAGTCATGTGAGCTCTGTGTTTTTGGTCTGTTAGGATCCGAGCTGCTGCGTTCTGTACGAGTTGTGGGGTATAGACGGTTCTCTTAGGAACCCCAGTAAGGAGAACATTACAGTAATCAGTTCTGCTTGTAACAAACACGTGAAAGAGCTTCTCTGTGTCGCTCTGAGACAGAAAAGACTGTTGATATTTCAGAAATAATAAAAACCTAATTTAGTGACTGTGTTTTCAGCATGAGATACAACCTAATTAGGTGCTAGGTTTTTATTTTTGGAGAACAAGATTGCTAGCTTAAAGAAATAATTAATTACACTGAAATGCCCAACAAACTATCGTACATCTGTAAAACAAGGCACTGGGTAAAGGTTGTAGCTAACCTGAAACAGAAATTTTATTTGACATATTTTAAAAAGTTTTTAACAATTACAAAGCCAATACTTTTACATTTTCTGTTCTGTTTAAACTTTACAGTAAACTGAGTAAACTATTGTCACTACTGAGACAATACGTATTTACTCTGTTTGTGTTTAACCCAGGCTAGACATTTTGCAGGAGTTGACTTGCTGTACTTAGCCAATGCACTTGCATTACACCATTTCCAATATCTAAAAAAATATCTAATAGTTTTTTCTCTTTTTTCTATACTTTTATGCTCATCAATTACCACAACACATGTAGAGTGTAACAGAATATCAGTAATGTTACCTGTACAGTATGAAGGCATTGGGACTGATAACGCTGGTTTGACAAGCTTGTACACATAGTATTGTCCTGAGCAGGCTTTGACTTGGACTGGGTTGGATTTGTAGTATCTACACTGGCGTCCATACGCTCCATAGATTTCTCGGGTCACAATGCCATCTTTTGGTAGGGGATGAAGGCCAGCAAGCCAGAGTGGTGTGTATCCACCACATGACATGTAGGAGTTCACACACCACTCAGGAAGTCGAGCACTTTCACCCTGAAGATACAGCCGGTACCAGCCAGTCCATTCACCAACAGTATCATCATGACCACGCTCGTGACTCTTTGTGGTTCTCCAGTAGTCATCAAGAACAGTGTGGTTGTCACAGGGATCAAAGCTGGAGTTGCTCTGAGTGGTTACTGTGGATAGAGACATTATAGATCAGCAGTATATGAATATAATAAATCCCAATCACTGATTATTACACTGCAGCACAGTAACATCAGTACACACTCAGTAATCATCTGACTTCCATTTCAAACTGTATCACTGAACAAACAGCTTATTATACTCATGACTTTTACTTTTCCTTTCTTATGTGCTGCATTTCATACTACTCTTTCATATTACTCTGTATGGCCCGAGCGCATGTGCTAATTTGACCAAGCTTCATTAATTTACTGGGATTCTGATTAAAAGTCATCATGACTACAGTAATAAGATACTAGTAATAGACTAGAAATAATAGACTTCAGTTAAAGATGATCAGAGTCTGAAGAACTGAGAGTCTGTAAAATAACCTACTCATAGCGCTGTTAGATTCTCCACCAGGGGCTGCAGTTGCTGGAGCAGGAGTTGGGGTTATGGTGCTGACATCTGTAAAGAAGGAATTTAGAGATATTTCTTTAAAGCACTTGATAAAAGTATTATCTGATGCTGTAAACATGTCAGGATTATTGAAATTCATTTTGCTTTGGCTGTATAACCATAGCTGTTTGATAAAACCTTTATAGTACCAGAATATTAGTAAGCTAGAACGCTAGAACTAATATTAGAACTCGACAAAAGAGGCACAGTGCTAGGCTAACGTGGCAGTAGGTCTTAACAAAAGCTGCGTATGCACATCTCTTGTACATCTAATTGTCATGAGCTTGTTAAATATGAAGATGTTAAAGCTGTAAGGAATATAGTGCTCAGCTCAGTTCTATAGAACCTGGATCAGTTTGGTTAAAGCTGAGTAAATCAGGATGGTAAACCTACGGAACACTTCATTACTAGATCCTGTAATGAATATTTCACATGTGTCTGAATCAGCATTAAAGAATCATTAACTCTTCCCTCAGTCTTGGACATTTACCGAGATCTTTAAAACTCGCAGTAGTTAAACCCCTAAATAAAAAACCTGAGCTCGATCCCAATGATCGCCAACTACAGACCAATCTCCAATCTCCCTTTTTTTCAAAGATCTTAGAACAAGTGGTCTCGCAACAACGCTGCTCCCATCTACATGGGAACTCTGTTCATGAGATGTTCCAGTTTGGCTCTAGACCCTATCACAGTACTGAAACTGTAACCATCTACATGAGATCTCTGTTCATGAGGTGTTCCAGTCTGGCTTTAGACCCCACCACAGCACTGAAACTGTAACCACCTGGCCCCTCAGTATCTCAGTGAACTACTTCACTCATACGAACCCAGACGTGCCCTCCGCTCACAAAACAGCGGCCTGCTGACAGTACCTAGGTTCAGAAGAACCACAGCAGGTGGTCGAGCCTTTTCTTGTGTAGCCCCGAAACTCTGGAATCTTCTCTCTGTATCCGTTCGGGAATCAGACACACTCTCTACATTTAAAACTAGACTCAAAGCTCACTTGTTTGCACAAGCTCTCAGCTGATACCATCTGTTCACTGCTATAATTTACATTTCTCCATAAATGGACCAATACCCAAACTTCTCCCTCTCATCTGTCTTCTCTATGAGCGGATCATTGCTGATGGACAACACTGAGGGGCTACCAGCGCAAAGGAATCCTCTCCAGGACTCTCAGGACTACACAAATTCAACAAGTTAAGCTATATATCTCTTAATCCTCCTAATCAGTCTCTTTCTCTCTCTCTCTCACTTTCTTTTTTCTCTTTCCTTCTTTCTCTCTTTCTTTCCTCTTCTTAGTTAAGCACTAGAATTTCTCCGGAGTGATCACATCAGAACCCCCAGAGCAGCTAGAGGCACCTGAGCATCAGCTCCACTGTGGGTCTCTTGCCCTGTTTTATCAACCGACATGACCATAACCTTTACACTGACCAGCGTCTGGCCCTGATATCATTACTGACTTCTTGCTATGGGTGTCTAACTCCATCTGCAAGTCAGTTTACTCCCTCCTGGGACTAATCAGAGACTGGAATCTAATCAGACTGGATCTAATTAGAGGTTCTTGTCTTGTTAGTTCTGTCTTTCTCGTCTCATCCAGGATTTCGACCCTGAGGAGGCTGGGGTTACCGCCACCTTGATGTCCTGGTTCCTCTCGAGGGTTTGTGTCCTACTCCAAGAGGGAGTTTTTTCCTCACCACTGTTGCCTCTGGCTTGCTTAAGGGGGGCTTGGACCCGGTTTTTCCCCACCCCCACCCTCAAATGTTTGTACATTAACTTCATGTCTTTTTCTTTTCTATAACAAATTGATTATCTGTGAAGCTGCTTTGAGACAACATTGGTTGTAAAAAGCACTATACAAATAAACATTGATTAATTGATTGAATGACCTCCTGATGTCGCTCGATAATGGTTAAGTCTCTATATTAGTTCTTTTAGATCTCAGTGCTGCTTTCGATACCATTGACCACACGATCCTCCTTGACAGACTTGAACATCAATTTGGCGTTAAAGGCCAGGCTTTATCCTGGTTCAGATCGTATCTGACTGACCACTATCAGTTTATTAGTCTTAACAATAAGCACTCTAGTCATACTCTAGTAAGATATGGTGTCCCTCAAGGGTCAGTGCTGGTGCCCCTGCTCTTCTCTCTTTACATGCAGCCTCTTGGTAACATAATCCGTAGTTTCGACGTCAGCTTTCACTGCTATGCTGACGACACACAATTATATATATCGGCCAAACCAAACGAGGCTTTAAACCTAAATAAACTAGAAGATTGCGTTACTAATATCAGAAACTGGATGGCCAAGAATTTCCTTCAGCTTAATCCAAGCCAGACTGAGGTCCTGCTACTCGGCTCTAATGCAGAGAGAACCAAACTCTCCCAGCTGGTCCTGAATATTGATGGCCATGCTATTACTCCTAGCTCTACTCTGAGAAATCTAGGCGTTATCTTCGATACCAGCTTGTATTTTGATGTACATATCAGTAACACAGTTAGGACAGCAGTCTTCCATCTGCGCAATATCGCTAAATTACACAATATCCTATCCTTAAAAGACGCGGAAAAGCTGGTCCATGCCTTTATAAATTCTAGGCTGGATTATTATAACACCTTTTAAGCCAGATGCTGAAATAAGGCTCGTCCAGAATGCAGCTGCTAGAGTCCTTACTAGAAGAAAAATACGATCACATTTCCCCAATATTGTCATCACTACACTGGCTACCGGTTAAACTTCGGGTGCACTACAAGATTCTACTCCTAACGTATAAATCATTAAATGGTCTGGCCCCTCAGTATCTCAGTGAACTAGTTCACTCATATGAACCCACACGTGCGCTCTGCTCTCAAAATAGCGGCCTGCTGACAGTACCTAGGTTCAGAAGAACCACAGCAGGAGCCATTTCTTGTGTAGCCCCGAAACTGTGGAATCTTCTCCCCTCAGCCGTTTGGGAATCAGACACACTCTCTACATTTAAAACTAGACTCAATGCTTCCGGTTTAGCTATGTAGAGGGGAGGACGCACTACGAGGAGGCTCCTGCGAATTCTGGACTTTTCCACTTTTAAACTTGGCACTGGAGAAGGCGCTAGCTCCAATCTCAGCTTCGCTCTCCTCCATTCGTCAACTGGCCGACTCACAGAACCAACGTCTGACAGACTTGGAATCCGCACTGTCGGGCTACAGCGACAGGATCGTGAGTATGGAGGAATTGCTCTCCCAGCTCCAAACGGAGAACAGACGCCTCGTAGACAAGGTGGACGACCTGAAGAACCGCTCCAGACGTTCCAACTTGCGTATCATCGGCCTACCTGAGGGAGTGGAGGGCTCGGATGCTGTGGGCTTTGTGACGGGTCTGCTCTCGGAAGCATTGGGACAGGAGTATCTTCCAACTCCGCTGGTTCTGAATCGAGCTCATAGGATTGGAAGGTCGGACGGCCTACGCTCCAAGTCCAGAGCAATGATTGTCCATTTTCACTACTTTCAGGATAAAGAGAAAGTTCGCCGGAAGAGTAGAGAGCTTGCGGACCGACTTACTTTCCAAGGCAGGAAGATCAGCTTCTTCCCTGATTTTAGCGCCAGTGTCACTCAGAGGAGAGCAGGCTTCAAACAAGTGAAATCCCGGCTATATGAAAGGGGGTTGAAGTTCGGCATGCAGTACCCGGCTCGGTTGTGGGTGCTGCTCGATAACAAACAACGCTTTTTCGACAACCCTCAGGAAGCTCAGGTTTTCCTAGACTAATTGGAGACACCGGCACGAGCGACGCCCTGAACCCGACCGACTTAGATCAGCACCATGTCGAACGTTTGTTCTGAGTTATAACATTCTAAGCAGCACTTTTCAGGTAGTAATTTGATTTTTTTTAAATGTTACATTTTCAGATTTTGTGTCAGCTCATTACACAAGCAACTTCACCTTTATAGTTTTCAACTGTCATTCTGTGCTTAAACATTGAAAATCCTCTTTAGGTCTACATGAGACCAGACTACATACGTGCGTTGTGCCGTGGTTCTGTCTGACGTTTGCGGGTTAATATCTCAACGAACTGTGCTGTGACCTCAGCATTCGCATGGAGGCCCTTGTTGCTGTACTGTAGAGGTTTTTTTTTCGTTCTAGCTTAATGTTAGTGAACTGGAAACTGCAAGGTTGTGATAACCCGCTGCCGCCTTCATTTGGAGAAGGGGGCTTAGGGCGTTTGGATAATGCTGGTTGCACTTTGGCTGGAAGTTTGTTGCTTTATATGTATAGTTCCACCAAGATGTTTGTTGTGCTTTTTGAATTTTCCCTTTTTATCCAACATTTTCTCTATGAGTTAATGACACAATTTCTCAAAGCTACCACTTATCATTTCCTCTTCTCTGTTATATTTAATGGCTAACCCATTTGACAGTAGAGGAAGTTCTCGCGGACTTCCTGTTAACTTCATATTATGGAACGTGAGGGGTCTAAACAGTCCAATTAAAAGGTCTAAAATCATTTCACTCTTAAAACACCTAAAAACAGATATTGCATTTTTACAAGAAACGCACCTACGTCCTAAAGATCAAACCAAACTCCAGGGCTCCTGGATCGGTCAGTCCTTTTTTTCAAACTTCAGCAGTAGGGCTAGGGGTGTCTCCATACTAATTAATAAAAACATAGACTTTAAACACTCAAAGGTAATTTCTGACCCCAAAGGCAGATATGTTGTTGTTTCTGGAGTATTTCACATCCCTGTACTTTTAGTAAACATATACGCATCTAACTGGGACAATACCACCTTTGCAAACAATTTAATGTCTTCTCTACCTGATATGGACACCCACTCCCTAATATTGGGAGGGGACCTCAATTGTGTTATCGACCCCCACTTGGACTGCTCAAGCCCATTATTGTCGTCAGCAATGTCTAAGGTATTTTCCTCATTTATGGACAGAAATGGCATGGTCGATCCTTGGAGACATTATAATCCCAATGGAAAAAAGTTCTCTTTTTTTTCTACAGTTCATCAAACTTTCTCGCGTATAGACTATTTTTTCATTGACCGCAAACTTGTTACAGCCGTGGACTCAACGGATTACATGGCGAGTGTTATTTCTGATCACACCCCTCTATCGCTTAAAATTAAATTTCACCACTTTCAAAAAAACAAATCCTGGTGACTAGACCCACTTTTACTTTCTGATAAAGCGTTCATAGACCTTATATCTTCCTCCATAGACACTTTTTTGGGAAGGAACAAAACAGATGGCATCGCATTTTGACTGCTCTGGGAATCATTGAAAGCATATCTCCGAGGCCAAATAATTTCATACTCAGCTTACATTTACAAAACTCGTCATACAGAATTTGAAAATTTGTCAAATTCCATTGTACATATAGACAGCCAGATCCTTTCTAACCCTGATCTTCATTTACTTAAAAAGAAAACTGAATTGCAGTCTAAATTTGATTTATTATCTACAACACAAGCAGAAAAAAGACTTTTACAATCTGAGGGTTTTTACTATGAATACGGAGAGAAGGCTAGCTGGTTGTTAGCCCATCAAGTAAAACAGAAGGTGGCCTCTAGATGGATTGATCAGATTAAAAACAAAACGGGTGATATCATAACAGAGCATTTGGGAATAAACAGCATTTTTGCCTCGTACTACTCCACCCTCTATAAATCAGAGTTCCCTACAGACTCTTCCTCTGTGGATAAGTTTCTTGATAACACAGAAATCCCTAAACTTAGCCCCGATGTGGCTGACGAGTTGGAGGCTCCCCTCACATTAGAGGAAATCGTTAAAACCATCCATAGCATGCAGAGCCACAAAGTTACCACATTGGTTACTAATGCTTTAAAAAGTTTAGTAACCAATTGGCACCCATACTTTTAGAGGTGTACCAAGAAGCGCTTGATAACAAATCTCTTCCCCCTACACTTACCAAAGCTTCCATAACTGTACTCCCAAAAGAAGGAAAAGACCCTACAGAATGCTCTTCATACAGGCCTATATCACTTGTAAACACAGATTTTAAAATACTTTCTAAAACTCTAGCAAACAGACTAAACCCAATTATGCCATCTATCATTGCAGAAGAGCAAACAGGTTTTATATCTGGCCGTCATTTATTTTCCTCCACAACCTGGCGTTTCAGAAGTTGTAATTTCGTTACACGCTGAAAAGGCATTTGACGGGATAGAATGGCAGTATCTGTTTGCTGTTCTTGAAAGGTTTGGTTTTGGGACTGGATTAACTAATTGGATCCGGCTCTTGTATACTTCCCCATAAGCAAGTGTGTATACTAATAATAACAGATCAGAATATTTCTCTCTAACCAGAGGTACACACCAAGGTTGTTCGTTATCGCCCCTATTATTTGCAATTGGATTAGAACCTCTCTCCATAGCATTGAAAACATCACATGCTTTCCACAGCATTATCAGAGAGGATCGGGAATATCATCTGTCTCTGTATGCAGACGATCTTTTATTGTTTGTTACTGACCCTTTAATTGCTATTCCCAAGATAATTTCTATTCTTGAAGAGTTTGGTCATTTTTCAGGCTACAAATTAAACTATCAGAAAAGTGAATGCTTTCCCATAACCCATCATGACTCCTTCCATAAGTTATCTACCCTACCTTTTCATGTTTCAAAATCCAGTTTTAAATATCTAGGTATTCACAGCACTCGCAAATTCTCTAAGTTACATGATGTAAACCTAGAAACATTAGTTCAGAAAACAAAATCGAATTTCCAAAAGTGGAAAAGTCTACCTCTCACACTTATGGGCAGAGTAAATGTGGTCAAGATGACAGTATTGCCAAAATTTTTATTTGTTTTCCAATGCATCCCTTTATTCATACGTTTTTTTCAATCTTTAAATCAACTTATCTCTTCTTTTATATGGGATGGTAAACCTCCCAGAATAAGTATCAAAACACTCCAAAAACCTCACTCACAGGGTGGTTTAGCTCTACCGAATTTTCTTTCTTATTATTGGGCAGCCAACATCCAGACACTCATATTTTGGCTCCAGACTTCTAGAGCTGATTGGTGTTTGTTAGAAGCCTCATCCTGCAATCAATCCTCACTCCCTGCCTTAATCCACTCCTCCCTTCCCATAGCGCCTGCCGGGAAATCCATGAGTCCAATTGTTTGTTCAACTCTACCTATATGGTCCCAATTTCATTCACATATTAAAGCTTTCCAGGTCTCCCTATATACTCCTATTAGAAACAATCACCTTTTTACTCCTTCGACTATGGACTCCTCCTTTGTACTCTGGGAAAACCAAGGCATAATCAACTTCAAGGATCTGTTTGACAAAAACACACATTTTTTTTTTACTTTTCTGATCTCTGTAAAAAAAATTGACAATCCCCCCAAGAAATCTGTTTAGATATTTTCAAGTTAGAGACTTTGTGCGTACTTATTGTTCATCATTCCCAGTTCTGCCTGCGGTCGACCCACATAACATCCTATTTGAATTAACACACAATCAAAAAGGCCAAATCTCTCATTTATATAACTATATTTTAACCCTTGATGATGACAGCTGTGCTCAAAAACAAAGACTTGGGTGGGAGACAGAACTGGAGACCAAGTTTAGCGATAAATGGTGGAAGGAGGCCTTACGTTGAGTTCATACGTCAGCATCTTGCGCACGCTCATCCAATTCAAAGTCTTATACAGACTAAACAAACTACAAACTAAACTTGCCAAGATTTACCCTCACATAGATCAGACTTGTAATTGGTGTGATGGCATACCTGCTAACTTATCTCATATGTTCTGGGCATGTCATAAACTCCAAACCTATTGGATCTCTATTTTCAAAATATTGTCCAAAATCATTAATGTTAACATATCACCATCTCCTTTTATCACAATTTTTGGGACTCCGGATTCCTTGCAACTAATTTCTAGGCAATCTCAGATTGTGGCTTTTGCTTCTCTTGTAGCAAGGCGTAGAATACTATTACAATGGAAATCTCACAAGCCCCCTTCTTTTGGCTCCTGGCTCACAGACATGATGTTATTTTTGAAGTTGGAAAAATTAAGTTTACTCTGCGTGGATCAACAGACAAATTCTATTCTTATTGGAAAACCTTTATTGAATATTTTGAATCTTTGTCAGACCTCCCCACGTATTGATTGTAACAGGAATCACAAATGATTGTTACACACCAAGGTTTATGAGTACGTAGTGGCTTTGTTGGATTTTGTGTATATGTGTATGTATATGTGTATATATATATATATGTGTGTGTGTGTGTAAATGGCATTTATGACTATATATTTTATCATTCTTTTAAAAAACTTTACTTCCAGCTGGTGCAATGGGTATGGGAAGGGTGGGGGGATGTTTGTTTATTGTATATCGTAATCTGTGAAAATTTAATAAATAAAAGTAAAAAAAAAAAAACTAGGCTCAAAACTTGATTTGCACAAGCATTTGGCTGACAACATCTGTTTACCGCTACAATTTACATTTCTCCATAAATTAACCAAATACCCAATCTTCTCTCTCTCTCATCTGTCTATCGCTCTCTTACTCCCTCTCATCTGTTTTCTCCATGAGCGGATCAACACTGGTGGATAACATTGAGGGGCTACCAGCGCAGAGGAATCCTCTCCAGGACTCTCAGGCCTACACACACTCAATTCATACAAGTTACAATGTCTACCTCTTAGTCCTCCTAATTAGTCTCTCTCTCTCTCTCTCTCTCTCTCTCTCTCTACTCGCATTCAATTCATACAACAAGTTACAATGTCTACCTCTAGTCCTCCTAATGAGTCTCTATCTCTCTCTCTCTCTCTCCTTCTCTCTACACGCATTCAATTCATACAACAAGTTACAATGTCTACCTCTTAGTCCTCCTAATGAGTCTCTGTCTCTCTGTTTCTCTCTTACTTTCTTTCTCTCTTCTTTCTCTTCTTTGTTAAGCACTGGAATGACATTTCTCCAGCACGATCACATCAGAACCCCCAGAGCAGAACCCCCAGAGCTAGAAGCACCTGAGCATCAGCGCCACTGTGAGTCTCCTGCCCTGTTTCAGTTACTCCCTCCTGGACTAATCATGCTGGACCTAATCAGACTGGATCTAAAAGATGTTCTAAATGTACTTTTCCTGTTAGTCCTGTCTTTCCCTTCATCCGGGTTTGTTCCGCCCTTGAGCCTGGTTCCTCTCTAGGTTTCTTCCTCACTCAAGGGAGTTTTTCCTCACCACTGTTGCTTGCTCAAGGGGGGGCTTGAACCTGGCTCCCCACCCACCCCCCACCCCTATGTTTGTACATTAACTCAGTGTTGTCTTTTTATAACAGACTGATTTTCTGTGAAGCTGCTTTTAGACAACGTTGGTTGTAAAAAAGTGCTATACAAATAAATAAATATTGATTGATTGATTAGGTTTGACCCGTTTCCCTCTGTTATGCTGTTCCTACTCTCTCTGTCTTCTCTGTGTGTTCCACATTGTTTTAGATCAGGACTATATTTTAATAAACTGAATTTTGTAAAAATAGCTCTATATGCATCATGGTTTCCTCTGAAGACACCTCCTCTGTTAGATCCCTCTCTCCTGCTAGTTCACTCTGAAAGAAACTAGCCTCAACATACGTTATTTTCCTTTCTAATGTAATCCTCCGAATTCTGCTATTCTTATATGGTCTCAACTAAGCTTTAGCAAATTTTGTTACAGAAAATGTAAGTAGTCTCCCCACCTATGGAGTGGCTATGCAGTTTATATGGAAATGACCCACTGTCTCCCACCTTAAGGTGATAACCATCAGCTGATCACTCTCCCTTATCTGTTTGAATGCCAACTATAACCCTTTGTTTTGTGATGACCATCAACCCCCCCAATGTTGATACTCCAAGTACCCTCATGTTCACCCCCCCTCCTACTCCTCCTTCAACTCCTCTCACCTTCATCCTTTCCCCTCCCACAGTTTCCGATGTATATAAGGTTCTCCCAAAATACCCCATGTCAGACAAGACTGGACAAGACAAGATTACATTACATTACATTACATTTGTACTTCCTGTACTTCCATAAATACATGGTACAGACTAGACTAGACTGGTCTGGACTGGACAGGACTAACAACCTAAGCCTGGTGCCCGTGCATGATTCTTCATGCACGTGAATAAGACTAGATTGATCAACCGAGTTGTACCCATGCATCTCTGTATGTGTGAATAAACTCAACACAACGCTGAACCTCATCTCCAGTCTCCTGACTCCTGATTCTACTTGAAGACCCGAATTTCTAACAATTTGGTGCCGTGACCCAGATGGCATGCTGAAACCTACTTGTCTCCTGACTCTTCTCCAAGACCTGAATTTCTAACAACTCCAACGTATGAACTGTCCTGAGAACACCATCTCTGAAGAGTCAGTGGAAGATCAACCTGACTTTGTTGTCACTGTAACCTAATAGACCCCTGTTTCCAGCCTCACCTCTCCAGAGTTTTGACCTTGCACGCCTCTTTTCTGTCATATGTATTCGGCTAGACAGTGTTTTATCTTTATTGCTCTCGTCATATTTTTTCATTGGCCCGAGGCTTTTAAGTACTAAGGAAAGTCCTCTGGGTGATGTTTTGTGTTTATACATATGCAGATGTGTAAAAGTATTTTGATTTGTTGTATACTCAGTGGAATCAGATCAGTTTTAAATTATGACCAGAACCATTTTAAAACAGCTGCTGAATAATAAGAACTCTTATGGTAATTATTCATGATATTTAACTGTATCACTCAAACTGCAGTACAGTCATGAAGCTTATTTGTTTGGGTCTATCTGGTGTCTCACACTTTCTGAACTCTGTTTAAAATAGCAGTGTAAAACATTTACCTGTACAGTAAGCCGCATTGCAGAGGGAATAACTGGAGGAGTAAAAGTAGTAGTGGACTGGACGGACAAGCTCGTACACGTAGTAGTTTCCTGGACATGCTTTAACTCGAACTGAGGCGGAATCAAAGTAACAGCAGTCACTTCCTGCATTCCCACAGACCTGGCGAGTGACCACTCCATCCTCCATCTCAGGATGGGGACCGTTGAGCCACAGGGTGTAATAAGTACCACATCTGGATGTAGGAATGCAGCTCTCTGCCATACGGATGTTCATCCCATAATAGAAAAACCGGTACCAGCCGTCCCAGCTGAAGTCACCGTCACAGATGTTCAGTCCAGTCTCATTATTAGCTCTCCAGGGCTGATCCAGAGAAGTGTAGTTAATACAGGGGTCATAACTGGGAATGTTGATCACAGCTGTGAGGGAAATCATTAAAACAGTGTGAAGTGTAGAATTGAGTTCTACAGTTTAGAAGTAGAATAACTGAAAGAGTCTCTCTACTAAGGTATGTGCAGAAGGCCAGTATCTGTAGATCTAAGATCAGAGCTGGAACATAAACAGAGAGACGTTCCGTGATGTAAGACGGTTCTAGATTATTTAGAGCTTTATAGACCAGCAGCAGAACTTTAAACTCTATTCTAATAGATACAGGTAGCCAGTGCAGAGTCATGTGAGCTCTGTGTTTTTGGTCTGTTAGGATCCGAGCTGCTGCATTCTGTACAAGTTGTGGGGTATAGACGGTTCTCTTAGGAACCCCAGTAAGGAGAACATTACAGTAATCAGTTCTGCTTAAAACAAACACGTGAAAGAGCTTCTCTGTGTCGCTCTGAGACAGAAAAGACTGTTGATATTTCAGAAATAATAAAAACCTAATTTAGTGACTGTGTTTTCAGCATGAGATACAACCTAATTACAGTGGGGTGCGAAAGTTTGGGCAGCGTTGTTAATTTTCCTGATTTACCTTTATAAAGCATTGATTGTTTGGATAAAAAAATTAAGTTAAATATATCATATAGGGGACAAACACAGTGATAGTGAGAAGTGAAATGAAGTTTATATGAATTACAGAAAGTATGCAATAATTGTCTAAACGAAATTAGGCAGGCGCATGAATTTGGCCATCAAAAACAAAAAACCTTTAGTAGATCCTCCTTTCACAGAAATAACAGCCTCTAAACGCTTCCTATAGCTTCTAATGAGAGTCTGGATTGTGACTGAAGGTATTTAAGACCATTCTTCTTTACAAAACATCTCCAGTTCATTCAGGTTTGATGGTTTCCGAGTATGGACAGCTCTCTTTAAGTGACACAGATTTTCAATAATATCCAGGTCGGGGGCTGAGATGGCCATTCCAGATGTACTTGTTTCTCTGCATGAATGCATTAGCAGATTTTGAGCAGTGTTTAGGGTCGTTGTCTTGTTGGAAGATCCAGCCCTGGCGCAGCTTCAGCTTTGTCACTGATTCCTGGACATTGGTCTCCAGAGTCTCCTGATATTGATTGGAATCCATGCGTCCCTCAACTTTAACAAGATTCCCAGTCCCTGTACACACAGTCCCACAGCATGATGGAACCACCACCAAATTTTACTGTAGGTAGCAGGTGTTTTTCTTGGAGTGCTGTGTTTTTTTTTTTTCTCCATGCATAACGGCTCCATATGCCCAAATAACACAGCACCTTATTCCAAAATGAAGCTGGCTTGTCCAAATGTGCTTTAGCATACCTCAAGCGGCTCTGTTTGTGATGTGGGCGGAGAAAAGGCTTCCTCTGCATCACTCTCCCATACAGCATCTCCTTGTGTAAAGTGCGCCGAATAGTTGAACGATGCACAGTGACTCCATCAGCAGCAAGATCATGTTGTAGGTCTTTGGTGCTGGTCTGTGGGTTGACTCTGACTGTTCTCAACATCCTTCGCTTCTGTTTATTTCAGATTTTTCTCGGTCTGCCACTTCGAGCCTTGACTTGAACTGTGCCTGTGGTCTTCCATTTCCTCACAGTGTTCCTCACAGTGGAGACTGAAAGCTGAAATCTCTGAGAGAGCTTTCTGTATCCTTCTCCTAAACCATGACGGTGAACAATCTTTGTTTTCAGGTCATTTGAAATTTGTTTTGAGACTTCCATGCTGCGACTCTTCAGAGAAGATGCAAAGAGGAGAAAAACTTACAATTGCCCCCCTTAAATACCCTTTCTCATAATTGGAGTCACCTGTGTATGGAGGTCAAGGGTCACTGAACTTACCAAACCAATAATTCCAATAATTAGTTCTAAAGGTTTTGAAATCAATAAAATGACAACAGTGCCCAAATTTATGCACCTGCCTACTTTTGTTTAACCAATTATTGCACCCTTTCTGTAAATCATATAAACTTAATTTGACTTCTCAAATATCACTGTGTTTGTCCCCTATATGATATATTTAACGGAATTCTTTTATCCAAACAATCAATGCTTTATAAAGGTAAATCAGGAAAATTAACAAGGCTGCCCAAACTTTCGCACCCCACTGTAGGTGCTAGGTTATTATTTTTGGAGAACAAGATTGCTAGCTTAAACTAATAATTAATTACTCTGAAATGCCCAAACAAACTATCGTACATCTGTAAATCAAGGCACTGGGTAAAGGTTGTAGCTAACCTGAAACAGAAATTTTATTTGACATTTTTTAAAAAGTTTTTAACAATTACAAAGCCAATACTTTTACATTTTCTGTTCTGTTTAAACTTTACAGTAAACCTGTTTGCCACTTCAGTGTAATTTATGCAGATTATTTTGTAACTGTTAGATTAATTTTATTAATCACTACTGAGACAATAACATATTTACTCTGTTTGTGTTTAACCCAGGCTAGACATTTTGCAGGAGTTTACTTGCTGTACTTAGCCAATGCACTTGCATTACACCATTTCCAATATCTAAAAAAATATCTAATAGTTTTTTCTCTTTTTTCTATACTTTTATGCTCATCAATTACCACAACACATGTAGAGTGTAACAGAATATCAGTAAAGTTACCTGTACAGTAAGAAGGCATTGGGATTAATACCGCTGGTTTGACAAGCTTGTACACATAGTAGTGTCCTGAGCAGGCTTTGACTTGGACTGGGTTGGATTTGTAGTATCTATACTGGCGTCCATACGCTCCATAGATTTCTCGGGTCACAATGCCATCTTTTGGTCGGGGATGAAACCCAGCAAGCCAGAGTGGTGTGTATCCACCACATGACATGTAGTCCACACACCACTCAGGAAGTCGAGCACTTTCACCCTGAAGATACAGCCGGTACCAGCCAGTCCATTCCCCAACAGTATCATCATGACCGCGGTAGTAACTCTTTGTGGTTCTCCAGTAGTTATCAAGAACAGTGTAGTTGTCACAGGGATCAAAGCTGGAGTCGCTCTGAGTGGTTACTGTGGATAGAGACATTATAGATCAGCAGTATATGAATATAATAAATCCCAATCACTGATTATTACACTGCAGCACAGTAACATCAGTACACACTCAGTAATCATCTGACTTCCATTTCAAACTGTATCACTGAACAAACAGCTTATTATACTCATGACTTTTACTTTTACTTTCCTATGTGCTGCATTTCATACTCTGTATGGCCCGAGCGCATGTGCTAATTTGACCAAGCTTCATTAATTTACTGGAATTCTGATTAAAGGTCATCATGATTACAGTATTACTTCAGTTATAAGATGATCAGAGTCTGAAGAACTGAGAGTCTCTAAAACAACCTACTCATAGTGCTGTTAGATTCTCCACCAGGGGCTGCAGTTGCTGGAGCAGGAGTTGGGGTTACGGTGCTGACATCTGTGAAGAAGGAATTTAGAGATGTTACTTTAAAGCACTTGATAAAAGTATTATCTGATGCTGTAAACATGTCAGGATTATTGGAATTCATTTTGCTTTGGCTGTTAACCATAACTGTTTGATAAAACCTTTATAGTACCAGAATATTAGTAAGCTAGAACGCTAGAACTAATATTAGAACTCAACAAAAGAGGCACAGTGTTAGGCTAATGTGGCAGTAGGTCTTAACAAAAGCTGCGTATGCACATCTCTTATATATCTGATTGTCATGAGCTTGTTAAATATGAAGATGTTAAAGCTGTAAGGAGCATAGTGCTCAGCTCAGTTCTATAGAACCTGGATCAGTTTGGTTAAAGCTGAGTAAATCGGGATGGTAAACCTACGGAACACTTCATTACTAGATCCTGTAATGAATATTTCACATGTGTCTGAATCAGCAATAATGAAGAACAGACCCTGCTTGTTATTAAACATGTGATTTTTCTTCTTTTTCTACAGACGACATCTCACAGCTACTGGAATCCAGCAACACAGTGACCTGCCCACAGGATCCCATCCAATTAACACTGGTCAAGTCAATCTCCCTGGACCTGCTACCTTTCATCTCTTTCCTTAAACACTGTTCTCCACCATCAGGTCATGTTCCACAGGCCTTCAAGACTGCCAGAGCGGTTCCCATCCTGAAGAAACCCTCGCTGGATTCCTCAGACATCAGCAGTTACAGACCGGTATCACTTCTTTCTTTTCTCTCTAAAATTCTTGAACATGCTGTCTACAATCAACTCTCCTTCTTTCTCTCCCAGAACCAGCTTCAGGACATCAATCAGTCCGGCTTCAAACCTGCCAATTCCACGGAAACTGCTCTCATTGCAGTAACTGAGAGGCTTCAGACAGCAAGATCAGCCAAACTGTCCTCAGTCCTGATTCTGCTCAACCTGTCTGCGGCCTTCGACACGGTGAACCACAAGATCCTCCTGTCGGTCCTCACCGATCTTGGAATCACCGGCACTGCATGGAAGTGGTTTGAGTCCTACCTGGAGGACCGCCACTATCAGGTAACATGGAATGGGTCCACTTCTGC
Organism: Prochilodus magdalenae; assembly: GCA_024036415.1. Lineage (NCBI taxonomy): Eukaryota > Metazoa > Chordata > Actinopteri > Characiformes > Prochilodontidae > Prochilodus > Prochilodus magdalenae. The sequence continues at coordinate 179,777 of JAMWET010003782.1, read as the reverse complement.
TCTATGTGGGCTCTCCACCGGTGTCCCTCAAGGCTCGGTGTTGGGTCCTCTTCTCTTCTCTCTTTACACTCTTTCTCTTGGAGAAGTAATCACCTCTTACGGCTTTTCTTATCACTGCTATGCTGATGATACGCAACTCATGCTTTCTTTCCCATCATCTGATACACAGGTCTGCAACCGCATCTCAGCATGCCTGACCGACATCAGCTCATGGAGGACAGCTCACCACCTTAAGCTCAATCCCAGCAAGACTGAGCTGCTGTTCATCCCCAACACTACAGGACCTCACCATGATCTCACCATCTTATTTGGGAACTCCTTGATCGCCCCGACTGAGGATGCAAGAAGTCTTGGAGTGATTCTGGATGGCCAGTTATCGTTTTCAGCTCATATAGCGAACCTGACTCGGTCATGCAGATTCCTCCTCTACACCATCTGGAGGATACGACCCTTCCTCTCTCAGGAGGCCACCCAGCTGCTTGTACAGTCTCTGGTCATCTCAAGTCTAGACTACTGCAACTTGCTCCTGACTGGTCTTTCTCTACAGGCCATCAGGCCCCTGCAACTGGTCCAGAACGCAGCAGCTCGACTCATCTTCAATCTTCCAAAGTTCACCCACATCGCTCCACTGCTGAGCTTCTTTCACTGGCTTCCTGTTACTGCCTGATCAGATTTAAAACTCTGAGGCCTACAAAGCCAAGAATGGACCAGCCCCTCCCTCTCTATGGGGATGGTGAAGAGTCGATCTGTCCCTCGAGCCCTTCCAGCTTCAAGTACAGCTCGTCTCGAACCACCATCCCTGAGGACACATGGAAGACAAGCGTCCAGACTCTTCTCTGTCCTGGCTTCCAGATGGTGGAATGAATTCCCACTGGCTGTCCGAACGGCGGAGTCTCTCGCGGTCTTCAAACGCAGACTGAAGACCCATCTTTTGTGAGTGAGCTCTATTAGCTGTGAAGGTTATGTGTATGTTCTTGTGTTGCACTTATAATGACCTTTCCTTCTCTATAGGTATGAACACTGGGCTGGGGTTGCCAGGTAGTGCACTTTTACTTTATATATGTCTGTGTATTAATCTCTAGGTATCAGCACTGGCCCCTGTTCGGGCAGTGTCTGAGCTCATGGTGAGTTTTAGGCTCTAACCTTCCTGTACTAGCTGGAATATTATCCAGTGAAACACTGAGCATGGCTGTAAGTCGCTCCGGATAAGAGCATCTGCTGAACGCCTTAAATGTAAATGTGAATGTAAATAAACTGTCCTGAGAACACCATCTCTGAAGAGTCAGTGGAAGATCAACCTGACTTTGTTGTCACTGTAACCTAATAGACCCCTGTTTCCAGCCTCACCTCTCCAGAGTTTTGACCTTGCACGCCTCTTTTCTGTCATATGTATTCGGCTAGACAGTGTTTTATCTTTATTGCTCTCGTCATATTTTTTCATTGGCCCGAGGCTTTTAAGTACTAAGGAAAGTCCTCTGGGTGATGTTTTGTGTTTATACATATGCAGATGTGTAAAAGTATTTTGATTTGTTGTATACTCAGTGGAATCAGATCAGTTTTAAATTATGACCAGAACCATTTTAAAACAGCTGCTGAATAATAAGAACTCTTATGGTAATTATTCATGATATTTAACTGTATCACTCAAACTGCAGTACAGTCATGAAGCTTATTTGTTTGGGTTTATCTGGTGTCTCACACTTTCTGAACTCTGTTTAAAATAGCAGTGTAAAACAGTTACCTGTACAGTAAGCCGCATCGCAGAGGGAATAACTGTAGGAGTAAAAGTAGTAAAAGTAGTAGTAGTAGTAGTAGTGGTAGTAGTAGGACTGGACTGGACTGACAAGCTCGTACACGTAGTAGTTTCCTGGACATGCTTTAACTCGAACTGAGGTGGAACCAAAGTAACAGCAGTCACTTCCTGCATTCCCACAGACCTGGCGAGTGACCACTCCATCCTCTACCTCAGGATGGGGACCGCTGAGCCACAGACTGTAATAGGTACCACATCTGGATGTAGGAATGCAGCTCTCTGCCATACGGATGTTCATCCCATAATAGAAGAACCGGTACCAGCCGCTCCAGCTGAAGTCACCGTCACAGATGTTCAGTCCAGTCTCATTATTAGCTCTCCAGGGCTGATCCAGAGAAGTGTAGTTAATACAGGGGTCATAACTGGGAATGTTGATCACAGCTGTGAGGGAAATCATTAAAACAGTGTGAAGTGTAGAATTGAGTTCTACAGTTTAGAAGTAGAATAACTGAAAGAGTCTCTCTACTAAGGTATGTGCAGAAGGCCAGTATCTGTAGATCTAAGATCAGAGCTGGAACATAAACAGAGAGGCGTTCTGTGATGTAAGCAGGTTCTAGATTATATAGAGCTTTATAGACCAGCAGCAGAACTTTAAACTCTATTCTAATAATAGAATGCAGTGCAGAGTGATATGAGCTCTGGGTGTTTAAGGTCTGTTAGGAGCCGAGCTGCTGCATTCTGTACAAGTTGTGGGGTATAGACGGTTCTCTTAGGAACCCCAGTAAGGAGAACATGCTAGGTTTTTATTTTTGGAGAACAAGATTGCTAGCTTAAAGTAATAATTAATTACACTGAAATGCCCAAACAAACTATCGTACATCTGTAAATCAAGGCACTGGGTAAAGGTTGTAGCTAACCTGAAACAGAAATTTTATTTGACATATTTTAAAAAGTTTTTAACAATTACAAAGCCAATACTTTTACATTTTCTGTTCTGTTTAAACTTTACAGTAAACTGAGTAAACTATTGTCACTACTGAGACAATAACATATTTACTCTGTTTGTGTTTAACCCAGGCTAGACATTTTGCAGGAGTTGACTTGCTGTACTTAGCCAATGCACTTGCATTACACCATTTCCAATATCTAAAAAAATATCTAATAGTTTTTTCTCTTTTTTCTATACTTTTATGCTCATCAATTACCACAACACATGTAGAGTGTAACAGAATATCAGTAAAGTTACCTGTACAGTAAGAAGGCATTGGGATTAATACCGCTGGTTTGACAAGCTTGTACACATAGTATTGTCCTGAGCAGGCTTTGACTTGGACTGGGTTGGATTTGTAGTATCTACACTGGCGTCCATACGCTCCATAGATTTCTCGGGTCACAATGCCATCTTTTAGTCGGGGATGAGGGCCAGCAAGCCAGAGTGGTGTGTATCCACCACATGACATGTAGTTCACACACCACTCAGGAAGCTGAGCACTTTCACCTTGAAGATACAGCCGGTACCAGCCAGTCCATTCACTAACAGTATCATCATGACCGCGGTAGTAACTCTTTGTGGTTCTCCAGTAGTTATCAAGAACAGTGTAGCTGTCACAGGGATCAAAGCTGGAGTCGCTCTGAGTGGTTACTGTGGATAGAGACATTATAGATCAGCAGTATATGAACATAATAAATCCCAATCACTGATTATTACTCTGCAGCACAGTAACATCAGTACACACTCAGTAATCATCTGACTTCCATTTCAAACTGTATCACTGAACAAACAGCTTATTATATTGTAGGGCCTTTAAAAATCCTCAGCGTATTTCTATGTGTGTATATTTTTATGTGTTTCCCTTCGTATTTGGGTTCGTAAGTTTCCTGTGCACCTGGACCAATTAGGTGGAGTTACGCCATGACTGCATGTTGCCTGCTGGGAGTGCTTGGGAGGGGGCGGACCTAGGAGAGGCGGCTCCGGCCAGGTGTGGGTGTGCAGAGAGAGAGAGAGAGAGAGAGAGAGAGAGAGAGAGAGAGAGAGAGAGAGAGAGAGAGAGAGAGAGAGAGAGAGAGAGAGAGAGAGAGAGAGAGAGGAGGAGAGAGAGAGAGAGAGAGAGAGAGCGTGAGAGAGAGAGAGAGAGAGAGAGAGAGAGGAGAGAGAGAGAGAGAGAGAGAGAGAGAGAGAGAGAGAGAGAGAGAGAGAGAGAGAGATTCGCTGAGAGTTACTCGTTTTCTCCGGAGTTTTCCGCGACTTTCTCCGTAGCTAAGTTTACAGACTGTATGTGCTTAGTGTTAAACAAGAACTGTAGCAGTTCGTGCCGTTCGCTGCACTCCGGGCTTCGTGTGGAACTGCGTCTGTATCCAGCTGGACGGGCCAAGACGGTTTCTTCGGTGAATCGCAAGTCAGCTCTGTGAATCGTGAGTATTGCTCGGTTGCGTTGTTGCCCTGGATACCGAGACTCTTTCTCCATGTGCTCCTGGGATCCGTGAGTATCGGTTCAGCTGAATCTTCAGACTCTCCGAATCACTTTCCGTCTCTGGTTTTTGATAAGTGCACCACCGCAATGGGCCCCAACGTTACAAGCGCTTGATTCGAATTTGAACGCTCTTAGAGTACACTTGTTGCTCTTGTGAATCTGTTTACACTGATTTGAACATTGAGATCTATTGGATTGTGTTTTATTTATTTTATTTTATTTCAGTAATTGGGGTTAGAACTAAATTGTCCAAATAAATCAAGCTAACATTTACTTTTCATTGAATACGTGCGTGTGGCTTGTCTATTTTATTTGGTTTCTAATGTATATGAATGTTTATGGAGGCACCACGCTATTTACTCTCCTTTATTAGTGTACTTAACCAAGGGTTAACTGTTACTGAGATGTACTAGGGCCTTTAGGGAGGTGTTACAATATTCATGACTTTTACTTTTACTTTCCTATGTGCTGCATTTCATGCTCTGTATGGCCCGAGCGCATGTGCTAATTTGATCAAGCTTCATTAATTTACTGGGATTCTGATTAAAGGTCATCATGACTACAGTATTAATTCAGTTATAAGATGATCAGAGTCTGATGAACTGAGAGTCTGTAAAATAACCTACTCATAGCGCTGTTAGATTCTCCACCAGTGGCTGCAGTCGCTGGAGCAGGAGTTGGGGTTATGGTGCTGACATCTGTAAAGGAGGAATTTAGAGATGTTACTTTAAAGCACTTGATAAAAGTATTATCTGATGCTGTAAAGATCTCAGGATTATTGAAATTCATTTTGCTTTGGCTGTATAACCATAACTGATAAATCCTTTATAGTACCAGAATATCAGTAAGCTAGAACGCTAGAACTAATATTAGAACTCAACAAAAGAGGCACAGTGCTAGGCTAACGCGGCAGTGGGTCTTAACAAACGCTTCATCTCTTGTATATCTGATTGTCATGAGCTTGTTAAATATGAAGATGTTAAAGCTGTAAGAAGTATAGTGCTCAGCTCAGTTCTATAGAACCTGGATCAGTTTGGTTAGGGCTGAGTAAATCAGGGTGGTAAACATACAGGACACTTCATTACTAGATCCTGTAATGTATATTTCACATGTGTCTGAATCAGCATTAAAGAACTGACCCTGCTTGTTATTAAACATGTGATTTTGAAAGACTGACTTCTCTAGTAGGTGTTAGGTTTGACCCGTGTCCCTCTGCTATACTGTTCTTACTCTCTCTGTCTTCTCTGTGTGTTCCACATTGTTTTAGATCAGGACTCATTTTAATAAACTGAATTTTGTAAAAATAACTCTATACCCATCATGGGTAACTCTATACCCATCATTTCCTCTGAAGACACCTCCTCTGTTAGATCCCTCTCTCCTGCTAGTTCACTTGAATGTATGAACTGTCCTGAGAACACCATGTCTGAAGAGTCCGTGGGAGATCACCTGACTTTGTTGTCACTGTCACCTAACGGACCCTGTTTCCAGCGCTCCACCTCTCCGGAGTTTTGATCTTGGACGCCTCTTTTCTATCATATGCATTCGACTAGACAGAATCAAGCTTTATTTGCCAACTAGTTTCACACACACAAGGAATTTGTCTTTGGTTACAGAAGCTCACAGTGCGCAGAGAGTGACAACATTACTCGCGGTACACACACACACACACACAAACACACATCCTAACACACAGACACACACACATCCTAATATACAAAACCACACACACATGCACAATACCTTACATACCAGTAAAGCTTACACTATGTGTAGCTGTATATGTATATTAAAGTGCACAGTGCAGCAGTCCAGACGTAGAGACAGATTAACGATTAGAAAGTGGAGTACAGAGGATGGAGCACCAGTCTGAGACAGTCAGTACAGAGGAAGGGGTGATGTGTGATACTGTTTATGAATAGATAAATAAGATTGAAAGTGCAGTACAGCAGAACAGGAAGTGAGAAAAGTGTCCCGAATGTGGAGCGTAATGTGCAGTGTGATGTTCAGCTGTTTGAGTGTGATGGCATGTGGAAAGAAGCTTCTCTGCAGCCTGGTTGTCTTGATCTTCATCTGGCTAAAGCGCCAGCCAGAGGGCAGATGCTGGAGCAGGTGATGTCCAGGGTGTGATGGATCAGTGATGATGTCTCTACCCTTCCTGGTTCTGGAAGTGTGCAATACCAACAGTGTGGGTAATGTCACTCCAGTGGTCTTCTCTGCAGAACTGATTATGCGCTGTACTCTGTGGATATCATGTTTGGTGGCTAAGCTGCTCCACACTGTGATGGACAAGGAAATTACAGATTCTGTGGTGCCAGTGTAGAACTGTACCATCAGCTCCCGGGACAGGTTGAACTTTCTCAGCTGACGCAGGAAGCACATTCTCTGTTGGGCTTTCCTGATGATGGAGCTGATGTTGCAGTCCCACTTCAGGTCCTTGGTGATCGTCCTACCCAGGAACCTGTGTGATTCCACAGCCACCACTGTTCTGTCCAGTCCCATATTCTCTGTGTCGTCCACCCGGTATGCAAACTGCAGGGTGTCCAGCAGGTGGGCAGTGATGTCTCTCTCAGGTTTTAATGACTACTGTCACAGTGCGATAGATCTGTAGTCGTTCAGTCCAGCGATGGATGGGGATTATTGTGGAGCGTTTGAAGCAGGATGCTACAGCACACAGCTCCAGTGACCTGTTAAATATCCTTGTGAAGACAGGTGCAGGCTGGTCTGATCAGTTCCTCAGGCAGGAGGGTGATACTCCACCTGGGTCTGGTGCTTTCTTCACTTTGTTTTTTGAAGAGTGGGTGCATATCCTCCTTGCAGATCTTCAGCGCAGATTTAATGGGTGGCTGAGTGTCAGAGGAGTGTGGATTGGAGTTGTAAATGTGTGGGGTGCTGGGCTTTTCAAGCAGCAGCAGATAGTGTTAAGATCGTTAATCAACTAATGATACCCCATTGTCTGGTGAGGTGTCCTTTTGTAGCCAGTGAAGTTCTCCAAGCACATCCAAACGGTTGATGGCTCATTTGTGGACATCATTCTGCTCAGCTCGGTGGAGTAGCTCTTCTCTGCAGCTCTTATTTCGTTGTTGAGAGTGCTCCTTGCCTGATTATACAGTGCCCAGTCCCCACTCCCGTAGGCTGCCTCCTTAGACGGGTGCAGCTGCTTTAGTCTGGCATTAAACCAGGGCCTGTCATTATTCTATTTAATGTGAGTCCTAGTGGGAACACAGATGTCCTCACAGAGGCTGATGTAGGATGTCATGGTGTCAGTGTATTCATCCAGGGTGCTTGAGTACAGTGTAGCAGTGATCTAGAGTGTTCCGTATCTAGAGAGCTCCGTATCGAAAGCCGGCGAACTGGTGTGCGGTGTCCGGGATAGACTTAGTTAGCCAGGTCATATATATCATGTATTTTATCTATTGCTCTCGTCATATTTTTTCATTGGCCCGAGGCTTTTAAGTACTAAGGAAAGTCCTCTGGGTGATGTTTTGTGTTTATACATATGCAGATGTGTAAAAGTATTTTGATTTGTTGTATACTCAGTGGAATCAGATCAGTTTTAAATTATGACCAGAACCATTTTAAAACAGCTGCTGAATAATAAGAACTCTTATGGTAATTATTCATGATATTTAACTGTATCACTCAAACTGCAGTACAGTCATGAAGCTTATTTGTTTTGGTCTATCTGGTGTCTCACACTTTCTGAACTCTGTTTAAAATAGCAGTGTAAAACAGTTACCTGTACAGTAAGCCGCATTGCAGAGGGAATAACTGTAGGAGGAGTAGTAGTAGTGGACTGGATGGCCAAGCTCGTACACGTAGTAGTTTCCTGGACATGCTTTAACTCGAACTGAGGTGGAACCATAGTAACAGCAGTCACTGCCTGCATTCCCACAGACCTGGCCAGTGACCAATCCATCCTCTACCTCAGGATGGGGACCGTTGAGCCACATACTGAAATAAGTACCACATCTGGATGTAGGAACGCAGCTCTCTGCCATACGGATGTTCATCCCATAATAGAAGAACCGGTACCAGCCGTTCCAGCTGAAGTCACTGTCGCAGATGTCCAGTCCAGTCTCATTATTAGCTCTCCAGGGCTGATCCAGAGAAGTGTAGTTAATACAGGGATCGTAACTGGGACTGCTGATCACAGCTGTGAGGGAAATCATTAAATGGAGTGAAATATATTGACTGTAACTTTATATTCTAACTGTATATTGTACGTTTTCAGTAGATTCACTAAGATTTCTGGTAACACTGTAAACAGTTGTCCAGTAACAACAAGTACAACAACAACAACAACACAACAACAATAATAATTATAGTTTTTGGGTGCATTCATACCAGTGAGATCTCCATGTGCTGTACAGGTGGTTGCCCACAGTAATAGAAGATACTGTAAGTATTTAAATCATATAAGCCAATGACACTGATTAAGTGTAGAAGAGTTTTAGTACAGAGAATCGGTATTTTAGATTTTTCTTCACTGAGTTGTAGAACATTTTGTGTTATCCACTGAGAGACACAGTTTCTGAATCTGTCCACTGAGCATAGATTATCAGAAGTAATGGAAATGTATTACTGGGTCTCACTGGCAGAGCTATGAAAGTTTATATCATATTTTGCATAATGACAGCACCTAGAGGTAACCACAATAAATATAGCTTTGTTTTGAGTAATAATTTCCCAGCCAGAAACTTTCATCAACATCCCTGTAAAATGTGTTACAATCTAATATCAATCTAATAAGCTTGTGAGTAAAACCTATTAATTAGACTGAAATGCCAACAAACTGTCTAGATCTATTAATCAAGCTCTGTGTAATTTTTTTTAAAATAAAACTGAAATACAGTGAAATACAGTGTGTGTACACACACACACACACACACACACACTTTAACAAAATAACATTTTCTTTTCTATTTAAAAAGTACAGTAAACCTGTCTGGTACTTCAGTGTAACTTGTTGTTACATTATTGCTATTAATTATTACTATTGTAATAGTACCGCACCTACAAGGGAACACAAAGAACAAACTGAACTCCAACAGAAAGATTTCTACAGCTGACATGTTGAAATGTTGGACATCATAATATGTTTAACTGTGTTGATCCCAGGCTAGACATTTTGCATGAGTTTACTTGCTGTACTTAACAAAGGCATTTGCATTACACCATTTCAAATTACTAAGAAAATATTTATCAGTTTTTTCTCTTTTTTCTACACGGTTATGCTCATTGATTACCACAACACATGTAGAGTGTAACAGAATATCAGTAATATTACCTGTACAGTATGAAGGCATTGGGATTGATAGCGCTGGTTTGACAAGCTTGTACACATAGTAGTGTCCTGAGCAGGCTTTGACCTGGACTGGGTTGGATTTGTAGTATCTACACTTGTTTTCATACGCTCCATAGACTTCTCGGGTCACAATGCCATCTTTTAGTCTGGGATGAAGGCCAGCAAGCCAGAGTGGTGTGTATCCACCACATGGCATGTAGGAGTCCACACACCAATCAGGAAGCTGAGCACTTTCACCCTGAAGATACAGCCGGTACCAGCCAGTCCATTCACCAACAGTATCATCATGACCGCGGTAGTAACTCTTTGTGGTTCTCCAGTAGTTATCCAGAACAGTGTAGCTGTCACAGGGATCAAAGCTGGAGTTGCTCTGAGTGGTTACTGTGGATAGAGACATTATAGATCAGCATTTATAACATTTCTAAGAAAAGCTCAAGAAACATTTTTCATGGGGTAGTAATGGGAATTCTTAATGATTTTGAGGGGGTGTTTGAGCACCCGCCATCACCCCTCCTGAAATCAGGCTTGTGTATGGCACGTGCTAACGTGAACAAGACTTTTTGAACATATTAGAATTGTGAGTAAAGCTCATAAGGTCTAGAAGAGTCAGAAGGAGTGAGTCTCTATAACAACCTACACATAGTGCTGTTGAATTCTCCACCAGCGGCTGCGCTAGCTGGAGCAGGAGTTGGGGTTATGGTGCTGACATCTGTAAAGCAGAAATGTAAGAGTATTATTCTGCACTGCCGGAGTATCATTTAATTCTGTTATCATCTCTTTAAAAAGAAGAACTGTGATTTATGAAACTCAGTTGGATCCATTGTTTTGTCAGTATAACTGTGACTTTTTGTTTAATTAAATCTCTAGACACAGACCAAGATGAATCATTTCAGATGTATTTTCACATTCAGTGTTATCCATAATCTGTACAATTGCATGAATGTAAACACCCTCTTATAACTGGGGATGTGGTTGTGCTCAGAATTAGCCAATCACATTTAAACTCATGTTATACAATAGTCAGTACAGAGTAATTCTGATTAACCCCATGTAAAGATCAGCTGTTCTAGTAGGTTTTTCATGCTGTAAAATGCTATGGTCCGCAAAGCACTTACAACACATCAAGGAGATTTTCGATTTTAAATAAATCAACAAGATGAATGCTGTCACGTCTGCGGGTCTGCCTACTCCTGCTGCTCCTCTGGACTTCATGATGGACCCGATGACGTTACACCACATGCTCGCGCTCCGCCAATCCTCTCCGATCTAGCTTTCCTGTTTACTAATTACAAACAGCTGGAAGCCCTCTTTATAAGTCATGTTTTTGAGTATCCAATTCGCGAAGATTTGCCAACCTCTTGTTGCATCTCTGAGCGGTTTTCTTGCATTCTCTGTTTACTCGGCTTTGACCTCGTTTGTCTACTCTCTTTTGCCTCATTCCTTTTTGCCTTGTCTGCTCTCGCTACTTCCTGGTTTATTCCTGACCCTATTTCCGGCTTCCTCGAATATGGCTCTGACCTCACCTATTGCTTCAGTTTTCCTGGTTTGCTGTCCTTCTGGTTTCAGACCCTTGCCTGTCTCTGTCTATCTCATGACCCGGTATTATCCCTTGGCCTTGTTGAACCGTATTTTGTTCTTATCTCTAGTTTCTTTAATAAACCACTCCGGTGTCTTGGCTCTGCAAGCATTGCGCCTGATTCTTTGTTTCTGACAAATGCTACTTCTTTATTTTCATGTTTCCAACCTAAAAGGTCCCTGTTTGTTTATTAATGTAACTGTACAGATTATGGGTCACGCTGAAAGTGGAAATAAATCTGAAATGATTCATCTTGGTCTGACTTTCTTACATGACAAAAACCTGATGTTTTAGCAGGTGTTTTCATACCTGTCATATTCACAGCATTGTACTAGAAGGGCAGTATGCCCAAATGCTAGAGCCTTGTGCAGGTTTTTGTGGGGACAGGGCTGAGGTGTTGCAAAAGGGCATTTTGTGGGGGCACTTCTGGAAGAGTTTCTATCAGGATCTAGTATTACTACAAAACATTTTAGGAATGGGTGTGATCAGATCAGGCCGGTCTTTTAGAGGCATGTTTTAAAGTATACCCTTCCCTACAGGGACATTTGAAGTTCATATTGATATGAAGCCCCTCCCCTGTGCACACCACTGAGAAGAACTAATATTAAAACAAAAGCAGAAACAAGTACATTCACCATATTCATCTTTCATGCAATCTTTTGTAATTGTGAACTCGTTAAATATTAATTTAATAAATTATGTATTTGGATTCACAAATGCATAAATGCACATGTATACTGTTCTAGGTAAGGTAGGACAGTGCTATAAGATTATAGAAAACACTGTTATTGTGATGTTAATGAAAATGTATAGGTCATTAGGATGCAGTGTTACCTGTACAGTAAGCCGCACTGCAGAAATAGTGATAACTGTAGTAGTTGTAAAACTGGACTGGACGGACAAGCTCGTACACGTAGTAGTTTCCTGGACATGCTTTAACTCGAACTGAGGTGGAACCAAAGTAACAGCAGTCACTTCCTGCATTCCCACAGACCTGGCGAGTGACCACTCCATCCTCTATCTCAGGGTGGGGACCGTTGAGCCACAGACTGAAATAAGTACTACATCTAAATGAAGGAACACAGCTCTCTGCCATACGGATGTTCATCCCATAATAGAAGAACCGGTACCAGCCGTTCCAGCTGAAGTCACCGTCACAGATCCCCAGTCCAGTCTCATTATTAGCTCTCCAGGGCTGATCCAGGGAAGTGTAGCTGTTACAGGGATCGTAACTGGGACTGCTGATCACAGCTGTGAGGGAAACAGATGAAATGCGGTGAAATATTTTGACTGTTCACTTAAAATATCAGTACTTAGTGCTGAAAGTAGATCAGTGACAAGCAATGATCCATTTTTTTGAAAGTACAAACATGCTACATGCCACGTCCACCACATTACTATAATGTTCAATTCAAGATAAAACATGATTAACATGCAGCAACATACTAATTAAAATGCATCATAATCCTGCATAGGGATCCTTCCCTTCTGTCTTCTGTATGTTTTTCACCTCGAACTTTATTTACATATACTGTACATGGCACATACAGAACTATGGACACATTTCAAACACCTGAGTAAAGAGCAGTTATTTGCTAAGACAAATGCATTTAATTAATATAAACGTATCTTATGCATGTTAGTGTGTTCATTTAGATATTTCCAGTTCTGTCTTGCTGGAAGGATTGTGTTGTTTGTAGTGACCATCCAGTACCTCGTTTGGCTAATTAAAAGTTACTACAGGGACAGCCCTATAACTGATTTCAGAGCCAGCCCTGACCTATGTAATTCTCTCCAGCAAAAGGGCTTAAATCAGTTAAATGATGAAAGGAAACACATTTTAACCCACTGTGATATTCACACTGGCTAGCTTACTGGGCTATGGTGTCAGTGTTTCCCTCAGGCAGACAGTGGGTGGTTTGTGCAGGCAGCACACTTACAAGAAACAGTGTATCACTGAGGTTATTTCTCTGGACAGTAGTGTCCTTTATGTGAATCCAGTATTCTGACTGGTTGCTTTTGTTTGGTGTCAGCGGGTTGGGATATGTAGGGCGGCTGCACTGGTAGGAATGTAGTCTGATGTGGTGATCCATCAGACTACATGAGTGTGTGTGTGAGTGTGTGTTTGGGGTGGGTAGGTCTGCTATGCTTTATGTACTGTATAATGCCATTATAGACAGGTTACATTGTGCTAACTATGATGGGATATGATCGGATGAGGATAATCCACAACATTAAAAATAAAAAAATGAACCTGCTGGTTGGAATTACCTCTGACCGTCAAGATGCATTTTTTTCTCACAACACCAAAAAACCACCTCGCCTTTGTAATGGGAGCAGCGTGCACATTAGCTTGTTTAAATGTACTGACATCCCTGGAAAAGAGGTCTTTTTGAAAGCAGTGTGAATGACCTTTGCCAATGACATGGACATGGTCTGCTTCTGGACATGGTTAACATATGGCTTCTGTTTGGCACAGTAAAGGTGAACTGGCACTCATGAATGTAACTCCGTACTGTGGTCCTGGACAAAGGTTTGTGAAAGTAATCCCTGGCTCATGTGGTTATTTCAGCTATTGCTGAATAATGGTTTCTGACGCAGTGCCATATGAGGGCTTACTTTATCTGTCTATAATTCATTGTTGTTCATGTTCTTGGGTAAACATAAAGCAGGGACCTACCTGCACAGTATGTAGGCATAGAAAGTGATACATCTGGTTTGCTGAGCCTGTACACGTAGTATTGTCCTGAGCAGGCTTTGACCTGGACTGGGTTGGATTTGTATAATTTACACTGGTTTCCATACGCTCCATAGATTTCTCGGGTCACAATTCCGTCGTTTGGTTTTGGATGAGGGCCTGCCAGCCAGAGCGGTGTGTAACCACCACATAACATGTAGCCCACACACCACTCAGGAAGCTGAGCACTTTCTCCCTGAAGATACAGCCGGTACCAGCCAGTCCATTCAAGAAGAGTATCATCATGGCCGCGGTAGTTATTACTTATGGATCTCCAGTAGTCATCAAGAACAGTGTAGTTGATGCATGGGTCAAAAGAAGAGTTAGCTGGAGTGGTTGCTGTTGAAAGAGTGAAATTTTAGTGTTGAGTACATTTAGTACACAAGGAAGAAGAGGTTCAGCTAGACATTGACTAGCATATAGTCTAATAATCTGTGGATAAAAAGGTCTCCCTTAAGAAACAGGTAAATATTTAAAACTGTTTCTCTAAATTTTTTATTTATTTATATATAAATCTATAAACGTGGTTATTTTCAAGGAGGTGAATATGTCTAAATATTACTGTGTATTCACTTTCATTCCAAACCATTTTAAAATAAAATTTCATTTTGCATTAACATAAATTTCATTTGAGTTTATGATTATGTTCAATTATTTTGTCTTATTTTTATAATTATGTGATGAAACTATATGATGTTTAAAAAATAAAATCTACGTATCATTTTGCTGATTGAAAATGTATTATTCGGTAGCCATTGTTTATTTTGGTTTAAAAGTAAATGTTTAACATTGTGCTACCAATAAGCATATGCCACACCATGTTGGGCATAGTCAGCACAACTACACATTATACATTCCACAACTGAACAATTTATACTTAAGAAAAATGTTAAAAAGCACTACTAACTAGTTATAATTCTAATATTTATAGTCTGGGATTTTGGCCATGATGTGATTTTGTCTTCCATTAGCTTCTTGGTCATTGCTGGCTTATCCTAATGTATGGTACATGCCTGAGAAGCAGCGGAGAGTGAAAACTGCCCCAAGCAATCTCAATTATCCATGTTTACAACCACTACTCCCCCTACATTACTTCAATGATTCAAATGTGTGCATCAGTTTCACAAGGGGAACACATTATATGAACATGGCTGGTGTTTAAAGTTAATAAAATGAATGAGGAATTGACTGTAACCTACTCATGGTCCTGTTGAGCTCTGCACCCGCTGATGTAGCTGTACCATTGGTCTGAGTTATCGTGGTGATGTCTAAGGACAGACACATCTTAAATATTATATTGACCCAACACAACAACACCTGCTCTCCAAAGCCCCAGTATAAACAATACTGTACCTGTACAGTATGCCATGGGGCACTGTGCTGGATGGACAAGCTCGTACACGTAGTAGTTTTCTGGACATGCTTTAACTCGCACTGAGGTGGAACCAAAGTAACAGCAGTCACTTCCTGCATTCCCACAGACCTGGCGAGTGACCACTCCATCCTCTATCTCAGGATGGGGACCTTTGAGCCACAGACTGTAATAGGTACCACATCTGGATGTAGGAACGCAGCTCTCTGACATATAGATGTTCATCCCATAATAGAAGAACCGGTACCAGCCGTTCCAGCTGAAGTCACCGTCACAGATGTTCAGTCCAGTCTCGTTATTAGCTCTCCAGGGATTATCCAGAGAGGTGTAGTTATCACAGGGGTCAGGGGAGGAACTGTTTAAAGCATATGCTGCGCGAACAAAAATGGTGAAAAAACATTTTTGAGTGTGCACTTTATACTTTACTCACAAAATGAGTTGATGAGAGCACTTATGCTTGTTACTTAACAGATTATGCGTGTGAAATGTAAACTCCATAATTGATTTCTTATTTGGACCATTTATTACACTGCTAGTTCAATTTCCATCCTTTATGTAGTTCCAGTAGTCCTTTAGTTTAAGCTTCAACTCCTCATTTGGCTGTATTTGCTATCAAATGAGAAATTGAAAATAGCTCAAAGATGTTGTATTTTGTTACTCTTAATAAACTACAACAAACACAGCACACAGTTTATTATTAACTAGTATAATAATGACATTCCATAATATATCAATTAAGAAATCACAAAATGCTGCAAATTTGTCTCTCTCAATGTTTTCACCAATTTTTTTCTATTGTTTACCAATTTTGTATATTTGAATGTATAATTTTCACATTCTTGTACTTATTAATCTGTGGTGTGGTGTTACTGGAGCCATTTGCCAACAAACAGGACAATCTCTCTCCATCACAGTCTATGTTTATAGGGATGACTTACTGAGATAAGAGCAAATATCTATTCATTTAAAAATTGCAGGATAAAATGATTAACTGAAACACAAAAGACATTCATGGCTAGAATAGCAAAACACATACATATACATTCAAACGTATTTCTTAAAAAAGCATGTGAAAGTAATGTAACAAAAGGCAAAAGCAAAAAGCAAATAGTGCAAGGAATTTTGGGAAGTCCCATGCCTGTCACTTCAATATCTAGACACAGAATGCAAATAACAGCCAACACATCTTTTTCAGGAGGCTTGACCTGTCTCACCCAGTACACACAACATAATATTTTATAATCAGTGTAGGAGCTATAAGGCCTTAACGGCATACCCTAGTATTACTTGTATTAAATATTATTAATACACACTAATAAGGTATTGTTCAGTGCATTTAATATAATTTATGCGAAGTCAAAACTAATATTATAATAATGCATCAGTCCCACCTATTAAACATCAGTAAATATTACTTTATTCATTCTTTTTCTTCAACATCACCAACTAATGGAGAGTAATAGCTTTTATGATTTACTGACCATGCTGTGTATTCAGAAGTATGATCATAAAAATTACATTACAGTACATTATTTAAAAAAAAAGCCTAATCTAAACCTAAGAGAGGCATTGTCATTTAAATAGTCAAAAGGAAACTAACATAATCTAATAATCTATTTGATAGCACTTAACATTAATTAATGCTTAAAGCTTAAATGCTTGTAGTATCAATGAAAATCCTTTTTTTTCAGATTAACAGCATTATCATTTATGAATGAATACATCAAAATATGATAATACAGTGACTGATTAATTACCAACTTGTTCATTTTCACACATACTACTTTTCACACATAGAAGAACTTCAGCACCAGTATTCATGCATTAATGTTAACACTGAAAACTGGAAGTACCCAAAAATATTTGGTAAATTAAAAGCACTAAATAAAGTCTCAAAAGGGAATGTTTAAAAATAATGTATAGTTTAATGGGTAGTACTGACTGTATATCATAACAAAACCGACAGACCGAAATTTCTGCCAATACTGATTTCTGGCTACAACCATCAAATAAGTTTTTTATTCCTCCCAACTTAAAAAACAAAACAAACAAAAAAAAAACTTGGCACCTTACACCAGGTTTGGCCTACAGGGGACAGCTGTTTCCCTACTTACCCTAGGGAGACCAGGTGAGGGCTATGTGGCTCATAGTTAGCCTGGTATACCAGCTTTGACCACAAGGTGGCAGCTGATTTTCTTAAACCATTATACTTCATTAACCTGAACTTGTTAGGCATTCAGTGCGCAGCGTTGTATTTTTCTCACATGGTTCATGAAGGATAATGGGACAAAAGTCGGAAAGAATTATTATAATATCTATGTTGAGTACATATATATTATGAAGAGGATAGTAACATATACATACTCACACCCACATCTATATGAAGCAGTTTTCATCTTGGTGGTAGCTAAAAAGTGCTTTACAGACTGGTGATAAAGCTTAACAGAAATGATAAATATTACTTAAAATCATATAAAGCAATGGCACATATTAAATTTAAAAAGACAAATATATAAAGGTGTCTAATACAAGTTGGTATTGAGTTCCGTAATTTAGAAGCAGACAGAAATAATCTCTCTGTATTTTTTGTATTTTATGGAAGGTGTTTGCCGAAGGCCAGTATCTGCAGATCTAAGATCTCATGCAGGAACATAAACAGACAGTCTATAAGTACACATATGCAGGTTTTCATCCATCAGGGTATAAACACTGTAAATATGCCTTCAAAGAAAGAATAATGGTTTACATCAATGGTTGCCAGACATCTGTACAGTTTATATTATGTTTTAAAACTTACAAATATACAATAAATACAATAACAATACCATAAAAAGCCTGAATAACTTTAATAATGGCAATAAACGATGTAGTTATATTAATAAAGGTACAGTTATATTACCAACTGAAGGTACTGAAGTATTACCCCAGTGACAGTTCATTACCTTTGTTAGTAACAGAACTGATACAAAAGATACAGTTGCTGTCAAAATGGGATTATATAAACTTTATTTTTTGTTTTTGTTAGGATCAATGTTGTTACATTTTCTACACATTGTAGATGATGGATTGTTTACTTATGAAACCCAGTAAAAGAGCACGATTAATTGTATAAAATAAATAATTGCAAAATTTTCTTTAAAAAAATTACATTTAAAATAACAAAAACATTAACTTTTTCTTCATATGTGACACATAGGTGTTGTCTGAGTGGCAGTTCTCGGTGAGAAGCCCAGCTGACAGCCACTGGAAATTCTTCTTCCTGTTATGCTGGCAAAGAACCTTAACTGAACCCTCAGGGACCAGACACGCATATCTTGGCAGTCATTAATGTTAATTAATGTTAATACTTCTGGATGAATGGGCCATAAGAAGCATATGCAGGTCTGTTTGGCCCATGATGTGCTTAGAATATTGCTGGGTTTAGTTAACATTTAGAAAATAAAACAAAAAAAGTTACAAAATTGGTGACAAAATCGGATCTGGACCACTTTGATCTGCTGTAAAAATGTAGCCCATGCGGCACATTAGCAGAACAGTTCAGGTGAATTACTCTGTGTTTGGTAAAATGGAAGAAAGACTTCAGTATTATCTTTATGTTCATTTATCACACTAAAGAGGTATAACTGTCTAGATATTTAGATAGCACTTTACTAGATTCAGATCTGCTCAGTGAAAACATCATAATGTACCTGCAGTTTGGGTTTCCCGCACAAGCACTCTGATTTTATCAGTTTATCATAAACTGGTGTATTTCCTCATTCGTCCAGATTTTCAGGAATGGACGTTTTTTTTTTTTTATTTGTTTGGTGTAAGAACGTGAAGAGTTTAATCTCATCTAGCCTTTAGATCTGTTTTTTAAACTGTATGTAATAAAGCTTTCGGGCGAGTTCTCCACTGTTCCACACTGACAAAAGAATTTACCAAGAGTGTCATACATGAAAATAAATAAGAGACCAGTGTAACGTTTCTGTTTAAGCCTTTAGTGATTACCAGATTATGTGTAATGAATTTTGTAACATTACTGAGAAAAAAAAAAAATCAGCAATTTCTGACACTTTCTGACTCTTGCACTAGGGAGGTTTTTACCTTACAAATTAATAACACAGAACTATAATAATAATAATAACACAGAATATAAACATTTGATTATAATATAGTTAACCCAAAAATTACACTACGCTCTTACTGTACTGTAAACCAGTAGGTTTCAGGAGCCATTTAATTTCATCATGTAAGAAACACAAAATCAAGCTTACGCTTTTAATAAGCTCCTAAAACTCCTTATTCAGAAGTTTTGTTCAAATGTTTTGTTTGTTATTTAGTGACCTTACACTGAGTAAAAAAAGTTTTAACCGACTTTTCACTCTCCTACATGAATGTTTGTGGAGGGCTGGTTTTATGTAAAGAGACTATTTATTATATTACAGCACTGTAGTGTTTTCACACATTTTTGTTTGATTTTCTAACAGTTTAAATTACACAGTAGAACAGATCTTCAGTAATCTTTATTAATCTGGGATTTATTTATACCATCACAGCCACTGGAAGATTTATCACTGTGGCAGAGACTGAGGAGAAAGATAGAAGTTTAGGGGCCACCATCTATATCATTAAAAGCACTGCATGTACTTTTACCAGGGGTGCCAAGAATCTTGCGTATGGCTGTATGAATAGATATTAAACATTTACAATCTTAAACATTCAGGTTGTTTCTAAAGCTCCCCAGGATGAGGAAACACCTGTGTTTAACTGAGAGTAAAACACAGACTAACAGTAACATGTTTAAATGAAGCGTTGTTTGGTTTAACTAACATAAATAATACACTGATTAAAACGAACAACACAGAAAATGTGCACTAAAATTTTTAAATATTTAAGTTGACAAAACAATGAGAGATGACTAATTATGAAATCACTAGTCATCTCTAGATCTAAATAATGCTGAGAAAGCTCTCACAAATACTTAGCTGGAACTTACTGTGTGTTAGCAGCAGTAGTGGCATACACAGTGGGATTAGAAACCCCATCCTGCTGAACCGCTCCCAAACAACACACACCTGCCTGGAAAAACGAAGGACACTGTTACATTTAGAGGCAAATACATATTACATATTCATTATTTAGTTAATCATGCAGTCATGAATACGTACCACTATGGAACTATGGAAGACTACATATATATATATATAGTCTTAATAAAAGGTTTGCATACACGGTTTGGTTGATTATAAAATGTCAGGGAAACTAATCAGAATCGTTAGTAACTGTATGTAAAAACTAAATCCTGTTTAATACACTAACCTAATGAAAAGTCTGTGATAAATTAACTTATCACTGTGATTAAAAGGTGATTAAAAATTAAGAAGTGAAGAATAATAAAGAGAGAGAATACCTGGAAAGAGAGAGAAACCTGGGCTGTAATCAGTGCACACACAATGCAGGCTCTCTGAAGACTCAGACGCTGCTCTTACTGCACCTGCATGCTCAGTAAAGTGCACTGAAACAGAGAATCTGGAATATCTTAAACCAGTTGTTCATGTGTTCTGTGTGCTCACAGCTGGGCCTTTTCTTTGCATTCGTGCCAGGAGTACATAATAAAGAAATGGTTGAGATCTGAAGATACTTGGTATCAGTACGGCCAGATCTTAACAACTGCACACCACTGTCTTTGGCCATGGAAGTTGTTAGGGCAGGTGCTGTTACTGTAAAGTGGAATGCGCTCTTGATGGGACCATTTTTATAACTTAACATATTGAACATTTTGTGGCATGCTCTCTAACTTTAGAGACTAACTTTTTTTTTGAGTTTTTTTAAAAAAGAACGGGGGAAAAAAGAGTCTGGTGTGCAGTAAACATGAACCCACTACACTAGACAATGTGAAGAATCTGAATTGACGTAGTTATGGATGTTACTGTAAGTCAGTGTAACTCTCTGTTCTAAAGGGAAGATATTACTGTACTTATTAGTACTTTTTACCTTTCTGCTCTACACCTGACTGAATTCTCTCAGATTGACCTAAAGCATAATATTAATATGTCCCAGTGTGAATTTTCACTGTGTAAGATGTGATGATGTATAATACAGAAATTTTAAATTCCGAATTATTGCTGTATATTGTTGTAGTGAGCAACCAGGTACTTAAAGTCAGCTGGGTTGATACATCCCAGTATTGGCTCTCTGATGACAATTCTAATGTTTCAGGTTTATTTGTCATATGCACACATTAGGACATTTATGCATTGGAATGCTTGTGCTGAGGCTCAGGTTGATGCTCTACAGGAGGACAAAACTATATACATACTAAACATATTAAACATATTAAGAAAAACATATTCAAAAATAAATGAGATATAAAAGTTATATTAAATAAATACTAAAAACCCAGAATATACAGAGACAGAGGGGATCTGTAGAAAATCTCTGACATATAAATTGAAACTGAAATTCTTCTACATATAAATATGTATGTTAATTTCTATTACTGTTGTATAAAGGGACTTAGTGATGTTGTCCATAGCGGTGTTGTATAAGAGTATTAATAATAAAGTGTCCGAGTGCAGTGGTGTTGCTGGTGTTGGCGGTGTTGGTGAAAGGCTCACAGCTTGTTCAGGAACCTGATGGCTTGTGGGTAGAAACTGTTCATTACTCGGTTTGTTCTGGCCTGGATGCTGCGGTACCTCCTGCCTGATGGCAGTAAGGTGACCAGGCCGTGTGCTGGGTGGCTGCAGTCCAACTTCTGGATTTTCCGCAGGCAGCGGGACTGGTAGATGTCCTGCAGGTCTGGACGTTTGCTGCCTATGATGGACTCCGCTGTCCTCACCACTCTCTTCAGGGCCTTGCGGTCGTAGGCAGTACAGCTGCCATACCAGACAGTGATGCAGATCATGAGGTAATGCAATCTTATAATAAATTATCTCATATTAAATTATGTGTTTACGTTAGTTGCGCTACTTAAAGCAACCAGGCTCTCACCTGTTATTGGAGTGGTCCCCTCAAAAGGTACATCTTTAGTGCTTTATGCTAGATGAATATCACTGTACCATATTAAAACGATATTTTTTAAGTTGAGTTAAGAAGTTTATATGTTAAGAAAAAGTACACAAGTGGTTCTTTCTTTTATCTATGCTCCACATACAGTCCACTCTCATTCCAACGTTTTTGTCTCCAGTTCCAAGCTGGCCTTGAGGAAAGTGAGCCAGCCTCAGGAACAGGCTGAGGCCTCAAGCACACTGGGCATCCCTGCCTAGCATCCTGCTAGCCAAAGTCCAGTCTCTGGAGAACAAACTTGACAAGCTCTTGGCTAGGATTAGGTGTCATTGTGGCATTGTGGACTGCCTCATGGTTGAGCCCAGCAGTACTGAGTCACGCTATCCAACCAGCATGTTCTCGTCAATATACTACATGAATAGGAGAGTAGTTTCTGAGATGTTGAGCTGCTCAGCCTCAGGTTTTCTCCTTGCTACCTTCGTCTGGAGTTACTCTGACCATTGTCAGCCCTGTCTATATTCCACCCCAGGCGAACACTGCTCTGTGTACACTCACACAGTTTCAGACGTAGCACCAGGACGCCCTATAGTTACAGGACTTCAGCAGAGCGTATTATTTGGACAAAGCTTTCTGACCTGCAGACCGACTGTCACAATTGTCCCATTAAAGGTATAGGTTCTCATTTGATTGTTTTAATAGCTAGCCACTTTATTTTTTTAGTAATATGTAGGATTTAAACTACAATAAGATGTATATGTATGCATATTTATAAATACAGATAGAGCTTGAAATGGATTGATCTGTACCACTTGTAAGTAAAGAACGCAAGTGCAGTAACCCGACTGGTTGTCCCTGAACTGGCAGGTTTTGTAGGTTTTTGTGCGAGTACACAATCAGATTACAGTTCAGCTGTAATTGGATGAACTTTGCAGGTGAGTGACATGTTGACGAGTGGCATAACTTACAAATTTGGTAAGATGTCTGATGAAGATGACCCAGCAGGAATAAAATAGGCACTGAGTAGACAGGGTTTGTAGTTGAGGGGGGAAAATCCTGTATCTGTATCCCTGTTAGTGGTGGCATTAGTTGTTTAATACAGTAATAATAATAATAATAATAATAATAATAATAATAATAAGAAGAAGAAGAAGAAGAAGAAGAAGAAGAAGAAGAAGAGGAAATATTTGATTTGAGGATAATTAAGAATGCCAACTGTAAAATACTTTCACTTAAGAATGATTTTTTTAAATGCAGATAAACTAGAAATATTTACACTCGTAAAGTACAAAGGTATGGGGAAAACTATCAGCAGTACATCTCGTGTATCCTGATTAGACTTGGTGTTGCTGTAGAAGAGATTGGGGGGGTGGTTGCATCCTTCATAGCAAGAGGAGCACTTCAGTCATTATTGTCAGTTCTGGAATTAAACCAGCAACCCTCCGGTTTGCAGGCGGGTTCCTAACCTCTAGCACACAACCCCAAAGCACAGACCACAGGACCAGACCAGTTCTGATGGCCCAACACAAAGACAGGGCAGACCTGGCAGGTAGGCTAAGATGGTAGACTAAGACAGGTTAACCAGGAATGAGATGTTTAACATGATGGTACGGTGGATTACCATGACAACTGTGCTGCAGACACGGCTACATTACAACCAGTCATGTAAGAGTAGTGGGACAGGCTAAGTGCTGATATGAAATGTGTTGAAAGATTAGCATGATAGCAGACATCACTGTCACAAGTGGCCCTCACTGTAGGAAAGAGATCATTAAGTTATTTGGTATGCCATCAGAGAGATAGTAAAGGTATTACGAGGGATCGTCCACTGGAATGAAAGGAAGCCGTGAACAGCTTGACATTCATAAAGAGCTCTTATAAAGAGTTAGCTGTTATAACGCCTGCTGTGATGAAATGACATTAATGAAAACAGCCTCCATGACAGCTGATGATTGTTGGAATAAGCCATTATGAATATTTATTATATGTCAGTTATGAAAGCCACTTTGCTGTAGTAAAAGTTTCCACTATTCTGAGAAGTTGTTCTACTAGATTTTGGAACATTGCTCTGTGGCTTATTGTAAATGTAATGTTTATTTAAATGTATAATTAGTTTACTGTGTATACTGTCTAAATTAGCTTAAAGTTTTTACCCAAAACAGACAAGACAGTTTCGGGGTTTTGTTCAGGCTCAAACCAAAAAGTACAGTTCTAGTCTAAAGCAAAATACAAAGAGTTCAGTAAACATTAACAATATAGAAAAATAAAGGAAGAATGTTGAAATACATTAGCAATGGTAATTATTATTTACCATGGTTCTTTAAAGATAATATTAAAAGTTGACATGCTAAAATCCTCTCTTGGATAAAAAAGGAACAGTATGGAATTTTACACACAGAAGAAGCCCCTAAGATCTTCATTCATCTATCAACACAAAATTGGAATTTTATGGAGATTAAGATGTACTGCAAAATGACTGTGGACTGTGGCAATTAGCAACATGATGTACAGTGGGGTGCGAAAGTTTGGGCAACGTTGTTAATTTTCCTGATTTACCCTTATAAAGCATTGATTGTTTTATAAATTAAGTTAAATATATCATATAGGGGACAAACACAGTGATATTTGAGAAGTGAAATGAAGTTTATAAAGTGTGCAATAATTGTCTAAACAAAAGTAGGCAGGTGCATAAATTTGGGCACCAAAAAAAAACCTTAGATCCTCCTTTCGCAGAAATAACAGCCTCTAAACGCTTCCTATAGCTTCTAATGAGCGTCTGGATTGTGGCTGAATTTTAGACCATTCTTCTTTACAAAACATCTCTAGTTCATTCAGGTTTGATGGTTTCCGAGCATGGACAGCTCTCTTTAAGTGACACCACAGATTTTCAAAAATATTCAGGTCTGGGGACTGAGATGGCCATTCCAGAACGTTGTACTTGTTCCTCTGCATGAATGCATTAGTAGATTTTGAGCAGTGTTTAGGGTCGTTGTCTTGTTGGAAGATCCAGCCCCGGCGCAGCTTCAGCTTTGTCACTGATTCCTGGACATTGGTCTCCAGAATCTGCTGATATTGATTGGAATACATGCGTCCCTCAACTTTAACAAGATTCCCAGTCCCTGTACTGGCCACACAGCCTCACAGGATGATGGAACCACCACCAGATTTTACTCTAGGTAGCAGGTGTTTTTCTTGGAGTGCTGTGTTCTTTTTCCTCCATGCATAACGGCTCCATATGCCCAAATAACACCTTATTCCAAAATGAAGCTGGCCTGTCCAAATGTGCTTTAGCATACCTCAAGCGGCTCTGTTTGTGATGTGGGTGGAGAAAAGGCTTCCTCTGCATCACTCTCCCATACAGCATCTCCTTGTGTAAAGTGCGCTGAATAGTTGAATGATGCACAGCGACTCCATCAGCAGCAAGATCATGTTGTAGGTCTTTGGTGCTGGTCTGTGGGTTGACTCTGACTGTTCTCAACATCCTTCGCTTCTGTTTATTCGAGATTTTTCTTGGTCTGCCACTTCGAGCCTTGACTTGAACGGTGGCTGTGGTCTTCCATTTTCTCACAATGTTTCTCACAGTGGAGACTGAAAGCTGAAATCTCTGAGAGAGCTTTCTGTATCCTTCCCCTAAACCATGACGGGGAACAGTCTTTGTTTTCAGGTCATTTGAAAGTTGTTTTGAGACTCCCATGCTGCCACTCTTCAGAGAAGATACAAAGAGGAGAAAAACTTACTGTTCCCCCCTTAAATACCCTTTCTCATAATTGGAGTCACCTGTGTATGGAGGCCAAGGGTCACTGAACTTACTAAACCAAATTTGAGTTCCAATAATTAGTTCTAAAGGTTTTGAAATCAAAAAAATGACAACAGTGCTCAAATTTATGCACCTGCCTACTTTTTTTTAACCAATTATTGCACACTTTCTGTAAATCATATAAACTTCATTTCACTTCTCAAATATCACTGTGTTTGTCCCCTATATGATATATTTAACGCAATTTTTTAATCCAAACAATCAATGCTTTATAAAGGTAAATCAGCAAAATTAACAACGCTGCCCAAACTTTCACACCCCACTGTATTTATATTAAATTAAAGTCATTGCAGCTGTCTATTGCAAAATTAAAAACTTTATTTATTCATCATGTGAAGGTAATAAGATTAGTGCCTATAGAAACAAAATTATAACTATTTAAAATATTTAGAAACAACATCAATAACTACAACAACAGAAGCAGATGAAGCTCACTGACATTAACCCTGCAAGTTAAAGGTTATGATAGAAAACATAGAGCCATAATTGTCTTTAAGTGAGTTTTCCCCTGTGCCCCAGCAGTCCAGATTAAAGGGTCCATGGAGGCTCTGCGCTGGTGTCTAGGAGAACAGTTCTACAAAAGAACCAGAGTGATAACATGTGCATGTATACATTCATGTGAATAACATTTAATTATTTTTTTAAATTATAACAGTCTGTTAAATATATAATTAAACACCATTTTAGTATTTAAGACTTATTTTCATATTTAATGATGGAATGGAATGGAATGTTGCTCATGCACAATACCCCAAAACGGATAGAAAGGGAAACAAAACAAAACGCTGAAGGCCTGTTCCGTGCTCGGGAACGTAGAGACCAAAAACAAACGACCGCTTCACTCCAAAGACCTAACTAAATGGGAGAAATCAGAAGACCTTTTCTTTACAGAGGTGTGGAACAAAGCAATGGATGAATCCAGTACTAGCAGATGGAGGTAGAGAGTGGCGCAGAGAGTCTGTCTTCCGCCGAAGGAAGGGGGTGGGAGAGGTGATCGTCCCTCGTTGCCAGAGAAGCTCTGAGCCACGAGGGAACCTACAGGGCTATCTGGGTTGGAAGTGAAACCTGTTCCGGACCGAACGAGGAGAGCAATCAATGTCTTTGTATCTCTGGACCCCCGTGTTTTTTTATTTTTCATTTCAAATGACTGAAGAGTTCAGAATGGCGGAGCTGCCGAAGTGCTAGCTAGCATACAGTCAGGCTACTTAGCAAGGCCGGCTAAGTCCGTTACACCAAAGCTTTCGGTGGTAAAACACTTGGAACGTACACACAAGCACACTCTCGGCATATCTGCGGTCTATAACAAGGACTCTTATTTTAATAATCTAATTTATCCTAGTGTAAGCTTTGTTTACCATGTAGGCAAACTTTGAGCTTGTCTCTACCACACAGCTCATTCTCCGCCCCCCTAACCTTTAACCCCCCTACCAAAAACGTAGGTGTCTGAGACTCATATTTTTGACGTTAAGTGTCTAGGTAGTCAAACAGTGCAAAATATCAACGCTGGATAAACAAACATACATAACACCATTCACTTAAACTCCAGTAGCTTGCTCTCATTAGATATGCTAACTACTTGGATTCGGTATTAGCATTTAGCTTGGAGAAAATGTATGAATTAGCTAACCTAGCATCACCATATGAACGCATCTACAAATATGATTCAACAGTTATAGTTAACAACAAACTTACTTTGGTCAAATTGACGCACACAAATTATGGTCTACTGTGCATTTCACCACCAAACGAACAATGCATCTGCTTCCAGCTCCAGTCACTGCACCAGTGAACTAAGGAAGAGCGACAGGGACCAAATACTAACTACCCAAGAAACGATCATCAAACTACATTTACATTTACATTTAAGGCATTTAGCAGACGCTCTTATCCAGAGCGACTTACAACCGTGCTTAGTGTTCTGTTGGATAATATTCCAGTTAGTAGAGGAAGTTTAGAGCCTAAAACTTAGAGCTCAGACACTGCCTGAACAGGGGGTCAGTGCTGGTACCTAGAGAAATGTCATTATAAGTGCAACACAATACACATTACTCAAACTATAGCATCTAGAAATAGGGGGCCCCATCTAGTGGGCATCCCGTGAACTACAGCTTACTGAAAGAGAGACTTTCCTACAGTTGTAATCAGGAACTAATTCTTTAACGAATTCCCTGAATAATAACTGTCCATCAATAGTTTGCAATTATTTGTTATCCAACAAGTCTAAAACCAAGGATACACCCAATCAAAAATATTGGATTTTTTATCTTGTGTGTTGCTACACTGCCTTTTTCCTCAGTTTACTCTTAAATGACAGGTCACGGTATATTAGCTGCTAGAGACCACCTACCAGAGAGCGTGCTCAGAAACTGATATTGGCATTCACTAATAAATAGGGCCCTTGGTTTGATCCAAGCTGTTATGTGTTTTGTAATGATGTGCACTTTTTAGCCCCCAAAACAGACGGGTTGGTTCCATATTAGAGGAGCAACATATCCAGACACCACGGCTGCATCCAGAAACTGAAATAGCTACGTCCTTTTCCTACTGATTCCCTTCTCCACCTTGACCTGGAATCTGATTTCATGATGCCATCTTACTGGCTGCTTGAATACTAGAGAAGATGACAGAGGTAATTTAAAATAGGTGATGAAAAAATGATAGTGCTATCCTTTCTGTGATAGGTTCAGTTCATCAATAGTCAGATTTAATAAAGTTGAAAGGAAAAGCTGTCCAATTGTCCAATTCCTGCATGCTCTCTCAATTCGTCCTGCTTCTTTCCTCTCCTCCATGCCTTGACACGAGCAGTGGGAATATATAGGGAGGACAGGAGTAGTAGCAGCTTCTGGACAAAGCCCATGACTAATAAGGAAATCAAGGCTGTTTAACTTCATCTTCTCCAGATCTTTCCCAGGCAGACATGGACACATTCACCCTATAGAAAGAAACAATACAACGAAATGAAATAACAGAACACTGAATGACCCCATTTCAGCAACCGCTATCGCAGCTCTGCAGCAGTAGAGGGTATTCTCCCCAAACTAGCATTATATCCTGTGGGAGGGTACTAAATTCACAGGCTCCATGTTTTGTGTCATTTTCAAAAAAGATACAAGCAAAGAGAAGCAAACAATCAAATATGAGGGTGGGTCAAACTGGACCATAGGGTCCATGTTAACCTCCTGCACACAGCACAATCTGTTTTAGTATTTTCAGTCCTTTGTAATGTGTAATGTGTTAGCCAGCATAGGTTTCTGGAATAAGTCTCCACTGTCTAAATCCAACATTAATTTAAATCATACATGGATACATATTATATTGTATTATATTCATAATTCAATATTCATTCATAATAATATTTATCACCCACCTTTTACAAATGTACAAAATATGAATGACTTACAATAGTTCCTGTAGTCTGTAATGTTTATCGTCTCTGAGATCAGAAAGCAGCTTCACTCCTGAATCCTCTAGTTTATTCTCAGACAGATCCAGAGCTCTCAGGTGTGAGGGGTTTGATTTCAAAGCTGAGACCAGAGCAGCACAGCCTTCATCTGTGATATTACACTTATTCAACCTGTAGAGAGAAGAATGAATTTACTGAATACACTGACAAGATGTGAACCCCGTGGAATGGCCTAGTTTTCTTAGTTGGTCGTAGCTTTCAGGTGGTCAAAAAAGGGCACAATCACAATGTGCTCTAGCTAAAACCACACTAACAATTCAAATCTTTTCTGCCCTTGCTAATTACATTAATGACAGTGATGGTGGAATAAAGTTAGAACACCCTGGCATTTAAGACCTAGTCAAACTTCCACTGGTGATAATAATCAAGCACTTCTGGTAGCTGCAGATCAGACCTGTTCACGAGAAATACTGGACCATCATTGGACCAATACAGCTTTACATAACTGTAAATCATGTAGATTATGCTAGAAATGATAAATATACAGTTGATTGTGCTATAGATAATTGATTGCTCCTTCTAAGTGAACTGAAAAAAAATGCAAATAAATGTTTATTGTAATTTGTCCTTATGAACAGATGCTTACTTAATGTTACAGTCAAACTCAAGAACAAATGAGTTATGGTATGAGTAACAGGGTTGTACTGGTTAGAGTGACGATCTCAACCAAGACTGAAAAGATTGGACAAACCTGAAAGATAGAAGAAATAGCTTGCTTTGGATCTGTCCATCTTGTTAAATGACTTAATGATGTCATTAATTCTGTGTATTTTCTCTACCATGCCAAAGAGGTTTCGGTACCAGGCTTGTATGGATGGTGTGGGACACAACTTTAACCACACCATGCCATAAAGGTACATTTCAAACTTATTTAAAACCCCTATATTTGATATGAAAGTTGGTCATCTAGGAGGTGGGACAAGAGATGTCATGCCCTTTTAGGGGGTGCTTAGAGCTATTTAGTATTTTTGGTCTTGTGGATTGATATTTTGAACAACCTATTCAAAACCTGGGGTGTGAATTAAAAACACACACAGGTACAACTAAACAGCTACTTTATATTTATTTACTTCTTACTTAAATGTAAAGAACATTCTTAATCCCAGTGTTGTGCGTAACACCACAACTCTGTCATCACTGTAAGTATTTGTTGATAATATTGTAAGTGGTGAGGATTATTAAAGTGTTTTTAAAGTAGGATACCACACAAAATGTTTAAAGGTTTGGAATGTAAAATAACAATTAGATCATATAATGATATGGCGTGATAACAAAAAAATAACATATGAATGGAAAGTAATTTAAAGAATGTAAACACAGTATGACAAGAAGAGAGAGACCAATAAATGTCCACTTCAGGATATTTACACTGAAAGTTTAGAAGTATAAGTCTCTGAGCCGCAGGTGAGGGATTCTCAGAGTCATCTTACCTTAGTTTCTCAAGTGTACAGAGAGGATTTTTCAGTACAGCAGAGAGAAGCTTCACTCCTGAATCTTCAAGTTCATTCCAATTTAGATCTAATTCTCTCAAGTGTGAGGTTTCCAGAGCTAGAGCCAGAGCAGCACATCCTTCATCTGTGATATTACAATTACACAACCTATAAAAAGAACAAAGACACAATGATGAATGTTTCTTTTGGCATATTCGAGGATAATTATGGAATTAAATTTTGACATATGATAAAGAGTGGTTAATATTTATGGAGGCAAAACCAATAAGGTAAAATGGTCAACAGTGATTTCAGATTGGAATAATAATATTCCCAAAAGAGATAATGCCTTACAGGCTATGTGTGATTCATCTTCAGTTCACAGTTCACAGGGAGGATTCTATAAACCAGGTCTTATGACTGAATTAATAGCCGTGTGTCACAGTATTATGCTGATTTCAAGTACAACTATCATTTCTGCACCATCTCAGTATTATCATAACCAGTTTAACTAAGAACTAGGTCATGTTTGAAAATATAATCATACCTTAGTGACTCCAGTTTACAATGAGGATTCCCCAGTGCAGGTGAAAGCATCTTCACTCCTGAATCTGCTAATTTATTCTCAGACAGATTCAGTTCTTTAAGGTGTGAGGGGTTTTTATTCAGAGCTGAACTCATAGCAGCACAGCCTTCGTCTGATATACAACAATCCAATAACCTGCAGAGAAAACATTGACAACCTCTTCACTCTCTCAGTTTTCAAACAGCTCAGTCAAGTATGACATTTATCCCAAAAATCAGCAATCAGTCTTCTTGCATAACTAAAATACTTAATAACTATAAATAATAACTAATAAATAACCAACAATATACTGAAAATAAATACATAAATACACAGATTTACTTAAAGATCCAGCACAAATAAGTTTAGTTTCTGTCAAACCTTCATAAAAAACTCCCTTCTTTATTTCCTTTTTAATCTCTTCGATGTGCATGAACAATTAAAACAACCTCTTCTGAATAAAAGCCCAGTAATCACACTAAACATGTCCTACAAAAGAAATGAGCTGAAAAGATAACTAGAAGGGCCTCTGTCAAGATCTATTAATTTGCAGTGACGTAAAAAACAGTATATGCACACTGGAACTGTGGTCTCTCCACCAAGCTTAGTGTAAGAGGGGGACCAGAGGTAACCAGGTCTTGTGTGATGATAGATTAACATACCACAGTGTCTCAATTTTACAGAGAGGATGCTCTAGTGCAGGTGTGAGCAGCTTCACTCCTGAATTTCCAAGTTTGTTCTTGGACAGATCCAGCGCACTTAGGTGTGAGGGGTTTGATGTCAGAGCTGAAGCCAGAGCAGCACAGCCTTCATCTGTGATTTTACAGTCCCACAGCCTGCAGAGAGAACAATGACATCATAGAGTTTGTTTCTCATCAAAGAATCCCTGTAAACTTTAGTTTGCCTTATATGAATAAAACATATTGGTTTTATTTATGTATTAAATGGACGTAATTTACTGTATTCATATCACAAACTGAAATGAGACTAAACCAATAACCTCATGGTTAGGAAAGAGAAAATCTAACTTCAGAATAAGAATACTCATCAGGCTCTGCCTCAATCTCACTTTTAGAGAATATGCTTAAGAGACAGACTATTGTGACTCTCAGAGTAATGATCTTACCTCAGTCTCTCCAGTTCACAGTCAGGTTTCTCTAGTACAGATGAGAGACACTTTACACCTGAGTCTTCAAATACATTCCAGGACATATCCAGCTCCCTCAGGTGTGAAAGGTTTGATCTCAGGGCTAAAGTCAGAGCCGCACAGCCTTCATATGTGATTTTACAGTTACACAACCTGCAGAGTGAACAATGACATGCTATGGTAACAAGTGTGTGGTTTTTCTCTGTTTTTTTGTAATTTATGTTATCTGTACTCCATTTGAATTTTTGGGCCAAAATACCAAAAGACTCTAAAAAGGGATATAAAATACCAAGAACTGTATGTACAGCTGTTTAATTACGCAGTAAGTATTATTATTATTACCATGTGTAAAAGAAAGAAAAAATGGAAAATAATTATAATACAAATAGTAAGAATAACATAATAATAAATAGAAATGAATGATACATTGTGGTTTGATGTGAGTGCATGTGCTAGCTTAACCATTTCCAAACCTTTGAAAAAAAAGAAATGTAGTATTTATAGTTAACATACAATACTTACATTAGCTAAAATAATATAAAATTAAATCAGGTGTACAGCTGGTGGAATTAAATAAGGGGATGGCAGTCTAGAGGATGCCAAATTCACACAACACGTTAATCTTAAAATCACTCTTATGCTGTATTCTGGACGTTTTAGCGTATCAGTGGCTTAGTGCTTTTTAGCTTGACAAAAAAACTTTACATCAGTGTGATTAATTGATAAGCACATCTTATTTAAAAAATCATGAAAAGCCAAAAGTAATGATTAGTGAATGTACAGACTGAGTTTAAGATGAATTAAGGGTAGCACATTAGCATACATAAATTTGCATACATAATTCGCAAAACAAATTGAACCATTGTGGGTATGGTACAAAACTTAAGATGTGGATCTCAATTAAGGAGAAAAATAAACAAGAACGAGATTTAAAAATGGACATCTGAGGAATAATCGTACCTAAGTGTCTCCAGTTTACAGTGAGGATTCATCAGCCCAGCAGAGAGCAGCTTCACTCCTGAATCTCCTAGATCATTCTCAGATAGATCTAGTTCTCTCAGATTAGAGAATTCTGAGCTGAGCACTGAGGCGAGAACCTTACAGCTTCTCTTTTTCAGACTGCAGTTATAAAAACTGAAAACATAAAATAATAACATTAGATTAAGACACATTTGCGATTTTTAATTCTACATAGTCTAATTACTTATTGATTAAGTGTACAGATACAGTAATTAAACAACAGATTTAGAATCTAAAAACACATTTGATTTAACAGTGATGCTTTAAAAACTTGTTTTATTAGAACACTGTTTTGTGATCAGATGTTTTTATTGTAAAATCAAGCTCTAACAAATTTACATTAGAAACAATACAAATTCTACACAAACAGAAAACCAGAGCAGCCATAGTTATCTGTCAAAATATGCTTAACATAAAAATATAATTTGACTACCCAAGACTTTCTAAATGGAATTTTAACATTCAATATTAAATACAAGCTCCAGCTAATTTCTTTCAGTTTCCATTTTTGTTATAGTGTTTTAACAACATGCTCCATCTTCATCTGTGTATCTCATGTATCAGAAGGAAAGTATTCAGCTTTACTTACTCAGCTTTTCTGGAGGCTGCAACAACAGGTAGAAGCTTTAGAAGCACCTCCTCTGATCTGCTGTATGAGTCGATGTATTTACTCAGGGTAAATACAGCTATCTCCTGTGATGATGTCATTAGCACAAAGACCACAGCTGACCACTGTGACTGGGAGAGTGTGCTGCTTTGGAGATTTCCAGACTGCAGGTAAAGTTGAACTTCTTCAACCAGAGAGTGATCGCCCAGCTCATTCAGACAGTGGAACAGGTTGATGGATTTCTCTGTAGAGAGATTCTCTCTGATCTTCTTCTTGATGTACCGAACTGTTTCCTCTTTACTGTAAGAGCTGCTTCCTGTCTGTGTGATGAAGTTTTGTAGGAGCATCTGATTGGACTCCAGTGAGAGACCCAGAAGAAAGCGAAGGAACAGATCCAGATGTCCGTTCTTACTCTGTAAGGCCTGATCCACAGTGCTCTTGTGAAGATCCGAGATGCTTTTTTTTAGGCAGTTCTGTTTAGAGGACAGACGTTGTTTAAGGTCCATGAAGGTCATGTGGGTATACAGAGCTGCCAGGTGTTCCTGAACACTCAGGTGAACAAAGCAGTACACCTTACTCTGGAGCAGCCCAGATTCCTCTCTGAAGATCTGTGTACACACACCTGAGTACACTGAGGCTTCTTGAACGTGGATTCCACACTCTCTCAGATCTTCCTCATAGAAGATCAGGTTTCCTCTCATCAGCTGCTGGAAGGCCAGGTGTCCCAGTTTGAGAAGTATCTCTTCATCTGTGTTCTGGATCTGTGTGTACTTCTCTCTTATGATCTGTGTCTGCATGATGAGGAAGTGTGTGTACATCTGAGTCAGACTTTTGGGGATCTCTCCACTCTCTGCCTCACCCAGCAACCTCTCTAGAACAGTGGCTGAGATCCAGCAGAACACAGGTATGTGGCACATGATGTAGAGGCTCCTAGATGTCTTTAGGTGTGAGATGATTCTATTGGCCAGGTCCTCATCACTGATTCTCCTCCTGAAGTACTCCTCCTTCTGTGGGTTGGTAAAGCCTCGTACTTCTGTCACGCGATCCACATACTCAGAGGGGATCTGATCAGCTGCTGCAGGTCGGGAGGTTATCCAGATGAGAGCGGAGGGAAGCAGATTCCCCTTGATCAGGTTTATCAGCAGTACGTCCACTGAAGCTGATACAGTCACATCCCACACGCTCTCAGAGCTCTGAAAATCTAGAGGTAAACGACACTCGTCTAAACCATCGAACACGAAGAGAGCTTTGTGCAGGCTGGACGTTTCTATTTCTGTCTCCTGAACACATTTATGAAGAAGGTCCAGCAGACTGAGTTTTTGGGCCGTCATCAAGTTCAGTTCTCTGAAAGGAAGTGGAAATATGAACTGGAGATCCTGATGGGCTTTATCTTCAGCCCAGTCCAGAATGAACTTCTGCACAGAGACTGTTTTCCCGATTCCAGAAATACCCTTTGTCAGCACAGTTCTGATGGGCTTGTCTTGTTCAGATAAGGGTTTAAAGATGTCACTGCATTTAACTGACGTTTCCACAGTTGTTGATTTTCTGGATGCTGCCTCGATCTGTCGTACCTCATGTTCATTACTGATCCCTCCACTGACTCCCTCTGTGATGTGGAGCTCTGTGTAGATCTCGTTGAGAGGTACTTGGCTTTTCTGGTTCGTTATAACCTCTCTTAAGCACTGAAACCTCTTATTAAGATTTGTTTTCAGGTATGTCTGGATTTGAGCTCCAGCAGGTGAAGGATCAGGCCTATACAATAAAAATAATAAGAAATGTGGTAAGGCACAGTAAGTCCAGGTACACACATGCTGGAAATACACTATACCCTACCAAGTCTGTTTACCATCACTATATACAAACAGAAATAATCATTTACAAATAATTTTGTTTGGTGAAAAGAGGAAAATGGATCATTAAAAATCCTAAGGATAAAATCAGGGTCCAGTTGGAAATGGGTCTTTATTTACTGATAACCTTCATCATTTTATGCTAACTCAGTACTGTGTGTTCTCAAAAAGATATTTTTTTCTTAATCTGGCCATAGTGAACTCATTTTATGTCATAAATGTTATTTCCTGCAAATTTCAAGCCATAAGCTATAACATTTTTGCTTCACAACCTATATTCCTCATTGTTCTTGGGAATAAAGAAATCTCACTACAGTTCTGTCTGCTTTAAATAAGATCACAGTGCATATGTAGGTTTATAAAAGTGAACACGCTTTTCTACCTTTTTATATATTCACTGATCTTCATGTTGATGAATGACTAAAGCAGTCTCTATGCCACCTCAGAGAACATTTAAGTAGATTCAAAAGGTGGGAGTAAGCTTCAGTTTCACTTATGTTAAGGGTTATGTTTTTTCGAGTTAATTTTAGACTTTGAGTCACTCTTTTTAAAACAATGATTTGGTTGCAATTTTTCCAGAAGGATAAAGCGCTTTAGAAGATGAGTGAGTAAGTGAGAGTGGTTGGAATGTTACCTTCTCTCTGCAGTGCCAATCTCCCGTTTGTTTCCTCCACTGTGGAAATGACAAGATTGTCTATGCTGAACATATATCCATTTCTTTAAACATTATGTGGATCTGTTTTAGTTCTTGTGTACATTCACATTCTGAGAGCATACAGCTCTTATAAACTCCTTTAATTCTTTCCTAAGTTATTAACATTACGCATGTGTGTAGTGGAGGATTTATAAAATGCCCATATAGTCAGTTTAAGCCCCTTCAAGCTGCATCTGAAGATTCTAACCCTGTTTGAGAAGGATGTTCCAGTTTCTGCTACACAGTCTATTCATCGTTCAGAAGCTAAGGCAGTAACAGATCAGATCTGAGAGTTCAGGTCACCCATGAAAGCTGGCAAAAATCGATCAGAGGGCAAATAAAATGATGTGGCATTTTGCCAACCTGCCTACCTGCTGTAATGAATTTAAAGAAAAATGTATTTAATTTTATTGTCCATATTCACTGTAGAAGAAATTCGTTTTTTCATATAATTTTAAACATTGTATTCTTACTTCACTTTAAGAGTAAAGCACACACACATATTTAGTGTTGTCCTTATTGCTTCTTTCATATTTCATGTAGCTTTAATAAACATTTAAAGGTTTTCTTTTGTAGAGCTTGTAGGATAGCATGAATGGTACCTAACTACTTTAATAATAGACCGGCTCGGCTCTAGCGTAAGGAGTAAACTGCAATACAGATTTGTGTTATTTAGTTAAACACCTCCAAGCAGCACATGCTTCTGTCGTCTTTTTGACACCCACTGTGTGGTCCAAAAATGGAGACCACAAAACATTTGTTCATTTCTGGATCAATTTACATTAGCATTAGCATTTTTGTCCTGTATTCAGATGAGGGGTCTCCACTTTTGAAGTGTAGTGAATCATCCACATACTCATCGCTCTCCATGGAGAGACAGCTGGGTTCTGGAGAGTCTGAAGTCTCTGTCTGGATTTTACTTAGAGTAAAAATATTGATTTAAAAACAGATTTATTTGTTATTTATTACAGTATTCTTACTAACATATGTAAGTGCTACAGGTCACATTTCCTCAATAAATAGGTTTTATTAAGATTGCTAGATGATCCTTAATGAACAAAGGCTTGTGTTTTTAGTTATGTTGGACTCCTAATGAGCATGTTATATAAATACAGAACATAATACATCCCACATGTAAAAGTGAACTACAGCATGTCCCTGGTATTATTACTGGTCCACTATATGAGATATGCAACCTATATGTGGGCAATATGTTGTAGTCGTTTTCCATCTGTTTGCAAACTAAACATCTCTATAAAGTCAAACACTAAATTTTGGGCACTGGGTAAAATGAAATGCTTTTGTTGATTTTTGACACATTGTGTACAGTGAACACACTTCTGTACATTTTAATACACAATAAATATTTGACTGCTAAATTTAACGCTTCGGGAAAAATGAAACATTGCATGTGGTTTTTGCAAAAATGATATGTGCACACATTTTGTTTTATTTTGGCCAATAAATTACACTCAGTAGAGAAACAGAAATTCTGCTGTAACTTTTGTAGTGTGTGTTCTGTAGAGGACATGTAACCTATCCTCAATACTAATAGCTTAACCAAGTCTGTTCAAACATTTGCACACAACTGTACATATTCATAAAGGAAAATCTTGAACAGGCATTAAAATTGTGTTTACAGTGTTCACAAAAAAAAACCGGAATCTGACAATCTAGTAAACCTCGACTGATCTGCTCTTATAATCCAGTCTTAAGGACAAATGTTAATATAACAAAAACGATTCATCTGTGCTCTTTCTAGCACTCTCCATATCTGAGAATTATGGACCAACAACAATCAATGGACAAGTAGCCAGTAGTACACACTAGAGTGCACACTTTCTCAGCCATACAAAAGTACCTGACTCCCTGTAGAGATCTCTTACCTGTGTCCTGATGAGGGGTCTTCATTTTTGAGGTGTGGTGGGTGATCCATAGACTCATCACTCCTCACAGAGACAAACCTGAAATAAAAAAAATAATAAAAAAACAGCTTCATACACATACCTGACTCCCACTGTAGAGAGCTCTTACCTGTCTCTAGATGAGGGGTCTTCAATTTCGAAGTATTGTGGATGAGCCATAGAATCGCCACTCTTCACAGAGTCAAACCTGGAAACCAGAGAGTGTGAGCTGTCTGCACATGTTTCACTTTGAAAAGCAAGACAGTTTATTGCTGTTATTGTAAATGTTAAATAAAAATCAGTACAGTTCTTGTAGTAAAAGTGTCTTCCTGCCGCTGATTTCTAGAGAAACTTATTTACTGGTGATTTACTGCTATTTATTGCAGTCAGGGTTCCATATGCACACCCAGAAGATGGGTAGTTGTTATGGATTGTAAATAAACAGAAGCAGTATTCACACTGCGATCATCCTAATTCCTGGTTCTTCTCATCACCTCTGCAAATGAACGACTCTGTGGGGTTCTGATCCACCATTTCACATCAAACATCGGCATTATACAGAAATTTATATTTTAAATTTTTTTTACCCTTAATAGAGCCACATGGTGACCAGCTCTACTGTCTACTATTTTACATTAGAACCCGCCTTACTACTATTACATCTGCTCTACACCTGTAATAAAAACATACAGACCAACATTACCATAGCAGTTAACCCACGCTCTGAGTTAACCCGCTCTCCAGGGCTGTCTATATCCTTATGAAGCTGCTATTAGGATCCCTATACATTCACTTTCATCACCCACAATGGACAACTGATGAATCTCAAACGTGTGCCTGACTCCCACTGCAGAGAGCTCTTACCTGCCTCTAGATGAGGGGTCTTCATTTTTAAAGTGTAGTGGATGTTCCATAGACTCATCACTCATTCTAGTCTCAAACCTGAAAACCAGAGAGTGTGAGCTAGACCACATCACCCAACATTATTATTTTATGAAGTTTTCATTCACATATTCAGACACTACAGAGCAAAAGTACGGTTGAAAAAATTTGTTTATTATAGCCAAGTGGTCCACGGCCTATTAGACACATGGTGCAGGTCATTTTTATTAACTGTGTTATAATATTAACCGTGTTATAATATTATTCTATTACATTTCATAGCATTCAAGACTCATAGTAGGTGTACTATTAGTGGTCCACCACATTGCATATCTAAACACAGGTGGGCTATATGAATGGTGTGCGGTACTGAGTATGCTGTGACTACCGTCAGTATATCCACACAGCTGATAAACTGTTTAATAATAAATCCATGCATAGAGGAAAGACACCTCAGCAACCAGTGCACTGTAACTGTTTAAATTATATAGTAACATGCAGTTAATTGGCTATTAAGCACAGTGTACCATTAGCTTATTTCTGGTTAATTATTCAGCTCCTTGCTAATTTAATTAATGTTAAATAAAATATCAGTACAGTTCTAGTAGTAACGCTCCTGTCTAACTTATTTACTGGTGATTGACTGGTATTTTATTACTGTCAGCATCACATATGCACAACCAGAAGACATGTGTAGCTGTTTCTGGGTTGTAAACAAACAAAAGCAGTATTGCAGTTTGACTATCATGACTCCCGGTTCTTCTCACAACCTCGGTTCTGATGCACCATCTCACATCAAACCACTCTGAAACATCCATACACATTCATTTTCAGGGCCCACAATGGACACAAATCTCAACCAGTAAAAAAAAAAAACAATAGCACAATAAACACTTGCTCTACAATAACTCCCACTGAAGAGAACTCTTACCTGAGTCTAGAGGAGGGGTCTTCATTTTTAAAGTGTGGGGCACAATCCACAGTCTCATCACACTCCCTGGCCAGTTTGATGTCTTTGTCATCTCTCTTTGCCTGGATTTGACTTTACAAAAACATATAGCACCCAGTCCGTCAGTGAGTTATGTATGTTTTATTTTGATTTATGTAGCTTTTTTTTGTTCTTGGTGTGCTCCTATCAGGTTAAACACCCACTATTTACATTTACCTGACGCTCTTATCCAGAGCAACTTACAAGATTATTTGTTTTACAGTAGGCCAGTGCAGTGTAGTGTTAGGAGTCTTGCCCAAGGACTCTTATTGGTGTAGCTCAGACTTTACTACCTAGACTGGGATTCGAACCCCAGTCTCCT
This sequence comes from Prochilodus magdalenae, assembly GCA_024036415.1. Taxonomy (NCBI): domain Eukaryota; kingdom Metazoa; phylum Chordata; class Actinopteri; order Characiformes; family Prochilodontidae; genus Prochilodus; species Prochilodus magdalenae. Next base: position 138,887 of record JAMWET010003782.1, on the reverse strand, counting down.
ACATGGGGTGGTAGCTCTCTGGTGAGTAGTTATATGTTATATGTTAACTGCTGAGCCACACCAACCACCTATTTGTGTACCTTACCTAGTCTTTAAGCTGGTCTTTTTTTATAAAACTGTTTTGTATCCATGCTGGCATCAGTGTGATTATACTGTGGTGATATGCGTTATTAAATGGTCTGTTTATCTGCAGGACTAGCTCTCACCCGGAGTGTTTCATGGTTGTCTTCTCACTTTCACTAGACTGACTCATCCTGCTGATCTGGTCCTGAAAAACACACAGTTTATCCGCTGTCACTTCTCTGAAAAAACAAAAAAAACAGAATTGTATTTAAAATGTTTATTTGATTTATTTAAATTAAAAATGTTCACGTCTCTCATTATTTTATCTGAAGTCACATGTCACATTAACACGCACATAGTACTCACACCTTGCTATTGCGTGCGGACGGTACCTGATGCAGTGGAAAGGTGTGTGTAGTTGAATATGATGCTGACAGACTGAAAGCCCTATGGTAAGTATTATTGGTAAAGGACTAAATGAAAGCAGATTAAAGTAATGTCACATGACCTGAGTACTGATTTATCCATGGTTTACAGAGTTCTGTTTCCTGGTTGGAAAGATTTTTCTTGATTTTGTTTAAAAGTCGTAAAAACCTACATATAAAAACCCTCTGTTAAAGGAGGTGTAGAAAAAGCTTCCTCACCTTTTCTCAGCCGTGCGTTTGGTGTAGTAAAGGCTCTGCTCTCTTCACTGAGACAAAAGAATGACCATGTTCCTGTAAAGCCACCAAGTCACAGGTTTTACCGGAGTATTCTTTCCTCCTTCCAAAACCGGTTCAACAACCTGCTGTGACTCTGAAGGATCACCTAGCTGACAGCTTCAGTCACTGGATGAGCATTTACCCATAATGAAGCTAACCAGAAACCTGAGCAGGGGTGCAGAAACACACCAGAGGCCAGTGCAGCTGACCAGCTTTGGTCTTTCTTTCTGCAGATATCTGAAGATCATTCTTGCTACAAAGTTATTCACAACATGCGGTTGACATATGTGTGTAGCATCTTTATCGCCTTCATACTCAGATACAGTGGTGCATAAAAGTTTGGGAAGCCTTTCAAATTTTCTATATTTCTATCTATAAATCTTTATCAGATCACACAAGTCCTAAAAAGCTGATAAGGAGAAACCAGCTAAACAAACAACAGATATAGAGAATTATATAGGGTACAGCACTCTATATTTTCGCCCTCTATGCAGGAATCTTTATTATATATCATACTATTATATGTTATCTGATGAATGCTAATGCTTAAGTAGCTGTTACAGCTATAGCCTACTTGATATCTCACTCCTCCTGCTCTAGGAGAACATCCCAGACCACACCTTGCTCTTCTCTTCTGTAATGTTCATCTTGTGTAATGGTTATACTAGAATTAGGGGATATCATAAGAGCAGGCTAAAGGAGAATACACACTGACACAAGCAAAACATTCCCAATGCTGCTACCATAAGCTCTTTCATCAACACAGCTGTTTACAGCAGGTTCGTTTTGAATAACACGTTTGTTGCCATGGTTCACCGACACAGCAAAAAACTACCAACATTAAGTTAGTCTTTTTACACACATTAACACAGCTTCTTCAGGGTTTTATATATTAATCCACTGATCTGACAAAATTAGTTACATGACATCATACATCACACAATGATAAAGGCAAATTCCACTGATAGTTTATTAATCATTGTGGTGGTGTGGTCGATGTCATGACGCTGCCACAAGAAATTCCGAGAGCCGCTACAGTTGAGTCTAGCATTTATTTGGTATTTCACGTGTATTCAGACGGTTTTCAAAGGAAAGGAAAAGAACATAAAACATAAAATGGCTAATAGGTTTCTGCCAACCTGTAACACTTTCCCCTGGTACCAGTATTGGTGTGGGTTTAGGACACCATCATGTACACCTTGCTGCAACTCAGGCCTACTACCCTTCATCTTCCCTCATGCCTCTTTCATACCCCATAAACCCCTCCCACAACATGAAGCATACCAACTAGGGGGTTATCTGAAAGAGGCATGGGACCGAATGTCAGTTTTCACCGTTTACCTGGTCATTGACATTCTCTCAATTTAAAATCATGTTTAACACATGAGCTCATATGATGATTGTGTACGCGTCCAGATTGCACATAAAGGATTTTATACAACGCTAGCTTTATGGAACATATCCACCAGCTGTTACCCAGCTGTGAGGGTCATAAGCTGTAACTAATGATGTGTCTGGCGCCTTGACATCATCACAATCATCAGTATTACAGTTTGCATATTTATGCATATTGATGTTTGATGTAAATTTGAGCAGACTATTTTGAGCAATCTGAAATCCTTCAATTGTGATTTAACTAATCAAAGTACAAATTAACAATGAGAAGGCAAACAATTGTGCACAAGCCTATATACATGACACTGGGTATATTTATTATATGTGTGCACTGATATAAACGAATGCTGTGACTTATAAAGTTTCATTTATTATAAAGCAAAATTGTAGTTCAGGAATCCAGTATTTAAAAAAAATTAATCACAAACATCTGTAAATAAAAACATGATTTCACATTTGTTTCTTTTTAACCATTGTAATTTTAGGACACAATTTAATTTAAAAAAAATTTATGTAAAAAAAAATTTATGCTCATAAGCTGAATGCTCTTCATGTCATTGTTTACTATTGCTACTTTCACTATAACTCTTTATGACCTGTTTGACGGGCCACAGTGTCCGATGAGTTTGCAGTTGCAGCTGCAAGAAAGGGAATTAACCCCTAAACCTTCTACCCTGAATAGTAACGAACTGACCCCAGTCAGTAAGCATTGTACAGGTGACATTAGTGGTCAGTATGATTTGTTGTACAGTGTTTTCTTTAAAAGGCTACAGTTCCAGAGCCTTCCAGAAATGCAGGTCCTGCCCCTTAAAAGGCATCACCAAGAAAGACTGCGTCAGGAAAACTCCCTAAGTGTACGAGGAAGAAAGACAGAGAGGCATGAGGTTTAAAAGGTATGAGGAACCAACAGGAATTCCCCCTGGGCCAGATCAGCTGGTGAAAATGTGGTGCTCATAAGATTTAACCTATTTCTGAGCATAGCGCAGTCTTTAAAGATCTACAATAGTCTTATTAGATTAGATAGTCCTAAACACTCAGTAGGCTGTGAGAGAATTCATTCTGCAGTTCTTGGAGCTGTTCTGCTCCACAGGGTGGCAGTGTTGTACGTCTGTAGATTCCAGTAGAGAAAGCCAAGTTTCAGTGCCAGGACACAGCAGTCAGTCGGAGAGGGAAAACAGTTAAAGTCCTACAACAATAAAAGGCCTACAACGATAAAAGTTGATAAATAAAAATCAATACAATACTACAATTACTTTAGAAGGTTAATAACATTTTGTTTTAGTGATATTTCTCAGTGAATTCTTTAAAGGAAAGATGGATGACTTTGATGAGGAACAAGCCGAAGACATCCTACAAAGAACAATTATCCTTGTCCAGTTTGACTGTGTACACGTGTAACGATATATAACATACACAGCCAGATAATAACAGTGTTTCACTAAGGAAGTGTGATTTACTATTCTAAGTAACATTATGTTTAATCATTATGTTTGAGGCAAGATTTCCATGTAGTCTCCCCAGTTAGCCATGACAGACACTTATTCATTTCATGCACACTAGGATGGAGCAGAGAGGTGTAAGTGTCCTACTCACCACAATGCTTTTAACAGACGCTACAAGAGGAAAAGGAACGTGTTAGATTCTGACCACAAGCTTAAAGCAGAGGAGTCTTTCTGATAAACAGGAACTCGCCAGCTTGGTGGCCCCAGCGTGCTTTATACTGTTGACTAAGAGGAGCATTTTGAGTAACTGGATTTGACTCCAGTTGAATTAGGATTTGCTGGGGTAGAAGAGTTTGTATTTGTAGATAGACATGATGCCTGAGGTGGACTGCTCCACACCAGACATTAACGTGTGTGAAGAGCTCAGCAACGCCGGCACCACAGCATCAGTGTCACTGCCGGGCTGATTAACAGGCATTGTATGCAGATCTGTGCTGGGTTTTAGTATCTCAACTCCTCTGGGTCCTAGTGCAGGGAATAATACAGTTAATATATTTGTTATGTTTCAGACACGTCCCTATACCACTAGCATATAACTTAACCCAAGTGTTTAGTTTAGGCAAAGCATTTAAGATTTTATTTATAGATCTAAAACTTAAAGTTCAAAATTCAGATCTTAGATATTTACAATGAGTATGTTATGATCTATTCAAACTATTTAACTGATATATATATATATATATATATATATATAATGAGCTAAATATATAGAAAAATAATTATATGATACTTTCTACTGGACGTCTACTGTCTTAAACCCTAATCCTTAAATACTTAACACCATACTTGTTTTGTGTTTTTAAATATTTGTATTTCTTTTAAAGTGAAGTTTAAAGATTTAGACTGCATTCTTTTCCACAGGGTCGTAGCATAGGATGTTAGTTAGGGAACTGCAGTTGACTAGGCCCTTCAAAACATCCTACAGCATCGTACACACGTCTTCAAGAGACATGCAATTGCTGAAGGGGAAGCTTTCCTGCAACTTCCTGTAAGGTGATGAACTGCTATTCACTACTCCCTATGCAGACTAAAGTTCCCTACCAATGCAGAGTTTTCACTCCCACTACAGAAACACAAAAGCCTCAAAACCACGTTCTACTGATCTGTATAAACTGTGCTTCACTGGAGAATGCACTTCTATTCATGGTGTACTATATGGGTATACTATTAAGTACAGATGGATGCTGTTTTGGAAAGAACAGTCAAAAAGTCTGAATCCATAAGCAGAACCTTATTATAACCACACCCCTCCAGTTAAGAAGGGGCAGGGACACTGCACCCGTCTCTCGTGTCCACATGGTCAATTTACATCCTCTTTTTTTTTAAATAAATGTGTTTAATGAAAATATTATGGTTTTATGTGTGTACTGTGACTGAATGGCGTTTTGAGTCAGCTAATCAAAATTAAATTAAATTATCACTGTGGAAACTTCGGTAATGTCTGGTAAAGTCTGTGAAACTTTGGAGAGAGATAATCAAACCTCAGGGCTGCATTTGTGGTGTCCTAAGACCAGCTTACTGGTGATATTAAGAAACTGGAACATATAGTGTATCATAGGTGTACTATTCGTACAGCTGTGTCACTATCCATGTAAGGAGCCCAGTCATTCCCCTCTCATGTCTTCCCTTAGCTCGGCCATCACCAGTGACGAAGAGGAGTCAAAGAAAGGGATGCAAACGTGTAAGATGTTATATTGGGAGTACAGGTCGAGGGTTGTGTCTGTAGCATGACTTCAGCCAGTCTGAACCGAATGCAGGAATTCTGGCCTGCTCCCATTTGGGAAGAATATTCTTTGTTTAGACTTTCTGGCAGTGACAGGAGCTGTGACTGATGTCTATCTCCCACTGTCGGTCTTTCTGTTGTTTCACTGTTGGCCAATATAAAGAGTAATTCCAGGTGAAATCATTTTCATATTAACAGTAAATTCACGATAACTAGTCTGTCTTTAGGGTGCCATAGCAACAACACAGTAAACATACACCAATCAGGCATAACTTTATCAGCACCTCAATGTATTTACACTCTATCAATTTTATCAACTCCACTTACCACATAGGTGCACCTTGTAGTTCTACAATTCCAGACTGTAGTCCATCTGTGTCTCTGTATACTGTACTACCCTGTTCTTTAATGGTCAGGACCCCCACAGGACCACCACAGAGCAGGTACTGTGTGGGTGGTGTATCATTCTCAGCACTGCAGTGACACTGACGTGGTGGTGGCGTGTTAGTGTGTTCTGACCATCAAAGAGCAGGGTAAATGAATACATGATCAACTGGATAAAGAGTGTAGATACAAGGAAGTGGTCATCCCTGATTGGTGTATGTATGGTGTAGGGGTGGGTGAGGGTGCGGCCTATTATAGCTGAAAACTGTGGCCCATTTTAGCATGCTGGTTAAGCTATACTGGGTCAGTACCTAAAACGACTTGTTTTTTTTTGTATTGTTTTGTTTTTTTACAAAAATGAATTCAAATTCCAACATTTACTTGAAAGTGTCTGTCAAAGCATGGTTTGGAAACATGTTGCGTTGTTGCTAAGCTTACATATAATTATTACCCTTATTAGTAATGAGTAAAATCTGCATGTGCTCACTTACCATAATATTTTTGCCCACCTTAGCAACCGCAGCAACCAATGAAAACTATTTTTACATGTCAAGTTGGGTTGTAGCAACAATGCCAGAGCACTTATTGTAACTGACTGTAAAATGTTAAAGGCCTATGATGCTACTATTGTATCTGGCCCATTTTGCATGATAGCCCATTGTAGATAGATAGATAGATAGATAGATAGATAGATAGATAGATAGATAGATAGATAGATAGATAGATAGATAGATAGATAGATAGATAGATAGATACTTATTTATTGATCCCAGAGCAAATTTAGCAAGTATTAGTATTTAGTATTAGTCATATAATTCAATATTTCAATCAATATTTATTTGTATAGCGCTTTTTACAACTAACGTTGCTTTACAAAAATTCAGTATATAAAAAAAGAATATATATATATATATATAATATAGTAAATAGGCTATATCATATTTGTGCCCACTCAACTCACTGAACATCATCAGACGTCTGTAAAATGAAAACGACACTGTCTCATGACAGTTCCTGAAGGGCTGGGCATTTAATTGACATTTGCATCAGCCAATCGTAGACGGGAATACAAGCCCGTCAGGTTTGAGGCTCACGAAAAGAGCCGAGATTGCCCGAAGTGGGCCGAGCGGTTGTGGCGGGTCAGCTGAAGCATTTACTGGTACGCCACAGGGCGTTGAGAGATAAGGCGGTAGTTAAGAGCCAGCCTCCCTCCGTTTTCAGCTCAAAGCTGAACCCTCCACTTCCGTTCCATCAGCGCCTGAGACATGACCGGACTCCGTCTGCTGCTGGGCTTGGCCTGGCTGGTGATAGAGAACAGCGATGCGCTCGTCAGGTAACGGCTGCTCTCCTGGACCGAGTGTTTGAGTTTGCTTCCTGCTAGGAGCCGCTGTCTGTAGCCTTAGCATGTGCAGTATATATGTGTGTGCAGGTTTGGCACGTTTGGCCATGTGTACGGGCTTTACTGGACTCTGGTTACGCAGTTATGAGACTTTAAATCCAGTTTATCAGGTGCACATGATCCACAGCGCTGTTTTCTGTCCTGCCGTATAAAGTGACTCGCTGTTCGGCAGACATTTCAGCGACTCGGGCTGCTGGGTGTCTGTTTGAAAGTGGTTGATGTGTGGTTTCATTTCTGCGGCTGCTGCGAGCTGTTAATTCCGCCTGTCTGCTCCAACTCTAGAATCCCCCTGCACAAAACGCGCACGGTGCGCCGCCAGCTGGCGGACAACGGCCTGACTGTCGACGAGCTGAAGGCAATGGCCAGACAAGCTGGAGAGGCTGTCCAGCAGGTTGAGCCCACCACCACTGCAGCTCCTACCCCAGCTTCCCCTGTGGAGAAGCTCACCAACTTCATGGACGTAAGCAGCAGCAGTTATTAGATAAACTTCCTGTTTCAGGCCAAAACCTCCTGTTGAAATGATCACAGAACATTTCATACATCATATGAGGGCATATTTGCCACCACGCTTGGAAATCTGGGCTCGCTGTATTCATAGTGTAGTGGGATGCTGCTACTGACACAGGGCCTAACAGTCTCATCCATGAAGGACAGTCTGGGTCTATGCTGATCTAGATGTCCATGTTAAAGTATTGTCCATGAAGGTGTCTACAGCTCATTCTCAGCTCTATATCCAGAAATACAGGTGTGGATTTGAATCCAGCATATCAGGAATCTGATCTAGATAGAATCTGTCCTCAGTGTATTCCTCAGATCCCCGTTTGACCAGACCAGGCCTGGTTTGTTTGTGGCTCTCCGTTTGTGTTATTAATTTACTCCTGTGTTCGAGGTTTAATGTTGGTTTTGCTTTGGCAGGCTCAGTACTTTGGCGTGATCAGCATTGGCACACCTCCTCAGGAGTTCACTGTGCTGTTCGATACGGGCTCCTCTAACCTGTGGGTGCCCTCCATTCACTGCTCCTTCTTTGATCTGGCCTGCTGTGAGTAACATTGGGGTCTATAACATCCATTTTCGATTACCACAAATAATAATTAGTGATTGCACAACACTGCTGTTATCCAACGGCTTCTTCTTCTTCTTCTACTTTATTTTTCCTCCCACTGCTTTCGGTCAGATGCACAGTTTCCACATAGCGACTTTTTTCCCCAGAGGTTTTCTCAGTATATGGGATGGAAAAGTGCATTTCCGTTTACTGTACTTCTGCTTGACTGAGAGACACTGTTTCTGATGCACCGTATTAGGGCAGCCCCCCAAACAGGAATTTAATGTTGGTTCGACCTGCACTCGTCATCACCGCAACGACATAGCAGCACTATAGCAACCACCTGGGTTACCATACCAAAGGCCTAGCAACACCATAGCAATCACATGGGTTACCATAGTAATTGCCTTGGAACATCTCAGTAGTCATCTAGGATACCATAGCACCCGCCTGGGATACATAGCAACTGCCTAGCAACAGCATAGCAACTATCTAGGAGGCCATAGCAGCAGTTTAGCAACCACCTGGATTCCCATGCTAACCACCTAGCAACACCATAGCAACATCCTTAGCAACTGCCTAGCAACACGATTATGCTGTGCAGTCACTATGCATTTTTCTTTTGAGAAATGCACTGTCTAGTTTTAACCTTCTTTGCCCGACACACAGTGTGTAGTAGTACATATCACTGTGCATGCCAGTAATCCTGAGATGGCACAGAAACAGCACGGCAACAAACATAGTGACAGCATGTAATAGCCAATCAGGTTACAGCTGACATAATCCTAATAGTTTTGACAGGCTTTGCATACAATAAATATCAGACACTGTGTGCCTCTATAGGCTGAGACTACACCACCCCTAACCATATACAATCTCTCTTCTCTCCTTTTTTCCCTCCCATTTGTTTTCTTCTTTCTCTCAGGGTTCCATCATCGCTATAACTCGAAGAAGTCCAGCACATATGTGCAGAATGGGACCGCATTCTCCATCCGGTACGGCAGAGGCAGTCTGTCTGGCTTCATCAGTCAGGACACCGTCAATGTGAGTCACCTAGAGCCTAGTGATGCTCAGCATCTGCTGCTAATAGCCAGACAAACTCAAGAGAGCAAATATCGCGTCTCACTGAATACATCGCTTCCTCAGTCTAATCACAGGCCCTGATTTGTCTGCTAATTAGTTGTGCTGTCTTGGAATAGCTTGGAAACTGACTTTACATCATTTACCCCTTAAACTAAAGGTCTGGTGTGTAACAACACTAGTTCCTCACTCGCAGAACATCCCTAATTTTTGTAGGAGTTAACAAAAACATTTTAAGTAGTTTCTAACAAGCCTTAAAATAAAAATGGAATAATACCCCTGGAGGTTACGGGTTTAAACGTATGAAACATGTTGGGACCCGTTTGCACCCAGAAAGAATCAACCAGCAGGGGAGAAATGAGTAGGTTGACATCATGACACATGCCACAATTTAAGTTTCACACTTAGCTGTGCACTGAACACCACGTCACCGCCACCAAAGACTGCAGTGGTGTCGTGCCAGACTGTCAAGGAGTGACTCAGAATGGCAGCGGGTCATCTTCAGTGACGAGTCCCGCTTTAGTCTCGTGGTGGGAGACGGACTCAACATTACGCCATATGTGCACGAATCGCGCTTGGTGTCACTCCACCTCCACCCTTACTGCAGAATCTGCAGCCTGTGTGAGAATATTCAAGCTGCGTGGCATGAATTATTGCAGGACACCTTGAACTTGTTCTGTGGGTTGAATCGGTTTGAACTGAAAGTTTTGAAGTAAGGCAAATTAAAAACAGCACATAGAGCACCACACATTCAGGACAGAATCAACAGGAGAGCCATCACAGATCTACTCGTATAGGAAATCTGAAAAAGCACATCCCCAGAATGCAGCCAATACAAAATGATCCAGGCAAATCTTTAGAAATCAGCAGGTAAAATCTGATATGAGGTGTTGTCTGATATCATTGTCACCCTAAATGGATCATGATCTGGATCTACCTACCTTTAATATATGTCTGTGTTTATTTAGCTGGCAGGGTTGGACGTTACTGGGCAGCAGTTTGCTGAGGCGGTGAAGCAGCCTGGCATTGTGTTTGCTGTGGCACGGTTTGATGGGGTTCTTGGCATGGCCTACCCTGCCATCTCTGTGGACGGTGTCAAGCCGGTGTTCGACTCAGCCATGGCTGCCAAACTCCTTCCACGTAACATCTTCTCCTTCTACATAAACAGGTCTGTTCCTAACCAGCATACTCTCAGCCCAGCTACCTCACCCTGATTTACTGTCAGCAGAGTCTGTTATTTAATGATCAGGAGGCTCCATATCTCCGTGTTCCTTTAAATAGGCCCCCAACTGACCTGTTACCAAATGATCCAGTGTGACAAAATGTATTATTAACTCCACACAAGCAGCATTCCTGAGTCCCACTGGGGAAGATAAGGGAATTCCACATCACAGAAGCAACACAGTCTCGATACAGCCAGGCCTTCAGCTCTATTTTATCCTCGTGTGCGTGCCATAGTAGGTAAGTCGCAGGGGTTTTAGGCTAGTTCAGTAGAAACGCAGCACTTTGGTTCAATAATCGCTCGTTGAGGATTAGGGGAAGGATCATTCTCCACGGCTTATTATCACCATGGACTCTTATGGCTGCTGCTCTCACTTCCATTAAACACTTGTTAAGACCCAGTGGGTCTGATACCTTTCTGTGAAGGTGAAGTGAAGGCGAGAACTACATGTTTGTAACTACTTTCCAAATTCCCTTGTCATCTGTCGTTCCTCCAGTTCCTCTCCGAGTTCATTGTGTGCTTGCATTTTAGTGGCGGGTATCAGTTGTCAGAAAGAATGTTGTTGGTGCCAATCAGACACTGGTGACTTCAAGGGCGTGTGAGGGAGTAGGTAGAGGGATAGTCAGTGTGACTGACTGACTGATGGTGGAGGCTTTTTTGTGTGACATATAGGTCTTGCTACCAGTTTTGTAACAAGGGGGCATGTCGTGCTTTCATGGCGAGTGGCTGCAGTGAAATTAAGTGGGAAGTTTTAAACTTTAATTCTATATAATTTAAATAATTGATTCAACAAACTATTGTGCAGGCAACTGCACATAACAAAAAAACAAGATTTAGTAAACAGCTACTCGTGTAGCAGTCTAGTGACTTAACCCTTTCTGTTCAAGTAATGGACTTTCTTTGTGCTTTAGTCTGGACTGCTTGACCTGTGCTGTAGATCTAGGGGTATGCATTTCTGATATTATCCACAAAAGTTAATGAATGAGAAGTCTAGTTGTTAACCTCCTGAGACACCAGCGTCCTCATATGAGGACATTACATCTCTGCTTCTCTGCACTCTGCACTTTTTAAGACGTTGACCTTTTGGCCTCATATGAGAACATTTGTTTTTTGCTCAAACAACTTCCTGTTCAAAGCCACTGCCTTATTTTATACTTGTTAGGTCCTACTAATCACAAATACCTAGGAGAAATTAAAATTGCACTTCCAGCAAGTCCGGATCTCAGGAGGATAATGAAAGAGGAAACATAAAAATGGTATTTCATCTGGAATTAATGCAAGGCTGGACGTTTTAAAATGATGGCACTAAATATAATAAAATAAAAGTTCAGTTTAGAAGGCCGTGATCAAAAACTACAGCTACCAGGTACGACACTGGAGGCTGACGAGGGCACATCATTTCCTGCACGTCTCCTCAAATGATGGTATGCCCACATATTAGCTTACCAGAGAGTTTCTAAAGCTAGCATGTGCTAAACTTAGTCTACTTAGCAACAGTGCTATGCTACATATGTTTTGGAGCGGCAGAGTGTAACGTACGTACTAGCTTATAAAACCAAAACATTTTACAGTCCTATTAAAACACAAAGGTGGAAACGAGTACCGGTTTCAGTTTTCAAATTGCAGGCAGCTGAAACAGTTAACAGAGTACTGGTCGGAGGATTGGCAGTGATGATGCCACCCTGTTGTAGCCTGTTATTTCTCCATCCTGGGTAGTTACTTCATATTAGGGCTGCAGAACATTGGCAAAGTGTCACATTGCAACCAAATGATTACAGACAAAGTAAATACCACAGATGCTGAAAATACTGTATGGCAGCAAATACAGCAGATCCGTCTGAAAACCTCCTTACATAAAACCATCAGCATCAGTGTGCTCACTGCAGCACGATCACTTTATGATTACTGACAGATGTGGGTAGGCGATATGATATGATGTTGTTATCATCGGAGCAATACTGACTCTACTGTCTGTAAAAGGTGGTCTGCAGGTTTACCCACAAATCCTCCCATACTACTTCAGTTCATTTGTTTAATTCTTGCTTATTTACTACTAACTGACTAATGATGTGAGCGTTGGTAATGCTTTGGAAAGGAAGTGGATATAATATACACTCACTGGTTGTTATATACAGACACTGTTGCTCTCACTGGATGTTGGTGATGAATTGGAAACTGCTTTCACTCCATGGAAATCGCAGAATTTAATGCTCAGCTGCAAGTGAACCTTGTGCTCATACAGTAAAATCAAGTTAAGGAATTGAAAAGTAGAGTTGGCAGATATGGTAAAATATTTTATGAGGGCACTAGAAGTTTTCACAAGGCACAAAAAGTTGCTGGTTAAGTTGCAGCAGAAAAGAAATCCTGTGAAAAACTACAAATGGCCTGGTCCAGTTTTGGGAGGTGGTCTCCTAGGGCATCATCCTCTCATCAGGAGCCTGCCAGCCATTGTTGTTCATGCATGTAGGTACATAAGGGGGCCGTACACACCTCAGAGTTGCCTTGATGGTTTTGTTTTCTGGTATTACATCATTCTGTTCTGAACAAATTACTGAACAGATTGTCATCTTGAGTCTGATTGATGGAGATCTGGTGTGTGATTTAATTTGGATGTAAATGTTTTTGAGCAGCGTGTTTTGTAGCAGCGCTTCATTCAGCCGTTCATTATGTCTTGGATTAGGTGAATGTCACAGTGCACCCGAACACCCATATAAACTCACATAGCTCAATAAAAGTCGATGACGTATCAGCAGGGTCATTTGCATATCGCAGCCGTCGGCGCATCCCGGCCGGTAATCCTCACCAAGCAAAATGTTGTTCAGCCTCACTTAACACTGCACTGTTGTGTTCTGTGTTTGTTTAGGGACACCACAGCAAAGGTTGGCGGTGAGCTGATGCTGGGTGGTTTCGATCAGCAGTACTTTGACGGAGACCTTCACTTTGTTAATGTCACTCGTAAAGCTTACTGGCAGATCAAGATGGATGAGTATGTGGTCTTGCCCTTCACTGATTTTCATTCGTTACAACCACAGCATATGAACATGACGCCCTTGTAGTGCAGAGTGAGATGAATGACATACGGGGGAAGGTGATGTTTCTGCTTCTGTTTGTTTTTGCTAGTAACTGAAATATTGAATTGACCAATCAAGAATTTGTGGTTTTAAAGATCATCAAGGAGACAAATATTAATATTACCTTTCACAGGGTTTCACCTTTTATACCATGTTAATCCTTTGATGTACATTTACGTATGAAGCACAGCAGTACTGTTTATTTTCCAGAACATTGTGGATTGGTTTAGAAAACCAAAACTAACCGTGCTAACTGGTCTACAGACTTCAGGTAGGAAGCACCCTGACACTCTGCAAGGGGGGCTGCCAGGCCATCGTTGACACTGGAACGTCCATGATTGTGGGGCCGGTTCAGGAGGTGCGAGCCCTGCACAAAGTCATTCGAGCCATCCCTCTGGTGATGGGAGAGGTGAGCAGAACACACTCACACACACACACACAGACAGACACACACACACACACACACACACACACACACACAGAGACACACACACACACACAGACAGACACACACACACACACACACACACACACACACAGACACACACACACACACACACACACACAGACAGACAGACACACACACACACAGACAGACACACAAACACAGACACACACACACAAACACACAGACACACACACACACAAACACACACACACACACACACACACACACTCACAGACACAGACAGAGAGTTGTATCGTCTCCACACCTGTACAGTCGAAGCACGCTTGAGCAGCTGGTTGATAGTTAAAGCTAATGGATGACTGCTGGGTGTTAGCGTGGCTGTAGAGGTAGTTTATAACTTATAAAGCAATTACCTATTACTTATCTCACAGTGATCTTTCAGTAGAAGAGGCTTCTAAGAGGTGTAGTAGTTTATGGTTTTGCCTAAAAATTGTGAGGATGCCAAAAGCATTATTGGCTCTACTAGCAGCAGTGGACATATGGACATAATGGGATCTGTGATCTAATAATAAACTCTTCAGCTACAGGGATTTTTATTCAGTATTTTACAAACTGCTGCCCTAAATTCAGACTCTAATTAAGCTCACTTTATTATTAAACATGTAAACCATGTTCTCTAAGTACTGACAGTATCCATCATATACCAGAAAAGCCTGTTGTGGCAGGATTTATCATGGTAAGGAGAAAACATCATATCGCCTAGCCCTAGTCCTCAGTGATTATGAACTGAGCGTGCTGCGGTTGATGTTGGTGGGTTATTGATGCAGTGAGAACACTAATGCTGATAGTTTTCTGTAATGAGCTTTTCGGATGGATCTCCCGTTTTTGTGGCCATACCGTGTTTTCAGCGTTAGGTGAACTGTTGTGCAGAGCTGCATGACTGCTCCTTAAAAATAAAAGTGGTTCCTGAAAAATACTTGTGAGTGATGTTTAAACTTTCAGTGTCTTGTGACAGTAGTGTGATACTGCATCACACACACACACACACACACACACACACACACACACACACACACACACACACACACACAATTACAAATAAGTAGACAAAGGTCAGAGTCTACCAAACAGTGTACAGCTTAACCCGTGGACGGCTTGAAGTTCCACTGGTGCTGTTTGATTCACTCGCAGCATGTGTCCCCAGCTTCTGGCTTGTTGTGTGTGTAGAAACAGTGAATGTTGGCATAAGTACCTTTTTGTGTCTACTTCCTTTCTGTAGTACTGGATCGACTGCAAAAGGATTCCCTCTCTCCCCACGGTTTCATTTAACCTGGGAGGGAAGATGTTCAACCTGACGGGGAAAGACTACGTAGTGAAGGTAAAGTACTCCGTTTGGCTGCGCTGCTTTTTTACCGTCCTCTAAAAATGGATGGTACTGTGGCCTATCAGTGTGGGGAGATGGTTAGGTGAAAAACTGAATGAATCTAGTTTTCACTTTATTATAAATACAGTTGATCGGCCTCGACATGGGTGTTAATGTGCTTTAGTTTTAGTGAAGGTGGAAAAGAGGTCTTTAATTTCGGGTTAAATAAAGGTAATAAAATAAAAAACATGTATCCTGTAGTTGCCTGTGTCCCCTAATCACACGCCTAATGCAGTTTGAGTCATTAAGTGCTCTGAAATAGACTTAACACTGCATGACAATGTTCAAACACATTTCAGGATTCAGGATGGCTGGTTCTGTTGAGCTATGAGCTGTACTGTCCTACGTCTGTCCATTTAGGTGTTCTAAATCAACATCTCAGCCGACAAACTCTCATTCTCTCCTTTCTCTCCCAGTCAACCCAGATGGGGGTGAGCATCTGCCTCTCTGGCTTCATGGCGATGGACATACCGCCCCCTGCTGGCCCCCTGTGGATCCTGGGGGATGTCTTCATCGGCCGCTATTACACAGTCTTTGATAGAGACAACGACCAAGTAGGATTCGCTCCTTCCAAGTAAACTAAGGAATGTGTTGAGCTTGTATAATCAAAGTCTAAAAGAAGAATGAAGGGAGGGTAGGGTATAAATGAAGGAAGGGAGGGTAGGGTATGAACGAAGAATGAAGGGAGGGTAGGGTATAAATGAAGAATGAAGGGAGGGTAGGGTATAAATGAAGAATGAAGGGAGGGTAGGGTATAAATGAAGGAAGGGAGGGTAGGGTATGAACGAAGAATGAAGGGAGGGTAGGGTTAATAAAAAAAATAAAAAAAATGTTGGGCTGATCAAGACAGCAGCAAGCCGCCCAGAACTAAACTGGAGAAAAAGAGAAACTGGTCTAGAGTGATTAGACTAAACGACGATGCTAAAGCTTTGTTTGTACATTTTTTCTAATAAACTATGCAGTTTTTTATGGAGCTATTCTTTATAATTGTATTTTTTGTAATTTACTTTTCAACTCGAAAAAAAAAAGTTAAAAAGCTTGAGATTGTTTCTACATGTTTCTGTGCTGCGTTGGTTTTTATATTTGATCAGAAGTGTGCAGATTTACTGGTTACTGTTCTACTACAACAGCCTTTGTTATCAATGTCAACCATGCAACTTATAGCTACGCTAATTTTTCAACACTGGAATCAGGATTTGCACTAGAATGGCTTTGAGTTGTGAAATTGAAATAAAGAATTAAGATCTCCAGCGCTTCGTGGCCTTTTTAATAAAACCCCTATGTGATTAAATCAGCCTGATAAAGCTTTAGCTCTACAATTAGCGCTTGGTTGACATGCTAGTGAGAGAACCACACAGGAAGCAGCTACACAAATGAATTCACACAAGCCGGTGGGGCCCATGGCTTATTTCTGAGTGGGTCACCGTATCAGGGAGGGTGCCTGAGGTAGCTGAGCTATTCTCTTAATGTGAAAACATTTTTCACAGTAGATATAAAATGTCTGGATATTTGAGAGCTCCTTTTATTGACTCTCGTTTGTTCTGCAGAAACACTGATGTGATATTTCATATGTATGATTTGCACAACTGTTTATTACGGCAGAGATGATTTCTCCTTGACCACTAATGCACAATAGAGTAGACAATCAGAAGATGGTTTAGAGATGTCACTACGTTAAATAGAAAGTTCAGATGGCCATGAACGAACAAGGCTAAAAGGGTCACCTCCAGGCCTGTGTGTTGGGCCACTAATGCCACGGTGAAGTCTGTGGAACTGCCTCACATGCCCCGATAAGTCACGTTCTCCATGCTATCCAAATTATTTTGGTCTTCTCTGAGACACAAAGTACATCACATGATGTCCAACATGATCCTAATGAGTGACGCTAATTCAGTTTGAACACTTAAAGACCTAAAAGCCTTTCACAGACGCATGCTTCTCCTCGAGCACTGGCTGGGTACGGGGGAACAAAGATCAGGAACCGGCTAATAATGAAAATTCACACATCCACACATGTCCATCTATCCACATAACGGATTCATCTAGCTTTTAACATTTAATCTAATATTTTTTAACTGGCTTCAGCACATGACTTCATGTATCGACCAGGAATTCCCCAGCCGGGTATTTCAGACCGCAGTAAACTTGATTTGATTTGTGAACTTTCCACCCAAGCTCTTAAGGGGAAATGGCTGTTTCAGGAAGTTTCCATGATTAATGGAGCGCTAGCACTGCTACTGAACCGAGCCCTCACACAGAGCACTGTAAAACACCAAACCCACACTGAAGCTCACTCCGGTTTTATTCCCGCCTGCTGTATTGCACAGTGGCCCAATGGAAAACAGCTCCACAAGCACAGGGACTGGACATACAAAGTGCGTCGTGTATCATTCATATGGAGAAACCCATCAGAGGAAAACAAATAAATACATGTACATACACTGCATGCAAGCACACAGCGGAGAGCAAGCTGGAGGTAGGAGTCTTTGATCGTGCTTGTGACACGGCATTCGACCAAAAAACAACTGTCTGCAGCACAGCTTCGGTAGACAGTGGTGGACAGCTGTTAAACTGCAAGTAAAGGGGAAGAAGAAAAAAAAAATCAAGGCTCCAGCACAAAGCAACTAAGATACAACCGGGGAAAGGAGTTGCTTGGGATCCTCGAG
This sequence comes from Prochilodus magdalenae, assembly GCA_024036415.1. Lineage (NCBI taxonomy): Eukaryota > Metazoa > Chordata > Actinopteri > Characiformes > Prochilodontidae > Prochilodus > Prochilodus magdalenae. The sequence continues at coordinate 120,807 of JAMWET010003782.1, read as the reverse complement.
GCCTTGATTATCCGTTGTTCCATTTTGTATAATGAATAACACAGTCTTGGATGGCTGGAATCCCCAGCACAGTCTGCTGAGGAGGAAGTTGTATTTTATCATAACAGATGACACACTTCAGACAGGTGTGATGTCACCTGTTCAGGTGATACTGTACTGTTTTGCCTGTACATATAAAAATACTATACGAAACAGTTACACTGTATTTCCTCTATACTGATCTGTACAGCGTACTGGTGTTTAACCACAGTCCATTTTTGGGAAGGCTATATTTAGTGGTACACTGTTGGTTTCATTTCACACACCACACAAGTACAGGAGGTGCATGTCATTAAACCATGTGAACGCAGACAACAGACAAACACTGACCACTTCCCCACTCTTCACAACCTACAGCTAACAGCTGCTTCTGCAGACCCATCCCTTATCCTGTACCCTTAACGGAACGGTCCGCACGGTATCGGAATATGAGCGGGTGCTTTCCAGCCAACATTCCCGTCAAAAGATAGCTGGCAGTGGATTCATCATGCAGCCTGGTCTGACCATCAGTCCTGAAACTATAATGAAGAGAGCCACAGTCTAGCAGACGTTAATGAGGGGGTCATCCTGGTGGAGCTGGAGTCCAGCACAGTTTGGTGATTTAAATATAACCAGTTTCGTTTCCCTAGCCCAAATTTTCTAGCAGGAATTTAGATCCATTAAAAAAGACCCCAAAAAAAATAAATAAATAAACAAACTTGTGACCATTTGGTTCTATGGCATTATCATATCAGCGATGGTGCTCAAAGAATGTGTGGCAATTTATTAGTGCACCAGATTTAACTCGGCAGTGAGTTCCCAGGTTTAGTGGGTAACGTAGAACAGGAGGATCACCAAATCATGGTGGAGAAGAGCTGATGATCCCACAGCTGAACGAGTTAGATCAAGGGTGGACTTAATCTTCACTGTGTCCAGGAACAGACTGAGATATCCCTATTGGGGGGTGGGGGAACTTTGAACAGCGCAAGCCAATCAGAAAGCGCCCTGTACTTCCTCTGCTTCGAAACCTCAAGCTCTTTAGCTTCCTCTAACTGGTCATTCTGGGAGGTTTCGTCATGACGATAGTAATTTTTAGCGCAGCAGTTGCGGTTACGCAGGACTGTTTTGGTCTCCTATGGTGTTTATTAGCTACATGTTTCGTTTCACTGCTTATTTTTAAAAAGTGATTAAACTCTGGATTTATTTTTCAGTAATTAACATACACAAGTCTAGCTTACATGCTCGAGCCAAGCTTAGACTCTAAGCACTGATGCAAAAACCTCTTTGATCCGCCTTTTATTAATGTGGAAAAGTGCATGATTGTATCCAATACAGTCCCATAAGCTTTTTAGATTTTATTCGGATATAAAATAAAGTTTAATCACTTCATAAACAGCTGTTTGTACACCAAGGCATACTAACACACACAAACAGCCTACACGTACAACCTTACCAGGTTTCCTCACAGACACAAAGTGAGATGTTTCCTCAAGAATCCAGTGTGAATGTTTAATTAAATACATGTTTGGCAACAACTGGTTAAATTCTATTCCTAAAAAGTGGTTATTCCTCCAATATCATTCCAACAACGCATGACTATGGCAGCTGTTTTGGGGGAGGGGTTCATCAAAAACGTTGCAGCACTGACGGAGGAGAGAATACTGAATGTGACATCTGCATAATGATGGCGGTTATTCTACAATACCCTGTAGTCCTGCTGTGTAAATTAGGACTCTGCATTCCTTCCAAATCTCAGGCCATTTTCTACCTCCTGCCGCTCTGCCGCGTGCGCTCGGTGCAGGGAAAAAAAGCTATGTAAAATTAATAAACAGAAAAAGCTTCTCCTGAGTGAGCGGCTATGTGGGCTAAAATCTCTTAGAAAGGCTAAATAAATACTTCAGAGACGAAGACCACATCATCTGAACCCTGACACGATACCCACGTTAAAACACAACCCACAGTTTATCATTACGGGCCCTACGGGTGAGCTCCTGCCATGTGGGCATTACCTGAAGATTCTGACAGACGATGAGAGCATAGAAACAACTTTTGTGAGCAATGGAGCAAAACAACAGCAGGGCTCAAAGTGGGTCTGACCGAGCAGCGTCTCAAGAGTCTGAGGTTAAACCCAGTCTCCCATCTACCACACCTAGAACATGTCGTACACCAACACGGACAATTTCTTAAAATCCATTTCCTGTAACTTAGTAAAGGACCAGGAAACCTACTGACCCAAAACACAACAGTTACCGTGCAGGTGTTCTGGGTCCCGGTGTTCTGATCTGTTCCCAGTTCTTTAAATCTGTCCATGAATTGACTGTGCGATATGATTTAATTGTAAAACAAATGTACATGTTTCCACTGGCTCCAAATATAGCCACGGCACGCTTGTGGTTCACTTCTGTCTGCTTAAAGTGCTATTTACTGCTATGAGACTAATGTTGCTACACTAGACGTCAACAGGTCTAAATCTCTTCTGCAAACCCAAACTTTCAAATCCAGTCACATTCAATTAAAGTCACATGGATTTGGTTTGTGGTTTAGAGCGCACTGTGGCTGACTGTGAGCTATGAAAACGAACCAAGCCTCATGCTCACCAACAGTCAACCATTTTAGGCAAGACAATGGTGGTGTGCTGAATGCCTGGGAAGATTTCTGCTCCTTCAGTTTATAAAGAGAAACAGACTCTGCATATGCAATCTACTACATCCATATGGCTGCAGCGCAAGTGTATGCCATGGGCCGTCGCATTTCAGCACAACAAGTGTGTTCTATTTAAAATGAATGACGACATTGGTTACACTGTGAAGTAGTGTTCATATTCGACGCCTACAGCAAGTCACCCTGTGTCCTAAATCACTTCAACAGGTCTTTAATGAAGCCTGTAATGAAGAGCTAGATGCAGTGTGAGAGGTTTGCGAGTAGTTCAAGATGTTTGCTAGCAACATTAGCCACCAGAACCAGCACTAAACAGGCAACCTTATTCGACACTAAACACGGACTCAGCTTATTAACTACGTTTGGGGTAGGTGAATACAATTCCCTTAGGCAGACGTAACAGACGAGCTGGGGCAGTCAGGAGATTCCAGTTTCAGTTTAGGCACAGTTTACTCATTTACCAGCTCCTCCTCACCCAACTGAACTGGCAGCTTATTCTCAGCCTTAGAACTTTTTTTTTTTTCAGCAAGGCATTCACCAAAATGTGCTGACATCCAAAATCACACTTAGACTTTGTTCCCCACTGGTTTATATTAGAAAACACACAGTTCAACACTGATGAGGCAAGCAGCATCTTATTTTAGCAGTGAGAGACTAAAGTAATGTGTGTGCATACTATAATGCATGGGTTGCAGGTTATACAGTCCTCAGCAAGCTCTCCGGGTCTGAAAGAGAACAGTACAGCGTGTATCCCAGTTCGTCGATTTCGTGCGGGGTTAGCTCGCAGAACAGGTTCACTTTTTGGTTGAGGGCGGAGGGCAGCGTGCCAGCCTCCAGATGTCCAACTAGAGTTCGAAGCAGCTGTGTGAAACGATCTGCTAGTGCTTCCTGAGTCCAGTCACCCTCTCGCTCACTGAGGAGGAGGATGGCGTTGGTGAGCTGACTGGCGTTAAGTCGTGTCAGCGCTGGATTCAGCTTACAAACAGCTTTAGCGACTTTGAGACACACGCCCCGACATCCACCGTCCTCCTGATCGAGAGCACGAAGCTTTGCCGTTTCCGCCACCCGAAAACTCTGCCGCCACAGGTTTTCATGCCGCTCAGCAGCCAGCCTGTGCGGTTTGGCAATCAATGAAACCCCGTCCTCCATGACAAGCAACGGCAGGAAGTCCACATACAGCCGCCGGTCTGTTTCATACTGCACCTCCAGCGTTAGCGTTTCTGAGGGGACCACGGGACGAATGACATAATCCAGGACACTACCGATTGCTGGCCAATTAATGGAACCAGCCACAAGTTTCTCAAAGACCTCCAGAACACTTTTGGGGGAAAGGTATCCACCCACCATGCAGCGGTCCCAGTAGCTGCTTCCCCGGGGGAAGTACTCCAGGTTTTCCCGGCGGACAAGCCAGAAACCGGGAACATTCATGATGGTGTCTTCACCGGGGATGGAGGACCACAAGTTCTTCTCCAGTACCATAGGAACCATGAGCTGAGCATGATCTGCAGTTACCACCTACAAAAGAACACATGGAAATAAGCAGACAGCATACTGAGGCCCAGTTATTTGTACTATTGGGCCTTAAAGCATGCCAATACGGATCCACCACTACCAACTACAATAATAATAATAATCCTCTCACCTGTAGGTCATCATACAGGCTGCCGCTGAGGTACATCTCCCGGAGAGGCATGTCAGGTAGTTTGGCATGGAGGAAGACTCGTAGCTCTGCACAAATGTCCAGGGCAGCTCGTTTAGCCATTGCCTGCTCTTCAGCTGGAATGGCCACACGCTCATTAAAGAAAGCCCACAGGTGCTCCAGCAATGACAGGCGCAACCGCGCCCTCTGCAGGTCAGCTTTACTAGTACTCCCATCACGACCCACAGCCCGCCGCAGATAATCTGAGAATACAGAACACACAGCATGATACACATGTACTAAACATAAGGACTGCATTCTCCAGCTGTTTAAATGTCCCAGATTCCAACATCATTTACACTTTAATAAAACTAATTTACTTCGTAAGCACCGTTTCAAGACGCTCATAGGTAGAATTACGCGTTTTAGGATGCATACACCAACAAAAAAGGAATCACATGGATTACTGGTGTAGCTTGCTAAAGCCACATATACCAACTACTGCTGAAATGCAAGGTGAAATGTAGTTCAGGGGAAAACAGAAAGGGAAGTTCATAGACCTTTCCAAATACAGAGACAATCACAAGAAACACTTCCAATGACTAATCTGGGGTTTCTACAGACAGCTATACAGTCTACCACACAGCGTCTGCGTAAATACCCACTGTAAATGATGAACAGCCACTGCATGGTGTTCAAACCTGGCAGTAAATATAGACATACATTAGACAAATCTCTAACACTACCTGGTCCTTCTGGACAAACTTATACCACCAGCCATTTCATTCAGTAACAGATTCCGCTATCTGAGGTCAAAGCTGAAATTAATTCACTAATCAAATAATTCCATTTCATAGTATAACCCTCATTCCTACACAGCACCTTCAGAGGCATCACCAGGCAGGCGCAGAGCAGTTACCTGGCTTAAAGGAGTTGGAGGAGGTGGGGAGCGTTTGGAGAGAGCGGCTGACGTTCTGTTTCATGTCCCGGCTTAGTGTCCGTGGTGACGAGCCCAGCCAGCTTGGCTCCTCCCAGCTCCTTTTCCCTGACTGGTTGGCTTTAGTGGGGCTGGAGGGAGCACTGAGGGCTCGGTCATACATCTGAAAGAAATGATTAAAAAGTGAACCTAAAGAGAAACATGTAAACAGAAGAACAGGAAAACCAAACCTAATATTCCCATGTGGAACAGGAATCCTCAGTCCGGCACAGGAAAACAGAATGACAAGAGGACAGGGTGCGTCTTAGCACACAAGAGGCCTGTTCACCAACAGGAAGGGACTTCTGAACAGACTATGGTCACTTACTCACCCTCTTAACTGCCAGTGTGGCGATGCCCAGCATGGCTGCTCCACCGACACCCAGCACCAGCTTAGCGTTGGACAGTACAAAATCAATGGCTGAGCCGATCCCATTGTCGTCTTTCTTCCCTTTTCGATCCCCGTTAACTCCTGCCATCTCTTATTCACTCCTACCTGAAAAAGCAAAACAGAAAGTTTTCTTCTCACATAAACATTACAGAAACCATCAAATATTTAGATTGTAGTCCTTCCTGCACATAGTTTTTTTATGACATACAGCTGCATTCTTTTTAACTGTCTGTCTGATTAGCTTTAAAAAAAACAAAAAAAAAACCAAACAAACAAAAAAAAAAAAAAAAACACACAAGTGCTGAAACTGGACCCCTGGACTGGTGAGCTCCATCTTCTTTTACATCACACAAAGAGCCAGGTATTTTCAGATGGCAGCCCTCCTTCCCCAGCACACCCTGCCAGGCTTCGTGCATTGTTTGGGGTGGCTGGAGGAGCATGACAAAACTCCAAGTGCTGCCCTGGTGTCCAAATGTCTCATCAGTGAGGTGTGTGTAGCAGGTCTGATTCGCGGCAGGTGCACTGATAACGTCTCGTTGCCAGATACCACCTTTAGAAGCAGTGTAGATTTCATGTCTTGGCAAGTTGCTGAGGACTAAGAGCATATTAAGCAGGTGGCACCCACCTTTGATGTTTGCCCTCATTGGCTTCATTAGTTCTCCACAGAGGAATATATCTTTTCATAGTACGTGTGGGAAACCTGATATTAGCACAACAGCTGTCAACAGCCTTGACCAGAACATTACTTTTACACTGAGGTGGACATCAACATTGCTGCCATGCAGCTATGAACCATGTTTAAGTCAGATTTAAAAACCAACAGCCATCATCAAAAAGATCCAGGTACCCTACAAAGGTCATAATGTAAATAATAATACTGCCTACCAAAATTTACAGACACATTTAAAAGGACACAACCGATTCTCATCCGCTTTCCACGGACTAGAGTTCTGCCATATAAACCAGCATACCTTCTGCTCTTTGGACCCTGCTGTTTGGTGGTGCTGTTAGGGTTTGGTGTTCCTCCGCTCACTCCTAGACAAGCCCCCCCAAGCGACTGCTAAGAAAGAACTGGCCCCTCTTCAAGGCGTCCTCCTTCTCTTCGGGGGCACTGAGGGCCTGGCAGCGTCTGAACTCCCGGGTCACAGCACGCCTGTAGTAGTTGCGGTCAGTATACTGTAGATGGCGCCCCGCACGGAGCAGCGCTCTGTACAGCTCCAGCACGGCACTGCGAGACCAGCCGCCCATGAGGGAGTGTTCACACTGGGCAGAGACAAGCGTCTCACACACACCCCTACAGGGTTAATGACATGAAACAGAAGGAAACGGGAATTTAGTACAGTGTGTGGACAGAAGCTTGTTCTTCTGAATTCCTGAAATGAGAGTTTGATTTATACTGTTCTGTCTCCAGTCTTACTGTCATATGAATTTGAGCCATCATTAAATAGCAGAAGAGCAGAGGCCACTTTGGTTATCAGAGAAGTTAGCCTTGCTCTAGGTGTGTGCTCCAAGTGTGTTATGCTGCGGACTACCAGGCAAAAGAACAAGCGAGATGCTGTCCCATGGTGCCCTCGGCCCCTTAATATCCCGTCTAATACAGCATGGGTGGCAAGCTGGGCACATGTATTAAACTCTATAGAGGCAATTCTGACAAAGTCTGTTTTTCTAGTAAGGTCCATTTAACATTAAATCACTCCAAGTTATTTGGTTTACATCTTAACCGTTTCAAGAATCTGTGGAATTTCCCTCCAAAGACAGGGTACAAAACGACCATGATACAGAAAACTACACAAGCGTCTTAAGTCAGAGATTCACAATTCAAATCTTGGCGACATCCGACCATGCACATGTTTTATGAAGCACACCTGAGTCAGCTCATTATAGTTAAGAACCTCCTTGTGAGCTGAACCCAGGACTGGTATTGGGAACCCCTGTCTGTGGACCTTATGGAGAATATGAGACCTTTAAAGATGCAGACAGTTTAAAATTCCAATTCTATCAAGAATCGAAAGGTTGCAAAACAAGGTAAGCAATGGTGTTTACAGAAATCAAAAAGCTTCAAAACACCTCTTTCTTTCTCAAATCTTCTTATTTTCATACTAATCATTTCTATCTCCGCATGCATGCAGACTGGGGCTAATATTATGTATGCATTTGAAACATTTGTGTTCAAATGATCTGTTTAGCCTAAATGAAGCACAATACTATACAATGCATCAAAACCTGGCCTAACAGCTATCTACAGGACTTGATTACTCAACAAACACTCATCAATTCCACTCATCAATCCAGCCCCAACAGTACCTGACCAAAGACATACAAATCAAAAGCTCTAGGAACATGAAGGCTGCCAAGTAGTATTTACAATAACAGCCATTACACTTAGAACAGTAGAATGGATCTTTTATCAGCGTCATGTAATGACAGAACATGAACAACAAACTCCATGGCTCAGCATTTCAACTCAAGCTCATTCTGTTAAAGTAATATGAGATCACAAACACTTTTGGCCAAAAGTGAACGTTACATGCATGCTAAAATGAATCGGCAACATACAGGGAACTGTAAAGCAAAACATAACCCAAATAAGACAGTGACTCAACACTGCTCAACATTTCATATAAGATGGATATGTTGGTGTTGTAGACAATGCAACCTCAGATTCCTGTCATCACCATGTAATGAAACATGACTTCCACTTCTATACTGTGCACTATTTCACGAGACACCACTCTGAATGATTCCTGTACAAGTGTGGAAATAAAGTTAACCTTTAAATCTTTTACTCAGTAGTGGCATTAACAATATTACAGGCCCACGATGCAGGTGTTTAGGGAAAGCCTCGCTCTTCATAAGACTAGGCAGATGAACAGCACTCTCGCCTAAATTAAACTCAAATAACATGTTGGCAATGGAAGGATCATTAGCTTCCCACATTACATCTTTGACAACAGTAATATATAGGACACTAAGCGACCATTAACCCTCATTCTGTATTCCTGAGTGTCCACGTTTCTAAGATACAGCGAAATAACCCTGCTAAGATTACTGAAATATAAAAACACTCGTATACATTAACATTGAATGGTTCTTCCACGAAACAAGAACCTTCCACGAACCTTATCCCAACATTCACCAACCAACCCACTATAAGGTAACACATTTCCGCCTATTTAAAGATCTTAAATCAAACACTGTGCTCATACACGGGTAACTCTCCTACCCTCAGCTTCATCATGCCCCGAACCGCTAACCGGCTATCCAGCTAGCTGCACGTTCAAATGACCTTTAACGCTCCAAGAAACCAGGTCGTATACCCGACCGCAGCTATATTATACATACAGGTAACCTACACCTTATAAATAACACTGTCTAAAAACTTACGTTTGATAAATATGTGTTTTAAAAGCAGCGACTTTCACCGCTTTAGCCGCGGGGTCGTTGCAGAGCACACCGGAACGTGAACACCTCCTATACGGAAACATATATTCACTTCCGGGGCGTAGAGACCCACTGACTTAAAAGTCTCCATGGCCTAAATCTCAAACGGCGCCCTATTCCCTATGTAGTGAACTTCACGAAAGCCACGAAACTATGACTTCTGCCTTAAACTAGTATACTAAGGCTGATGTAATGCTTAAACAGGGATGTCATGCTTAGCTAATTTCCTTCGTAATCAATATCCTATCTGATGGATCTAATATCTATCTATTAAATTAGCTAAATTTCCTTAGGGATCAATAAAGTATCTATCTATCTGTCTGTCTATCTGTCTTATGAAAAATACTTAAAAGTCCCGTCATGCCAATCTTAATAAGATTCTTTGCTCCCTATGTGGTGCAATAAAAACAGCTTTTACTTTCAAATAAAGTATTATGTAGTACAGGAAGTTTTTAGAGCACAGGTTAAGGAATATTCATAATGCGAATTTATAAAGCTTTAAAATGTGCACAACGTGGCCTTTTTCGCTAATTAAGGTCTAAGTCCTTGTTATAATTTCTATGATAGCTTATCTGAGATGTCCTGGGATGGCCACACATTTGTGTGATGCTTCCTTCCTTTTTCTCCATTCTAAAACTGTACAGAACAAAAATTATACTGCATGTTTTTATTAATACGTGCATAAAAAAAAAGTTTCATCTCGAATGTTATGCCTTTTGGAGATCAGTTCATCTTGTACTCACTTAGTTATTCACAGTGACAGTAACCTGGGGTGCCTAAACTTTTGCATGCCATTGTATATCTTGGCCACACACTGACTTCTTTTTCAACAACAACAACAACAACAACAACAACAACAACAACAACAACAACAACAACAATAATAATAATAATAATAATAATAAAATAAGGTTAAAACACATAGATAGAAATACATCTTTCTCAAACTCAAAACAATCCACACACACAGTTTTCCTACTGTCATGGATAAACTTCACAGGCCACAGTACACAGTTACACAGCTGGCTCAGGAACAAGCACATGTCCTTATCCACAGGGAAAGTCCCTCTCTGTCAGACAGGCCTCATAGTTGTGGAGCTTAGCTCAAAGGCAGGGGAGCTAAAACAGGGTATTAACACTGGTTAATAACTTCTATTCCTGTACACTGGAAGGAGAACTCATTACACTTCAAGGGATATAAGACTCCCTAGCACTGGGCCTAGGACTAGTGGAACTGCATTATCAGGAGTCAATCCCTTTAGGATGAGCTGGAGTGATCCAGAGCTCCTCATCAAACATTAGTACCTGATCTCACCAATGCTCTTGTGGAATAAGCATCTTATCTAAAGTCTACGCAGAACAGTAGAGGGTGTTACTGCAGCAAAGAGGGAACAATCGTCCTATTAACATTCTCGATTTAGGAAGAAACACTGAATGAGCAGGTCTCTATGGACTTGAACATATAGTCTATACTGGCAACACAGGGTAGACTAAAAAGCCTGTCAACTGGTGGCAACTTCTCAGACAGCAGATCACTTGTACACAAACCAGCAGCTGTACAATTACATAATACTTATGTTTTTTTTAATAAAATACGGCAATTGTCAGTTAATACCACACAAGGAAACTGAATTAACGGGCCACCCAAGACAGGGGTGACAGCTATGCCCTCCCTTCTACAAACCTTAGTCCAATCAGCTTTTTAGTTTCTGTGTTGCATCCTAATTTAGCTTCACACAAAGAGTCAGCAATACATTTAGGCCATGCACACCAGACTACAGGCCAACAGCTGCTACAATATAAGATGCAAAGAGGAAAACTATCACCAGTTCCCAAGAACAGGATCACATGATAACAATGAAAGAGCGGACCAGCTGCACTACGCAAAGTCACATGAGGTTCTCCTAGCTCCCCAACATAATCTAGCTTCTAACAGCTCACACGTTTGAGTGGAATTCTGATACTTCAGTGACTTTTACTGGAAACCTGATTACAGTGTGCATCAAGAAACCAAGTAGCTTCAATTCCATTAGGCTTAATCTGAGATGGCTCAGAAGACTGCCCAGTGTACGAATAATGAGTTTCAGATCCAGAGCTCATGGCTTCAATCACAGCCTATTGAATGATGTGATTATAATACCATGATGGCTCACTGACAGTATAATACCCACGGACCACATCAATTATAAAACAATCTACCCTGGACATGTTTCAGGTCAGTGCTCCACTCCTAAGCGTTCACCTAAAGCTCCCATTAGAGATGCACTGATTGACAGTGTAGTTGTATGGGTAGAAACTGCTAGTGCATGTAGAACTGAATATTATGACTACTGAGTCCTGCTTTAGTAAATTCCAGATTTGTTCTCTAAAGAAGCTTCTGGTACGAGAGAGGAATGCCAGTGTGACACTCTGGCCAATGATACAGTCAGCCTCTATCAGGAGAAGGGAAATTGAATTCCTTAATTGGAATCACTGGGTCCGTATTACAGCCCTCTACTTGTTTGTCCACTGCAACAAATCTTGTGGCACACAGAGTTTCTGTCAGCACACCGTACGCTTCTGCGAGTGGCTTCTGGTCTGAGGTGAGTGGAAATTCATACACTTTAATGCTGTTTACTTTTTGCATCAGTGATTTTACAGTAGCCCATCTACCATAATGCTCAGCATGATGATCACAACGTTGGTGATCTTTTTGTTGTAATGTGGGACTTTAGTAGGTTACATGTATGTAGGTTATTGGAACTAGAACTGTAGGTGGTTTGCCACTGTGTGAAATGTATTAATTATTGAGAAATATTAATAACAGTTTGTAACACTGGATGGTAGCAGGGCTTATTGTGTGCTGTCCATGGTAGTAAAAATGTATTTTAAAGAAACGCCCAGCCAGTGTGTTCAATAGGGGGACAAATCATGTAAATGTGTCTTTACCGCAGGTTCAGGGTGCCTAGTGTTCAGTGCTATGTGCTATCTAATGACTGAATAGGTGCATACATGTGTGTTCGGTAACGTATTAATGTGAAATGGTATAAAAATGAAATTTATAAGACAAAATATGTGTTATCACTGTCGGAACAAAACCTTTTATCTTCATTTGGGTATTTATTTACCCAATTAAAAAAGCCTAGCTGCTCCTCACACACATTCCTGACTAATGGACCAATAGAAATGGCCCAAAATTTATTTTACTATATTGGTGTGCATTAATTTTTTTATTGTTTTGAACATTAAGGAATATCTAGTCTTGGTTGAAAAGTTACCATTTCGAAGATACAAGGTTTTGTTTTGACAGTATTGTGGCATGTTATATAAGAGTTTATGTTTTATAGTTTCTAATATATTTTAAATAAACCAGAAGAAATTTAATTGACAGCTTTCAGAAGTTCGAGAGATTTGTTCTTGGTTACTGGCTTCTTTGAAAAGTTTGTTATGAGTTTGAATAGAGTTTAACATGTAGTATTTTTCATGCTGCCAGGAATGTAGATGTTGCTAGAAGCACAGTGAAGATTATATTTAGTATCCATCACTGACACCACCTGATTACAATCATGACCCAGATGAACTTGCTATTGAACTTTTGAATGACGAGCTATACTGAATCGTGGAGTGGGCTGTTACGGCCAATTAGACCAAATCACATTATACCACTTGCAGCATGAGACCTGTTCCCATGACAACTGGCCACACAAACACCATGTTACATTCATTAGGACGACATGGTAAAAAAAGAAAAGCTGAATTGGGACGTCCTTCAAAGCACGTGAGGGGAACACCCATTGACCGTCTTTGTGGTTGGTGACCACAGACGTAGTATAAAATCCCATTTTGCTAAATTCAAGGTGCATTCCGTTCACAAAAGGAGCCTTTGTTGGGAAAACAAGGTAACCGCTCTGGAGACAGTAATGAACTTACTGAATTACAGCCCAAACAATGAGGATGCCGCAGGTCACGTGCACTCTGAAACGACAGCGCTAATAATGTACACATGATTTATAATTCAGTCACATTTTCCTCAATTATACAGCACACTGCTGCTCACTGAGCTGGTGTTCAGACAGTTCCTCAGCTGTAGGCCGTGAACCCCTCATTCTGACAGGTACAGGTACAGACAGAATGGTAAAGTAATGGATGCTGGAAGTTTAGATGTCTCATGTTTGTTGTTCTTTTGGTTGTTTAAATTTAAAGCTCTTTTTTTTGTTAATGCTGCATGTTTTTGGCTTGTCAGAACAGGAAATCACATTCCGGTAGCCCACAGAAAACCCCGAAAGACCATTACCACCAGGCCTCTTTGTTTCTGGCAGCAGGATGTCAACATTTGACTTATTATTTTAAGTTTTATTATTATTATTATTATTATTATGATTTTAAGTATTTATTTTCCAAAAATATTAATTTACTGCAAAAAGATGACTTAAAATTTTGATATAATGACTTCTAATAGGTTTAAGTTTTTAAAATGATGATGACTGATATTATTTTCTAATGTAGTGACTTATTCTCAAAATACTGAATTATAACATTGATTAATATTTCAAAATAATGGCTTATTCTAATAAAATTGTCTCAAAATAATGACTAAGAAAACAGGTCTTGATGTATAATTTCTACATAACTATTTATTTTCTCAAAATATTGACTTGGAATAAAAACCTTGCCACAAACTTTAGCTTCTACATATTATTTAAAATAATATGAGCTGTTCTATTTTCAGAAAGTAATTAATTGTTTAGACAAAAAGCATTATTAATTCAAAAAGTCAAGATTTTGTGAAAATCATCCATCTAGTCTTTTTTTGACAGAGACTTTCTAAGATAAAAAAAAGTAATTCAAAATAATTCATGTTAATTATTTTGATAGAGTAAGTCATTATTCCAACATAAATAAACATTTTGAGAAATCAGGTCATGATTTTGAGATACTACGTCCCACGCTGCCTGGTGCAGGCATTAAATCCTGTTCTTCTCTGCAGGATGGCACTGCTCGATTACCCGATTCCAGAGTTGGATACCACCATTAAAGAAGCAAGCCGTGTGCTTCAGCTCATTCTGAGCCCTGAGGAGTATGTCCACTATAAGAACGCCCTGTCCCAGCAGACAGGGGCACTCCAGGAGGCCCAGGAGAAGCTGAAAACCAGCGCCAGCGGCAATGAGAACTGGGTGACTGAGCAGTTTAAAAAGCGACTCCTCTCCTGCTATGACCCTCTGCCCACCTCTACAGCCATCCCCTCGGTCCTACCTCCATCCAAAGCCAAGGGAGAGTGTGCACAGCTAGAGAGGGCTTCAGCTCTGCTTTGGGCCGCAGCCAAGCTGTACAGTGAGCCTTGTCTTGTTGAGGGTGATATACCGACAGAGCGCACACAGCAGTCTGAAGTCTTTGCCTCCAGCCGCCTACCGGGCGAGAGCCAGGATCAAATAAAGGTAAGTTAGTAACATCACCAAACTAGACCTACAGTTCGCAAACAAAGTCATTCAGAGTAGTTTGATGTGAAATGGATAACTTACCGACTCGGATTTCTGTTCAGTGAGCCAGGGCTTGAGACATCTACAACATAACACAATTTAATACTACCAGTGAACATACACAGGTCGTCTGGGATTATGTAACGTTAAATATTAATGATAAAATATTGATGAATAAAAAAATAAAAAAAATCTTTGGGCACTAGAAGCCATGCTAGTCCTTCTGCCTCACAGTTTTAGACTAAAACCTTATCTTAAAACAATCATTAAACAATGTTTCAGAAATTATGCAGCATCCTTACAGTCACCACGGCGACCAATTCAGACATTTCAATTCAGACTACAGACTGTTACAATGTAACTAATGTAGCACATACCTGCACAATGTATATAGCCTGTATAATTCTAAATTGTTTAAATTTTATATTTTATATTTTATTTTATATATTCTCTGCATGCTTAATTTTTGATCCTTGTTATCTGTCTATTTATATTTATACTTTTTATTCTATGACATCCAATGTGGGCAGCAAAGTAAGAATTTCATTGTACAGGGAAACTAGTTTCCTTACTGTGCATATGACAATAAAGCTTTGAATCTTTGAATCTTGAATCTTTGAATAACCTAATGATTTTAAATCCCTGATTTAAAAGTACAGTCATGTGCAAAGATATGAGCATCCTTCCTCACATTATGTTAATGTTAACACATCCTGTACAGAGAACAATATTCTGCATGCTTTAATGCACAAATACTGTTTATTTGCTGAATTCAAATAATATTATTATTATTATTATTATTTATTTAACCTTTAGTTTAACCAGGCAAGTCATTAAGAACAAATTCTTATTTACAATGACAGCCTAGCCAGCTTGAGTAGGAGAGACAGAGGAATGAAATAAACAACAGTAAGGAACACAGAATAATATAAATATCTAATGTATTTTAAGTTGACATTTTTTTTATTTTATCCAATATGTTAACATTTGCAGAAATTGTCATAATTAACAGTGTTCCCTGTAGAATATGTTAAATTATTTTCACTTCGGAAAGTCAGGGGTGCGCAAACTTTTGCATAGTACTGTATTTATCTGACTCATCAAACAGCAGATCCAAACAAAGTCAGAAACATGATGTTTCACACAGAGTTGATCTGTAGTTTCCACTATAGGCCCTTTCTGTTAGCCTGCTAGCCTGTTAGCCTGTTAGCCTGCTAGCCTGTTAGCCTGTTAGCCTGTTAGCCTGGGTTTAATTATTCCTCTAGCTTGCCTGTTTTATTTCCAGGTGTATCCAGAAAGCCTCCACGCCATCGTGACCTGCAGAGGAGGTATATTTCCAATTCAGATTTTAAGGAGCCCAGGTGCAGGGGGCACGGCCACTGCTTTGCCCCTTCTTGATATCTATACCCAGCTGGCCCATGTGGTGCGTCTGCCAGATGCACAAGCTGCACAGGATCCGTCCACGATCTGTGGCTTAACTGCTCTTCAGCGCCAAACCTGGCACGCTATCAGACAGGAAATACTGAAGGGTGGCGGTGAGGCAGCAGAATCTCTTGAAGTCACTGAGAGTGCCATTCTGGCTCTCTCACTGGAAGACGGCCCCGCACCAACCAACCTGGCAGATATTCTCAATGCGGTCCGTTTGGGAGGCGCTGATGGAAAGTGCTTGAGGTACTACGACAAGGTATGTAAAACCAAAAGCACTTGGTGATGGAAATGGAATTAGCGTAAAATGAAAATATATTAAATATACATAACTTATTTCAAAAATATGTTTTATATAATTAGTTTATTGATTATCCGCAAGTCCTTTCTTACGTGAAAAGTGAAGACATTTTTATTTTGTTAAAATTATGAATTAAAATGTGATCGTTTTTTCATCCACAGGTGGTAAACATGGTGGTGTTTAAAGACAGCGTCGCGGGCATGGTGTTTGAACACAGTGCCCTGGATGGCATGGTGGCTGGGCTTGTAGTTGAAAGAATGTGGCACCTTTCAGAGTCCCAAAGCTTTGAGCATTTCAAGACACAGGCGCTGATAAATGGTTCAGATGTTGCGTCCTTGCATCCGAAAGCTCTAAAATTTCCACTAGGGGGTATAAACATGCCAATCCACCCTCTTAACAACCATCTGCAAGTAAGTAACTCTGTCATCACCTTTGAGGTTTCATCCTATCCAGACGTGTTCACCACCCTACGGGGCCACAGGGGTTTATATGATGCGTGGATCAATTTTACTCTGCAGCTCTCCCTAAAGCAAACCCTTGGAGAGATAGCTGACAGCCACATCATGGTGACTCCCACTCACATGCGACATTACAAGCATGGCCGCTGTGATCCAACTTATTCCGTGACTACGCAGTCTCGCAAACTCGTTACAGCCCTGGGATCCTGCATCGGGCCAGACAGTGTTCCTCGGTACACCACGGAGCTCTTTCGCCAGTTCCACCTGGCATTCCTGGAGCACAAAAATCTTATCAAGGCGACCAAAAGTGGTCACGGTGTGGGGCCTCATTTAGCTGTCCTGCGCAGGGGTATGTCTCAGGACATCCTGCTGAAGAAATATTTGGATCTTTTTGGATGCCCATCCATCTACCTCACTGGGTCAGACCTGATGGAAGGTGTGGAGTGTGCTGTGGGCAATGTGTACGCTACTAACCAGCTAGCTGTCACTTACCTGGGAAAGAAGGACAAGGTCCGTCTGGTGCTGAACGGAAAGGGTGCCTTTGCCAGCGTCTTAGGGAAACTCAAACAGTGTCTGGAGCTCAATCTTAAGCTAGTGATGCTCCTGGCATTAAGGTACGCGATTGCAGGGCAGATGGGAGCCATTGAATGCCTCTTGCAAAAAGAGGAAAGGCCGATCAATGGCACTTCGGGGGATTTCACCAAAGGAGGAAAGAACGTCGAGCAAAAAGGATGCCTGGACTCTGCTCCTGCTGCAAAGCCGTCCTTCACCTTAGTAATTCACGGTGGAGCTGGGGAGGAAATGATGCTGGGTCATAAGGTGGTTGAGGTCATCGAATTTGCCCTTCAAACAGCACTAACCCTTGGAGCACAAGTGCTCATCCATGGAGGCAGCAGTCTGGATGCAGTGCAGAGAAGTGTGTCAGCCTTAGAAGACTGTTTCTTATTCAATGCAGGAAAGGGATCCGTATACAACCGGAACGGCCAACATGAGATGGAGGCCACCATTGTTGACGGACATGGAAAGAACTCTGGATCAGTGGCTTGCCTGCGTAGTGTGAAAAACCCAGTCAGAGCAGCCCGTCATGTGATGGAGAAAAGTGTACACTCGTTACTAACGGGAGATGGAGCCGAGGAGTTTCTGGATGGCCTCCAGGAAAACGAAAAACCGATGACACCGGAGTACTTTCACACCGACGTCCGACACAAGGAGCTTGCTATGAAACTTAACGGCAGCAGAAACAACCATCCTCAGACTGTAGGTGCAGTTGCTCTGGATCGCTGGGGCAAACTAGCAGCAGCCACATCGACTGGGGGGCTGGTAGGCAAGTGGAAAGGAAGAGTTGGTGACACAGCAATTGTTGGAGCCGGAATATATGCCGACAAGAATCTTGCCGTGACGTGCTCAGGAGATGGCGATGCCTTCCTACGCGAGACAGTTGCTCATAAAGTGGCTAGTCTATACAACCTCAAAGGCTACACTCTAGCACAGGCCTGTCGGGAGGTGATTCATGAGGACGTAGGGGCATCGTGTGCTGGTATAATCGCAGTTGACCATAATGGTGATGCTGTAGTCGAAACTAATGCTGGAGTAATGTTTGTTGCTTCCATGGTCGATGGGGTAGCTCGAGCTGAAGTCTTCAGACCCATGATGAGCTTTGCGAATGTGATCTGGGAGACTGATGAGCTGATTGCGTACTTGCATGATGAACCCTGGACCCCAGGAACCACAATTCTCACTCGCAAGGCCTTAAATGGACCAAACAGCATCTTTCAATTACCAGTGACCGACTATATGGCGATGTTGCTTGGGGCACAAAGGGTTGCTGATTTGCTTTGTGAGAAACTTGGTGTGTACCGCTGTGCCCTCATGTCCATGCCCCTGCCAGACAAGCCTGCGTATATCAAAATCTTGCCAATTCATGGACTAGAGCCCAACTGGAAGCCTCATCTTGCTGGGGAAGAGGAATTTCACATACATGACCCTGGTTACTGCAGTTCCAGGAATGGCCCACGCCGTGAAGATGTGTACCTCGACGAGGTCCAGACAAAGATCAGGGCTTGCCTTCCAACACCCAATGCTCCATCCTGCTATGACTTCTATGGCGATCCCTCCAATGATTACCTTTTTGCACGCATCGTAAGAGGGGAGGAGCAACAGTGGCGTGTGTGGGAAGACAATGAACATGTAGCCTTTCTGACCCCATTCCCTAATACACCTGGCCTTACAGTTCTGGTGCCTAGAAAGCCTCTAACGAGTGACATCTTCCGTCTAGACAGGAGTGACTACACAGCACTAGTCATGGCAACGCAAAAGGTGGCTCAGCTTCTCCAGGAAGGGATGGGTGCTCGAGAAGTGGCTCTAATCTTTGAGGGGTTTGAAGTTGACTATGCTCATGCCAAGTTGATTCCGCTTGTCGCAGAGCCCGGAGAAAAGTTGCCTGAAGTATCTCCTGAGTTCTGTCCAACCTACCCAGGATACGTCACATCAGCAGATGGTCCTTCAGCACCTGCAGAGGCTCTGAAAGATATTCACACCAAGATCACAAAGACCACACCACCTCGCAGCTGGGAACACCCTCAAAGCCACTCCACGTTAGCCATCAGAAGCCAGTGGTACCGCAATCTCTTTCAGATCCAAAATACTCTATTCCACGGCACAGTTGAGTACTTCAACAGCAAGTGCAAGTATGCATACGCTCTTACACCCATCACGACTGATACAATTTCATCTCCAATGGGCCTGGGGTCGGACTCGGAACCCGTGTTTGTCAATATGTTAGGCCAAGATGTGTACCTGGCTGACTCTATGCAGTTTGTGCTGGAATATTTCTTGCGTTTCCAGGAAGGACTTCCAGGGACATACTATGTGTCTCCCAGTTTCCGTGGAGAGGACCCTGATTCCACTCATCTCAATCAGTTCTACCACATTGAGTGTGAGCTGCTTGGTGACATGAATGATGCTATCAGTATAGCAGAAGGTTTTGTGGCTCATCTGACTCGTGCGATGTTGAAGAACCACTCCAAGATCATTGAGAGCTCAGCAGGAACGCTGTCCCATGCACACGCCATGCTTAAGCGGCTTGAGGAACCGCTTCCGAGAGTTACTCTAGACCAAGCCATTACAATGCTGCCCTCTGCTGATTGCCTTGAATGGGTGCAAGAGGGGCAGCCACAGTTCGGTAGAAAGCTAACCCGGAAAGGAGAGAGAATCCTGATTGAAAAGTACGGTGGCGCGGTTTGGTTGACTGAAATGGATCATCTTGGTGTGCCCTTCTACCAAGCTTATGTTGAAGGCTCTAGCAGGAACAAAGCGAAGGCAGCGGATCTTCTCCTGGGGTTGGGGGAGACGGTGGGGCTTGGGGAAAGACACTCCACCCCTGAGATGGTACAAGAGGCCCTACGACACCATGCTGTACCAGAGGAGTCATACAAATGGTACATAAACATGAGGCAAGTCATACCTCTGTCTACGAGTGGATGGGGCATGGGCACAGAAAGATACCTCTGCTGGCTGCTACAGCATGATGATGTCAGAGATATGCAAATCATTCCCAGGTTGAAGGCAAAGAAATACATGCCTTAAAATGAATCAGTTATGAAAAAAAGAGATCTTGAAATTAGAGTGAATATAAAACATTCTGAGGATCACATTTTAAATGTTCAGTATTTTGACTATGACTTTTTGATTTTACATTAAATGTTATATAAAGGCTTTTAGTGAGTTGATTCCACACAGTAATATTCAGACACCTGAGAATTAGGAGATCATGGAATATATTTTGGAGTTTAAAATATTGGAGTGGTCTATCAAATCATGACAGCCTTGTTTTTTCCTGTTTCTTAATACATTACTTTCTATTATCCAACATCCTGAACCGAGACAATGTGGTGTTTTGTCTCTAAGCTGTTTTTATAAGTAAATTGACTCACATATAAATGAGCATTTTCTGATTTATATACATATACACATCACTGCAGTCATCACAAAACCTAATTTTCCATTTTTGGACATACCAGCCGGCCAGTTGGCCTTTTATATTGTATTAAAATATATTGTGCTCAAATTTAACCAAGAATGGAACAAAAGAAACACGGCAACAATATTTGGCAAAAAGCTTTGTTCCCTTAACTCTCATTCAGACTTCCTTCCTTCTCCTGTAAAGTTACCATTTTGGAGAAACAATTTTTAAGTTTTATTCCAACAACAACGATATACACTTATACATACTTATTTCTTGGCAACTTTCTTCTGCTTGACCTTTCCATTTTTCTTATTTGTCTTTTTTTTACATTTTCATTCTTTAAATGATGTAAAATAACAATAAATACTACACACTATAACCCTAAACCGTCTCTCTCTCTCTCTTGGGTTTATATAAGCTCTGTAGATTAAACAGAACTGAGTCCAAATTAGGGACTGCATGGTAGCAATTACATTGGTGTGGCTCGGTCACTCAAGAGAGTGGCCTCTAATCATACCACTGGTGGACCTAATAAACCATTTAAAGCTCTGTAGAAGGCAGTTCCCTAAGATGAGGCAGAAAGGGAAAAGAGAATAAACACATCTTTTTAAAATTAAAAAACTCTGTCAGCTTAGTCCACCTTATAAACCCAGAAAGAGGCATCAGGTCACTCGACCCACTGCTGATATTACCCAGACCACTTTGTTCAGAGGTCCATGTTGTTTCTATGACCATGGAACAGAACCCCTGAGCTTGTAAAAGGACAAAGCAGGTTTGTAAGAAAACAGACTTTCTGCATTTCACATCCATTCCAGAGCTGCCCGACACTGGGGGGAGGCTCCTGGTGTGTTTGGAATGTACTTGAGAGGGTGCATAAATCTTCTATGTGTGAATCATCGTTTGATGCAGCATAGGACAATAGATGGCTTTCATTAGTCTGACTCTTCAGTGTCTTTAACCACATGGACCCCGGGGTCTAGGGCCTCTTCTTTGAGTCCTTTCAGAACTTCTTTGATGGGCTATTAACCAGGGCTGAATAAAGGATAAATGTTTTTATATATTATAATTATAACTGAAATTTTCTATTATAACTGAAAAATTCCGGTTGCTAGCTGTTTATCTGTTCACAACATTGGCTTAGGACAAATTTAATCCTTGTTGGTGGACCACTCCTGGGGAGGGTAACAGTGGTCTTGTAGTTCCTTAATTTCCACACACTCTGACTATCCGTGAATTGGTAGAGTCCGAACTCTTTAGAGATGGTTCTGTAACCAGTCTGATTAGCATCTACAGCTCATGTTATGAGATCCTTAGACATTTCTTTTGATATATACAGTATATACAGTAAATGTCTGAGAGTGTCCAGGAGTTCAGATGTACAGTATATACAGTAAAGTGTCTGAGAGTGTCCAGGAGTTCAGATGTACAGTATATACAGTAAAGTGTCTGAGAGTGTCCAGGAGTTCAGATATACAGTATATAGAGTAGAGTGTCTGAGAGTGTCCAGGAGTTCAGATATACAGTATATAGAGTAGAGTGTCTGAGAGGGTCCAGGAGTTCAGATGTACAGTATATACAGTAAGTGTCTGAGAGTGTCCAGGAGTTCAGATGTACAGTATATACAGTAAAGTGTCTGAGAGTGTCCAGGAGTTCAGATGTACAGTATATACAGTAAAGTGTCTGAGAGTGTCCAGGAGTTCAGATGTACAGTATATACAGTAGAGTGTCCAGAGTGTCCAGGAGTTCAGATGTACAGTATATACAGTAGAGTGTCCAGAGTGTCCAGGAGTGCAGGTATACAGGATATACAGTAAAGTGTCTGAGAGTGTCCAGGAGTGCAGGTATACAGTATATACAGTAGAGTGTCTGAGAGTGTCCAGGAGTTCAGATATACAGTATATACAGTAGAGTGTCTGAGAGTGTCCAGGAGTGCAGGTATACAGTATATACAGTAGAGTGTCTGAGAGTGTCCAGGAGGTAGAGTGTCTGAGAGTGTCCAGGAGTTTAGATGTACAGTATATACAGTAGAGTGTCTGAGAGTGTCCAGGAGTTCAGATATACAGTATATACAGTAGAGTGTCTGAGAGGGTCCAGGAGTTCAGATGTACAGTATATACAGTAAAGTTTCTCCGCCACCTTCACCACCGAGTCCAGCTTCACACCAACAACTGACCCTGCTCGCCTGACCAGCTTGTCCAGACGCATCTCGTCTAGAGAAGAGAGAGTATATTTTAGTACTCTCAGACATGTAATGTTAATCAATTTCCTGAATAAATAAATGACCTCATATAAATAAATGTCTAAATTTGGGCTCGTTTGTTTAACTGGGTTCTCTTTACCTACTTTGTTAGGACATGTGTGAAAATCTGATGAAGTTTTAGGTCATATTTATGCAGAAATCTAGAAAGTTCTACAGGGTTCACAAGCTTTCAAGCACCACTGTATACCCCAGGGACTTCCAATAGGACAGGTATCTATTTTGGACCCTGCTTCCGCATTGCTGAAATGGCAGAGACACCTGCATGACAAGCACTGTGCGTCTGATGGCGGTCGGGCAAAACTAGTCTTGACTGGTCCCCTGGCAAAAAACTGATGGAATCAGCACTCTTGGAGGAAAATTTTTTAAATGTTTAATTTGGTAGAAAAAAAGTTAATCACAGAGACATGCCACAGAACTATCTATGTTTTTTAAATTCCAACCTTCTGGCATAAAGAAACAAAAATAAAAGAAAGAAACAGAATTGCTGTAGTCAGTCACCGTTGTGTTTTAGATCGAGTCGAGGAAAAACATATGGAATTACTCAATTCTGAGGAAAATATTCTGGCATCGTGAGAAAAACACAGCACCAATAGTGCTTTGTTGCACCACCTCTTTCATAACAGCTCGAATTCTCTGAGGCATGGAGGTAACTAATGACACACAGTATTCATCAACCCATCTCCAACTGTTTCTTATTGCTGTTGCCAGATCAGTTTTGTAAGCTGGAGCTCTATCATTGACCATTTTCTTCAATTTCCACCGGAGACTTTCAACCAAATTGAGATCTGGAGTATCTGCAGGCCATGCCATTGACATTATGTCTTTCTTGAAGGAGAGTGCTCACTTCCTTTGGCCTATGGTAAGTTTCATTATCAGCTTGGAAAATGAAGTCATCATACCAAACATCCTAAATTCCAGTGTAGATTTTGGTATTTATTGACGGTGTAATGACCGCCATCTCCCCGTGCCGTTACCTGACATGCAGCACCATATCATTAGCGTCTGTGGAAACGTACATGTGTTCTTCCTCGTTATAAATTGAATTGGACCGGCACCAAACCAAAGTTCCAGCACCATCACCCTGCCCAATGCAGACTCGCGAATCACCACTGAAGATTATTTTGGTCCAGCCATCCACAGTCCATGACTGCTTGTCCTTAGCCCACTGTAACCTTTCTGTGCAGGTGTTAATGACGGCTTCTATCTTGAGGCTTTGATGTTTTCCTTGGTCTTCCTGTATGCTTCCCTTTTACAACCCACCTACTTGCTTGTACATGGTCCAGATTTTAGACACAGCTGAGAACAACCATCATTCCATGATGACTGACCTTCCTGAAGAGGGTTTATAATTGTCTCCTTTGTTTAACTGACATCTCTGGTGTTGGAGCCATGAGTCATGTCAGTCCGCTTCGTGCAGCAGCTCTCCAAGGCCTGAGCACTCTTAACTGAAGACTGACTAGCAGATGTAATCTGATACAGGTGTTTGTGACAATGGTGACAAACTACAACCATTCTACAAAGGTTTTTGTGGAATGTCTATGTGAATAACTTTTTTTCAAGAAAATTAAGCAATCGAAAGATATTCCTCCAAGAGTGGTGATTTCCTCATTTTTGCAGGGGTTGTTTTTGGCCCTGTTCCCCCAGTGGCTTCCCTATAAGAAGTTACAGTACAGAGAGTCCACCGTGAGAGGACGCCTGGTGCAGACAGTTCAGATCAGCAGACTGTCATGGCTGGGCAAGTTAAGGCTCTCGTAGCTGCAAAATGGTTAGCCGAGGCGGTCCGGAACAGCAGAGTAGGACCGAGCCTGCGGATCCTGGACGCCTCCTGGTACCTGCCTAAAGACGACCGCAACGCACGGGAAGAGTTCAGGCAGTGCCACATTCCCGGAGCCGCGTTCTTCGACATAGACGAGTGCTGCGACAAGTCGTCTCCGTTTGATCACATGCTGCCCAGCGCGAGCGAGTTCGCGGACTATGTGGGAGACTTGGGGATCGGGAACCAGACTCACGTCGTGGTTTACGACGGCAGCGACTTCGGCTCGTTCTCGGCACCCCGGGTTTGGTGGATGTTCAGGCTGTTCGGTCATAACTCCGTGTCCGTCCTGAACGGTGGTCTGAAGAACTGGCTGCGGGAGGGTCACCCCACCTCCGACCAGTACAGTCAACCCGGGAGGAGCGAGTTCAAAGCGCAGGTGAACACCTCCTGGGTCAAAGCCTACGAAGATGTTCTGGAGAACCTGACGAGCAAAACGGTGCAGCTTGTCGACAGCAGAGTTGAGGGCTGTTTCCGCGGACTCGAACCGGAACCGAGAGAAGGTAAATAAACGAGTACAGTGCAGAACCTGTCTGTCAGTCCGCAGTCCAGTAGTCTGTCTGTCCACCTGGTGGGTATTCCACAAAGCAGGAATTCCCACACAACTTAAACTGGAATTCCACAGACATTCCCAAACTTCAGCACATCCCATTCTTAAGATGTAAACGAAGTCATTCTGAGAGACCTGATATAAAATCCTCCATTATAGAGAATACTAACCACGTCAGAATGGGACATAGTGGTGGTGATGGGAACCAGACATCCATAGCCTTATCCCAATGCCTTTAAGACCTCATATACAGTTATCAGGTTCAATGGTTTGAATATGGCACCTGCCGGGTGAAACATTGTTATCCAATAGATTAAAAGATGTTTATGACAGAAATATACATTCCAAAAAGTACATATAGAACAGGCAAAATATAAACTTACTAAAAAATCAGATTTACCTTCATCAACACTACATATAAATATTCATGTGCAGGGTCCGGGTCACTGTAGGTGCCAGATAAATGGCTATATTTGCACTTTATGTGCAATCTTTGTTTTCCAGCAGGTAATGCAAAATTACCTCTACAATTTACAAATGACCTCTACAACTCTGCAATTCCACCTTAAGCACTGTGAATGGCTTTCTTTACATCTTAACCATTGAGTCAATATATTAATCAATATAAAAAAAATCCCTTTTAAACCCAGAGTCAAATCTGTCCAATAGGAAACAAGCTCAAAGACACTCCTGCTGGACAATAATCAACTTTAGAGAAAGGCGAAATCCTGGTTTGTAAAATGGTGAAATCCTCCCTGTACTGGACATGTATGTGCTCTGTGGAGTGTAGTGTAGTAGAGTGGAGTAGAGTGGAGTGGAGTAGAGTGGAGTGGAGTAGAGTAGAGTGGAGTGGAGTGTAGTGGAGTGGAGTGGAGTGTAGTGTAGTGTAGTGTAGTGTAGTGTAGTGGAGTGTAGTGTAGTGTAGTGTAGTGGAGTGGAGTGTAGTGGAGTTGAGTGGAGTGGAGTAGAGTGTAGTGTAGTGTAGTGGAGTGTAGTAGAGTGTAGTGTAGTGGAGTGTAGTGGAGTGGAGTGGAGTGGAGTGGAGTAGAGTGTAGTGTAGTGGAGTGTAGTGGAGTGGAGTGGAGTGGAGTGGAGTAGAGTGGAGTGTAGTGGTGTAGTGGAGTGTAGTGGAGTGGAGTGGAGTGGAGTGGAGTGGAGTGTAGTGTAGTGTAGTGTAGTGGAGTGTAGTGGAGTGTAGTGTAGTGGAGTGTAGTGTAGTGTAGTGTAGTGTAGTGGAGTGGAGTGGAGTGTAGTGGAGTGGAGTGGAGTGGAGTGTAGTGTAGTGGAGTGGAGTGGAGTGGAGTGGAGTGTAGTGGAGTGGAGTGGAGTGTAGTGGACTGGAGTGTAGTGGAGTGGAGTGGAGTGTAGTGGAGTGTAGTGTAGTGTAGTGTAGTGTAGTGTGGTGTAGTGGTGTAGAGTAGAGTAGAGTAGAGTGTAGTGTAGTGGAGTGTAGTAGAGTAGAGTAGAGTAGAGTAGAGTAGAGTGGAGTGGAGTGGAGTGGAGTGGAGATGAGTAGAGTGTAGTGGAGTGGAGTAGAGTGGAGTGTAGTGGTGTAGTGGAGTGTAGTGGAGTTGAGTGGAGTGGAGTGTAGTGTAGTGGAGTGTAGTGTAGTGTAGTGTAGTGGAGTGTAGTGGAGTGTAGTGTAGTGGAGTGGAGTGTAGTGTAGTGTAGTGTAGTGTAGTGGAGTGTAGTGTAGTGTAGTGGAGTGTAGTGGAGTGTAGTGTAGTGTAGTGTAGTGTAGTGGAGTGGAGTGGAGTGGAGTGGAGTGGAGTAGAGTGTAGTGTAGTGTAGTGGAGTGTAGTGGAGTGTAGTGGAGTTGAGTGGAGTGGAGTAGAGTGTAGTGTAGTGTAGTGTAGTGTAGTGTAGTGGAGTGTAGTGGAGTTGAGTGGAGTGGAGTAGAGTGTAGTGTAGTGGAGTGTAGTGGAGTGGAGTGGAGTGGAGTGGAGTGGAGTGGAGTGTAGTGGAGTGGAGTGGAGTGGAGTGGAGTGTAGTGGAGTGGAGTGTAGTGGAGTGGAGTGGAGTGGAGTGTAGTGTAGTGGAGTGGAGTGGAGTGTAGTGGAGTGGAGTGGAGTGGAGTGGAGTGGAGTGGAGTGGAGTGGAGTGGAGTGGAGTGGAGTGGAGTGGAGTGGAGTGGAGTGGAGTGGAGTGGAGTGGAGTGGAGTGTAGTGGACTGGAGTGGAGTGGAGTGGAGTAGAGTAGAGTGTAGTGTAGTGTAGTGTAGTGTGGTGTAGTGGTGTAGAGTAGAGTAGAGTAGAGTAGAGTAGAGTAGAGTGGAGTGGAGTGGAGTGGAGTGGATTTGGGAGATGCTGAACTTTTGCTTGATAAAAATATTTCTGCACTGAACAATCTAAATGAACTCCAATATAAACCATAAGGTTCATACGGGCCACTGTCCTTCTACTGATTTATTATTGTAGATGAGTTTTGTATGTGACTCAGTGCACACGGTGTGCTACACACAGGATAAGCCTAAATGTCCAGGTCAGGCTCCAGGAATCCAGTATCCAGTATCCTCTACTAAACTATAGCAGCTGTTCTTGGAGTGATCCTGGAGTGATCTTTGTTGGTGGACCACTTTAGGTGAGGGTAACGGTGGTCTTGTAGTTCCTCAGCTTGCACACACTGTGACTGGCTGTGAATTGGTGGAGTCCAGACTGTTTAGAGATGGTTCTGTAACCAGTCTGATGAGCATCTACAGCTCATGTTATGAGATCCTTAGGAATGTCTTTTGTTCGTGCCATGATACACTTCCACAAACGTGTTGTGAAGATCAGACTTTGATAGTTCCCTGTTCTTTAAATACACCAGGGCCCCCATTCTCACATGATGATGATCATCATCATCATCATCATTATCATCCCATTGATTAAAAACACCTGACTCTAATTTCACAATTAGATCAACTGCTTATCCCAGAGCTTCTCTGAGGAATGTAATATTAATCATTTCCCTCAATAAATAAATAAATGGCCAAGTCTAAATTTGGGGTCTTGTTTGTTTAATTGGATTCTCTTGACCAACTTTGTTGGGACTTGTCTGAAAATCTGATGAGGTTTTAGGTCACATTTATGCAATAAGAAAGTTTATTTATTTTGGAGCCTGCCTCCGCATGAAATTCCACAGACACCTGCTTGACAAACGCTGTGCTTCTGATGGCGGTCGGGGAAAACCAGGCTTGACTAGTCTTGTTATGAAATACACTATATACCCCTTTCCCCCAGTTGCTTCCCTACAAGAAGTTGCAGTACATCGAGTTCACCGTGAGAGGGCGCCTGGTGCAGACAGCCGTATGCTCAGATCAGCAGACTGTCATGGCTGGGCAAGTTAAGGCTCTCGTAGCTGCAAAATGGTTAGCCGAGGCGGTCCGGAACAGCAGAGCAGGACCGAGCCTGCGGATCCTGGACGCCTCCTGGTACCTGCCTAAAGTCAACCGCAACGCACGGGAAGAGTTCAGGCAGTGCCACATTCCCGGAGCCGCGTTCTTCGACATAGACGAGTGCTGCGACAAGTCGTCTCCGTTTGATCACATGCTGCCCAGCGCGAGCGAGTTCGCGGACTATGTGGGAGACTTGGGGATCGGGAACCAGACTCACGTCGTGGTTTACGACGGCAGCGACTTCGGCTCGTTCTCGGCACCCCGGGTTTGGTGGATGTTCAGGCTGTTCGGTCATAACTCCGTGTCCGTCCTGAACGGTGGTCTGAAGAACTGGCTGCGGGAGGGTCACCCCACCTCCGACCAGTACAGTCAACCCGGGAGGAGCGAGTTCAAAGCGCAGGTGAACACCTCCTGGGTCAGAACCTACGAAGATGTTCTGGAGAACCTGACGAGCAAAAAGGTGCAGCTTGTCGACGGCAGGGTTGAGGGCCGTTTCCGCGGACTCGAACCGGAACCGAGAGAAGGTAAATAAACGAGTACCGAAAAGATTCCAAACAAACGGAAACACACGTCCTAGCGAGAACCACCGACTGCAGAACAGCGGTACCCCCTTTTACAGACTGTTCAGTGGACTGGTTCGGTTCCTCAGTGCAGAACCTGTCTGTCAGTCCGCAGTCCAGTAGTCTCTCTGTCCACCTGGTGGGTATTCCACAAAGCAGGAATTCCCACACAACTTAAACTGGAATTCCACAGACATTCCCAAACTTAAACCCATCCCATTCTTAAGATGGAAACAAAGTCATTCTGAGAGACCTGATGTAAAGTTCTCCATCATAGAGAATACTAACCACGTCAGAATGGGACATAGTGGTGGTGATGGGAACCAGACATCCATAGCCTTATCCCACTGCCTTTAAGACCTACCTCACATACAGTTATCAGGCTTAATGGTTTGAATATGGCACATATTGTTTTACAATAGATTAAAATTCTGCAATTTCACATTAAACACTGTGAACGGCTTTCTTTACATCTCAGCCACTGAGTCAATATATTAATCAATATAAACATCAATCAAATTCCCTTTTAAACCCAGAGTCAAATCTGTCCAATAGGAAACAAGCTCAGAGACACTCCTGCTGGACAATTCTCAACTTCAGAGAACAGCTGAATCCTGGTTTGAAAATGGTGGAATCCTTCCTGTACTAGATATGTATGTGCTCTGTGTACTGTAGTGGAGTGTAGGTGAATGGATTTGGGAGACACTGACCTTTTGCTTCTGCACTGAACAATCTGAATTGACTCCAATAGAACATGTATAATCTGAAGTTTATGGGTCACTGCCCTTTTTTATTGATTTATTACTGAAGATGAGTTTGGTATGTGACATAGGATAAGACTACATGTCTAATGCAGGCCCATAGAACAGAACAGGGGAACACTGACCAAACCTAACCAACTTTACACTTCAGTATCCAGGATGTTCTACTGAACTATATCAGCTGTGTAAGGCAATTAGCACTGGGATGCACCCTAATGAAGAGTAGTGTCGGTTTCAGATATCAGAAATGTTGAGCTACAGTTACTGCCTAGCTTTATGTTGTGTTTCATGTTATAGGGACCCCTGTCTTTGTTATCTGATGGCTCACCTCTGACTTTGTAAAGCTGTGGTTCAAGGGTATTGTATAATAACAATAACTACTTCAGGTCTGCCAAATTTTGGCTAACCTTGTTGGTTTCAGTGGAGTATTACTGGTAGCAACCCAGTCTTATTAGGTAAGTTCAGTGCACAGCTGTGTTAGTATGCATGCAGCGATATTGGCCCAGTGATATTTGGAGGAAAACTGTATGTAGGACAAAATGTTTAGACGTTTTTGTTTACACAGGATGTAATACAGGTGATTTCTGAGGACGCCTTTCATTTTCCCACAAAGGCTTAACCTTTCCATGTATGAGCATGTTGCAAAGTACCAATTTTTTATTCTTAAATAAAACAGTACTGAGGAACAAACGGTCATCCAGTACATTAGTGCGATCTTATTTCATCTGAAATTTTATTGCCATTATAATATTTTTGCTTAAAATAGTTGCCTTTAACAATTTAATTTGTGTTTATTTTATAATAATGAACTAATAAAATATAAAGTCAAAAGCAGCTAGATTGACTTGTTAGTCATTTTGCTTAGTCACCTCATTATACAATAACGATGCATCTGGCCCGGATTTTGCTTGTGATTCAGTGTGAAATCTGTTGACCGTGGAAAATCATCACAGTAAGAATAAATAATTCCAATTATCTTAAAGGACTGCAGTCAGGTGATTTATGTAATCATTGTGGCATTCTTTATTGAAAGCTTGAGGCTTAAACGCTGAATATAGTGCGTCAAAATGACAATTCACACACTCTGTGTTTTTCTCCACTGATAAGATAGAAGACAGAAGATAATGAATAATAAAAATATAATTTAAATGTCTTGTCATTTATAAAATTACTTCCTGTTAAAAAAATAAAAAGTAAATGTACAACATGTTATTCTATACCTTCCTTTCTCTTTTCCCCTCAGGCACTGAACCCGGTCATATCCCTGGTTCCATTAACATGCCGTTCCCCTCCTTTATGGACTCGTCTGGACTCGAACTACCAGTGGAGGAGCTGACCAAGCTGTTCCAGAAGGCAGGAGTCGACCTACAGAAGCCTTTCTGGATCACGTGTGGCTCAGGTGTGACTGCCTGCCACATCGCCCTGGCAGCCCACTTATGCGGGCATCAGGGCATCTCTCTGTACGATGGGTCGTGGTCTGAGTGGTTTGCCAAGGCTGCGCCCGAACATGTCATCTCTGAGGGTAAAGGCAAACAGGTGTAAGAGGGCCTGTTAAGGATTAAATCTTCTTGTGGGTTTGGATCATCAGTGGAGATATGGGGTTAATTTTAAAATCATTTGAATAGGGTTGGGCAGCACCATGGTGATACGATTTTAATGCTGGTATTTAAAAATCATGTTATCTCAGCATTATGATGTGCCAAATTTGTTTTCCCATGTCTAACAAATATTCCACGCTTGTGTGTTTTGGGGGAAACTCAATGATTGGTGGTGTGGAAGCCCACCAACAGGTGGCACTGATGGACACAAGTAAACAGAGCCAAGAAGAACTAAACATGATCTTAAATAAGCCACCTCTGACATCGACACACCACAGCCCCATTTTAATTTTGGCTTTGAGTCTATCTCTTGTTTTGTGCTCTTGAACGTATTCTAAATTGGTGTTTTAGTGGCAGTTAGCTGGACTCAAGCCTGTGCTCTGGTGTGTGGCACATCTGGCCTGTTGTCTAAGCTGTTGTTACTCAAAACTGTACAGTTTCTAGCACCATGAATTAGTTGATTTTGGCTTCCCATCTCTTTAACATCAGAACAGCAGTCAGAATTAAATCTGTATACTGTATTGGCACTGTTTAGATCTGTAGCCTGACCGGCTGCTTATCATTACATCCCTTCATCGCTAGCTGCTCAAATCTGATCATCTCTATGCCGGTGCTTTAGTATTAAGCATGTTCTAGCTGAGCTAATACTAACCAGCTTATCTCTCCTAATTACCGGCACTGCCTTACATAGAGCTATTGGATGGAGTGACATTAATATCAATACAATAAATGGTGATTTAAAAACAGTGCACATGCAGATGTACTAGACATAGTATGGGACTAGACATAGAGGGACTAGACATAGCATGGTATTACCATGTACCACATTAATTTTTGAACGATTTGACGGTTTTAAGCTGTGAAACAAGTGAATACTGCCCAACCCTATCTCAGAGTAACTAGCCCTGAAAAGGTAAACGTGTCATACTAGAGACGTGCTGTATTCACATTCTGAAGAGTTTATTAGACATGGTTATTATGGTGCATCTTATAATACTTTTATATGTCTGTTTAGAATAATAATCATGTAAAAAGATAATAAGACCCTAATACAGGCATGAAAATGATACACAGCTTGACCCCAGGGGTCACTAGTAAACAGTGGGACCCGAGTCACTTTCAGCCAGGATGATATTAAAGGATGAATGGGTTCTGATTTCATAACTTATGCACAGCACCTACGTTCTCTGTTCTTCTGTTAGCAACAGCCATCTGCTACATGACAGGCAAACTTCCCTGACAGTTCTAGTACGTACCTCAGAGATAGTTCCGGCTGTGGTTACGGTGCAGGTGCTGCAGTCTAGCGCAGACCAGTGTGGGTGTCAGTAGTGATGTACAGATGGGTTTTTTAAAGAACAGATGATGATGATGTGGGGAAGATGTTTTGATAAGTGCCCTTATTTTAATGCCCTGCTTATTAAACGGTTGGAGTACCATTAAAGCTGCTGTTGCTGTTTGTCATGGTAACGGTTATATTATTATAAATAAATTATTAGTGGTGTACAAAGGAATGTAGTGTTCACTTTGTGTCCAAAATCAGACTGTCTGGATCCTGATTACGCCTGCCAACTAGATATAACAGCAATCTAATAGATTGGTCACTTTTGTCATGTATTAAGTGAGGCCAGTCGTTCTCTGTAAAGCCATTTTGTTCCATTTGTGCTTACACACAGGAATCTGTCTTCTGGATTTAACCCATCCATGAAGTGATACACACACACACACACACACACACACACACACACACGCACGTAATTAAGAAAAAGTCAAACCATCATATGCCATTAGGATTTTAGTAAAGCTCAGATCTTCCAAAATAATAATTTAAAACCATTTAGTGGGAAACACTTGGCTAAGGGGGAATACAGAGGATCAAAAATTCAGCATGGTTGTTGCACTGTTAAGTCAAGATAGGTGGATAATTGCATGAGTTGGTTCGTGTGACATCACAGAAGTAATTCATTTCGTACAGTATATATAATATTTATTGCAGTGAGAGGAATTTAGTTTTCAGTGAGATGAGTGCTTTAAAGCCTTGTGTGGTGTTTGTCGTATGACTGAGACTTGTGGTGGAGAGGTACATGTAGAGCACTGAAAGGAAAAGTAGTACCCAAAGAAAAGCACTTTATTCTGACTAACACTATTTCACCATTATTAACATTACACAAACTCAGAAGAGGCATCAGTTCACTGGTCTTCTACTATAGCAAATGAAGTCATGACCTGCTGTCACCACCACCACTGTCAGAAACGTCTGAATGGGCAAGTTTCTCCAATTCTACAAAGCACTATTTCAAACCACTCCTAATGACATACATGTGAACAAGCACATCCGGGGTGCTCGGCCCAGGAAGATGTGTTGGACCAGGACCAGGACTGCGCACCCCTGAGCAAAATTTCGACTACACGTGGACACCTTGGTGGCGTTCCCCTTTAACCCGGTGTGCCACACAGTAAATGGCCGTATAAGGTGGACGGTGTTAGCTGTCCTTTGCTGTGCCTGAAGGTCCTGATGCTGACACACAGGCAGCTTGGGTTTGGCTTCCTCATCCAACAAGCAGTTACACATTTTCTCAGGTTGTTTTAAACAGAGCGATATAAAGCTATCCGCCCTGCTTTAGCACCCTGGACTGCTTTAAACTGAACACCGGAAACATTCATACCGTTTGAGTCGGACACTTCCGTATTGGCTAAGCTAACCGCTAACCTGTAGCAGCTACACATGTTCTCTTGTATTTTCTGGGAATTTTAACTCATTTTAATTTGATAGGAATTCATATTCGAAGCCGTTTGTTATCAGCTGACTGGGGGAATCGGTTTTGTAGTCCTTTGCTGCATTTGCTGTTGCGAGGTAAGTTAAGGCAACGCCTGTCATGAGTACTTCCCATCATGTTTATCTGGACAGCTAACTCAGCTAAATCACTTTATGGTCGATGGTTGGAACATTATAGCCATGTAGTAACAGGGTAGGCATTAAACACCTGAAACTATTCACTGCCTGTATTAGATCTGTGTTTCGGTTGTGCGTCTTTGATGGTGGTTGTTGTTGTATTTCTTTGTTTGTCCACATAGAGGCGCCAATGAGTCATGTCTGGCATTGCTCTGAGTAGGCTGTCGCAGGAGCGCAAAGCCTGGAGGAAAGACCACCCGTTTGTGAGTCAATTAATTCATGAATTTTAATAAATGTTTAATAAATAAAAAGTTTAGGGTTATTGTGATGGTGTGTGATGTGTTATATAAGGCTAGGGTCACCAACAGCCAAGGTCCCTATGAAAATACTATATGTACATATATATTATTTGATATTTTAATTAGGGCCTTGGCTCCTGGGGACCCTAGGCAGCTGTCCCCAAATAAAAAAAATAAAATAAATAAAATTACATTTTTTTGTTTTTGTGTATGTGTGTACTTTTGCATCATCATTGCTGTAATAATACAGTAACTTAATTCTCATATGTACATGTATTCCAGAATCTAAATTATAGAGTCAGATATGTTGGCACATGCAAGGACGTTCTGAAAGTTTGTGTGTTTGTGGTATTATGTCCAGTATAAAGACAATGCACACAAAATGTACAGACAACACACAATATACAGGCAATAAACAATATGCAATTAAATCCATTGTGCCAATTACGAACTAAAACATATTTGGCCACTTTTGCATATTGGGCTGTTTTTGATAAATACCTTCAACATATTTATTTACCGTTCAGTAAGTAAACGCCTACCATTTCTGTAATATCAATATTAATAGTATACCACTAATAGATATATTTGTATCTGTGAATTTAATTTGTGTTGCTTCTAAGTGTACACATGTGTTTGCATAGGGCTTTGTTGCTGTACCAATCAAGAACCCAGATGGCACTATGAATCTGATGAACTGGGAGTGTGCAATCCCAGGGAAGAAGGGGGTAAGCAGTGGGATGGGATGGAATGGGATAGCCTGTGTGTTCAGTACATTCGGGTAGCCAGGCTAGTTCGTGTCTTTAAGTGAATTGTTGTCAGTAAAAATGAATAAAGACCACACTAATTATCCAGTCAGTCCTGAAATACAAGCCAGTGTATATTACATCACTGCTTTGTCTCATAGACTCTTTGGGAAGGAGGCTTGTACAAATTGAGAATGCTCTTTAAGGATGACTACCCATCGTCTCCTCCCAAATGTAAGTGTGTACATTCAGAATGCACTTTGCCACTGTGCTGATATTACAGTGCTTCATGCCAGTCTTTGTGTGTGTTTCGTGCTTTTCTGATTTCTCACAGTCTCTGTATTAAAGCTGTTATTACGTCACAGTTAACACGTCATCGCTTGATTGCTGCTTTTTGATCAGATTTGCGATTGTATATAGCCGTTACAGTATTTATGGGGGGAAATATGAATTTCACTCCAATATTTTTAATGAAAATGAACAATAATTGTGCGTTTGCAGGGTTTGTAAGGCAGTGATACTGTTGATACTGTTGTTAGTAAAGTCTGTCACTTTACTACAGACTGTTACAATGTAACTAATGTAGCACATACCTGCACAATGTATATAGCCTGTATAATTCTAAATTGTTTATATTTTATATTTTATTTATATATTCTGAAAAATTGTTATTTTTGATCCTTGTTATCAGTATTTATAAGGATTCTAGACATCCAGTGTGGGCAGCAAAGTAAGAATTTCATTGTACAGGGAAACTAGTTTCCTGCGGTGTGCATTGTTTGTATAAAGCTTGAATATCTGTGAATCTTGTTGTTATCTGCCAAAGTGTGTCAGTTATATAGAATAATCCACACCAGTCCATGTTTGTTCCCCTCAGGTAAGTTTGAGCCTCCGATTTTTCATCCGAATGTCTACCCATCCGGCACAGTCTGTCTGTCCATACTGGAGGAGGAGAAGGACTGGAGACCAGCCATTACCATCAAACAGGCAAGCGCAAACACCCTCAGCTCTGTGTTTAGAGGAGCAGGGAATGCACTGTACCCTCTACAAGCTAAAGCTGGACTTTGAAATTTGAACTATTTGAAAAGTATAGTTATTGTCTATTTATGGTGGGTGATCATGAATATGAGCGTGGATATTTCTAAACCCTGTATTTTTGCGGGTAATCCATAACTAATTTAAACACAGTGGGTAGTTCTTGGCAGAAGCCATGCCCTGTAAGTCTCTCGGCTGTCTAATTATGTTCTGGTATATTTATTTTACATGTAAATGAAAAGCGATGACTAAAAAATTATTATGATTGAAAAATAATTTCTCTGTGCCTAAAGACTGTATGGTGTGTTTAAAGGCTATTGATGTTCTATTTGAAAAATGAAGGCCCAGCAACTGTTTCTTCTTTTTGTTATTTCTCTTTGTATCTACATATTTCAAAAGCAGAAAGTTTGGCTCCAAGAGATAATGTTAAATAGTTTCAACAAATCAGCCGAACTTGAGATTTTGATGAAAACAAAATTAAAATATGGTTGGTACAGCAACAAAGCCCTTTGGAAACACATGTGTACACACAGAAACAACATTTACATTTATGGCATTTAGCTGACGCTCTTATCCAGAGCGACTTACAAGGTTAATCATATTACAGGTAGGTCAATGTAGTGTTAGGAGTCTTGCCCAAGGACTCTTATTGGTGTAGCACAGTGTAGTCACCTAGACCAGGAATCGAACCCTAGTCTCCCACATGAGGTGGTTCCCTGCAGGGTAGTGGTGTTATCTGCTGAGCTACACCAACCAAACAACACAGATTAAATTCACAGGTATTAAATGTATAGCGTTAATTTAATAACTAACATTAATAATGATATTCAAACCAAAAGTGAACAATGATTAAATAAATAATGAACATTGGAAAAACAGTGTTAGAGGTTTTAGGCAGCTTGTGCACATGCTTCTGAACACCATACCATTTCACATTAAATCACTGGCGTTGTTTACATCATCACTAACTGAATAATGCTGAACACATAAGAAACTTTTGGAATTGTCTTTAAAATGGTGAAAAAATAATGATCATGAATGAATTTGGTAGAGCTAAGATAAGATGCCTTTATTGTCATTGCACAGTGTACAACGAAATTGAGCAGCAATCCAACAGCACTTTACACTCCAAAATTAAACATATGGCTAAAATACATACAGTGCAAAAATTGAGAGAGAGACAGAAGGAAAAAATAAAAATAAAATAAAAATAAAACAATAATATACATATATAAACATTGCCTAAAAAAATGTAAATATAATAAATGACTATAAAAACTGTATATTCTAAACAGACAATAGACAGGTGAGGTAGCAGTTAGTTATTGCATGTTCTTTGGATAGCTTATAGAGATAATGGTTGCTCATCAAGAGGCTTTCTTTTTGCATAGAAGAATATATAAGAATATATATTGAACACTTGAGGACAAATAGTGCAGTGAGTGATAAACACAGAACAGGGTTGAAATGGAATACTGGAAAAGTGAACAGTGCTCTATTGGAGTCTAAAACATCAGTTTCAGGTCAAAGATCAAAGAAATGCGATATCAATTTAACTGTGAACCCAAATGTACATCATACCTTTGTGCAGAACAGCTCCGTGTCTCTGTGTGTTTACTTGGGCAGATTTTGCTGGGTGTCCAGGAGCTGCTGAATGAACCCAACATACAGGACCCAGCCCAAGCAGAGGCTTACACCATCTACTGGTGAGCAGATTCCACATACTTACACTATCTGAAGGTGGGACAACAAGCACATATCACTCACGTCCTCTCGCATACAATAAAGACAGGATGCAATGTGTAACATTACACGCATCCAGTGTTGGTTTACGGCCTTGCCCCTTGCATAGAGAGATTCTCCAAATATTCTTCTTTTAATGGTGTTATATACTGCAGATTATGATCCCTAATTTATTTATCATTGTGTGCTGTGAAATGTTATTTGTTGCATTGTTTGTCCACACACTTTTTTTTTTTTTTTTTGAGTGGTAAGTCCCGCCCTCTCTTCACTTTGGACAGACCCAGCCTTTCTGGGATGGTCTTTTTATAGCCTCAGTCATGTCACTGACTTGTTGTCAATTAACCTATTGGTTGTAAGATGTTCCATAAGGTTCCACCAGTCCTGTGTAGCCCTGTTCCTGCTTTATTGAAACGTGTTACTGGCATTGAATTCACAATAATCATTAAAAAAATAATAATAATAATTTTGTTTTTGTTACATTATCTGTTAAATATAGGCTGTAAATCTGTAACTTTGCACTTCATTGTTTTCTGTTTTTATTGTATACAGCCTCCAGTTTGCTTAGATGGTTGTATATGCCTAACTATTCTGCAGAATACTCTAATAGGTAGCGTCTGCTCAATAGTACGAATGTTAATGATTAGCCATTAACCTACAAACACTTCAGTGTTCAAATGACCATCACCTTCAGTTAGTTTATATAATTTCCTATACATTTCAAATTTATATTTGATTAGGCAGGTTTTCCTGTTACTTAAGGACTGTGTAAAATATGCATTAAGCTTCATTCATGTAAGCATGCGCTGAACTTCAAGTTAGCCCTGGTCAGGTTATACTATATTTCCAGGCAGTCGTTTTAATAAGTGAATTCAGCTACTTCAACATGCAACAGCTGCTGACACGGGTGTTCAGTTGTGCACACTCATCTTGTATAATCTCTGTATAAAAGCATTGACCAATAGAATGCGATAATCTGGAGCAGTGCTGCTGGAGTGTTTGAGCACTGTGTCCACTCACTGTCCACTCTATTAGACACTCCTACCTTGCTGCTCCACCTTGTAGATGGACAGTCAGAGACGATAGCTCATCTGCTGCTGCACAGTGCAGTGGTGGCCATCCTCAAGTTCTTCACCTGCGCTCGCCGAATACTGCCCACAGGAAGTTGTTGACTGGGTACTTTTGGTTGGTGGACGATTCCCAGTCCAGCTGTGACACTGTTTCTGATTTCTCCAGCTTTATATCTTTTTCTCTTTTTGTCCAACAGTCAGAATAGGATGGACTATGAGAAGCGAGTAAGGGCTCAAGCCAAAAGATTTGCCCCAACTTAGAGCTTGGCCTCCATGATCTACAGCTTGGGCTTGGATGGGAAGATGGAGGAAGGCGTTGTCCTGCTCATGAATTGGTACCTTGAAGAACATCAGTCTTCTGATCCTGTTTTAGAACTACTTAAATTTATGTTCTGGTTTTAGAGTCTGTGTTGCATGTGGACTTCTTCAGTCTGACTGCGGGAGAAGCCTGAATTCGAACCGTCAGTAGACAACACAGACTTGGAAGCTGTGTAAATAAAGAATACTTCCCACTACAGGGACTAGATTGGGTAAACTTCAAAAAACGACGAGTGGACAGAAATGGTTTTATTATTGTAGTTGCCAGTGTATCATGTCTTTAATGGATGGTGCCATGAAAGAAGGAAGATGCGGTTGGCAGCTGGTCTTTTTACAAATGCTCTGTTTTTATTTGATGGTTAACAATGGCATTCAGTTTGAGTAACTGTTTTCAGATCAGTTGTCAAAGGGAAATGTCTGTACATATATAAATATGAAGATTTGTTTACTGTAAAGAAATATTTCATCACATCAATAAATATGGGTTTTTAAATGTATGGGATTTAAAATATTTAAAACTTTTTTTTAAAGGGACATTAAGGATTAGGGCTGGTTTTGTGAATGTGAATTAAGCCTAGTATTCCAAAACTGGAATTGGAAAGAGTTCGCTTATGCGATTAGAATTAGATTATTCAAAGCCAACTAAACATCTGTGTGTTTTGTTAATGACAACAGGACCACAGCTGCTAGTTTAGTGCGGTGTTCAGCATTCGGACCTCACACCAGAAAAAGTAAATATGCCGCACTTCTTTAAATTACAGTGACAATATTTGTCAGAAAGTTAGGTGTTTAGGATTTTCCCCAAAGTTTAAAAAATTAAAATATTGATCCAGGATTTCAGTTTTAGGCTTAACCAGCCCTAGAAATGATAAAAACATTTAGTGTATTTAGTTTTTATTGTTTTCATTTTTAAAGTATATTTGTTTAATAAAAATGCTTTGTGCCATAAATATAAATTGTGTGACCTGAATAAATATGTTAAAGCCATTGACTTGTATATCAGTG
Source organism: Prochilodus magdalenae (assembly GCA_024036415.1). NCBI lineage: Eukaryota > Metazoa > Chordata > Actinopteri > Characiformes > Prochilodontidae > Prochilodus > Prochilodus magdalenae. The sequence goes on along the minus strand of JAMWET010003782.1, from coordinate 80,059 downwards.
TGGGTGATCTGTGTCCACCTATTGTGACATAATTCTGCTTACCTGTACACTATTGTAGGTGCATTATTCTGCCTCTATGACATCACTCCGGGTGAGTGTGGTTAGGTGCTGATTGTTTGTGGGGTCCTCTTTAGAAATCCTGTTCATTATTCATGTGGAGCTCATCTGCAGGTAAAGTTTCAGCAGACAAACACAAACTGTTCCCAGCTCTCCAGACACTGGGGTGAGTAATTCCTTCTTCAGTCTTGTGCGTATATGTTTAGATTCAGCTTGAACCTTTTTCTCGTGTTTTCATGCTTCGTTTTTTCCTCAGGGCAGGCAAGGCCCTGGCTAAAGGGTTGCAGCCCTGATTCTTTTTAACAGCAAATTCATATTGTGAGGTGAATCTTAAGTACAACCTGGGTGACATACTGTATAACCACACTTTCCTCACTCTGCCCTGATTTTATAGGAATAAAGCCAGACAAAAGAATAATGTTGGATATTGTTTGGTGGACCTGTGAAGTGTACTAGTAATTTTTTTATTTTGAATGCATCACTGGAACAGCTAGTCTACTGCTAGCCATAGAATGTATTGTTTTGAGTTTTATACTCTGGTGTTGCTCATTTGATTTAATTCTAGAGAACCTGCAGGGGACAAGAGAGTTGGACTTTTGCTGTGTCAGGATGACCTCTACTGATGAACCCGAGCCTAGGACCCAAAACGAGGCTCTGGTAACCTATTTAAAGCTGTCTCTCCTAAATATAAAGTAGTTTTTGTATTAAATGTTAAGTGGACATAATAGTTTAAACGAAATGACACTACCACCGCCATGTTTGACAGGTTTTCATGCTGGAATGCTGTGTTCTCCTTTCTCCAAACATAACGCTTTATACAGTATTTAAAACTTACGGGACTATTTCGGTGTTTTGGAGGGTTTTCCTTTTTGGGAAGAGGTAAGTGGTGTTGCCAACAAAGAAATCTTTCTTCCAGTCCATCAGTGTTCAAATGATCGTCATTGGTAGCTGATATAGTATATTGGTAGCACCCTCATAATATAATGTGGAATTAATACCTTTTAAAAATACTCACTGGTGATGTATGATGGCTTGCTACTCCAGTGTTGGATACTAAACCATGCTTTTCATACTAAGTGATGATTTTCGATTTACTTTACTTTCGATTTAAGACCACAAAAGACAAACAGACTCATGTGAACTTAAAATTAGACAAAGTGGTCAGCACACATGCACAGGTTTTGCCAATTGTAGATTAAAAAAAAAAAAAAACTAAAACTTGCAGGAATGTAAAAAAGTTCCAGCTCAAATATTACAAAATAAAAGTTGAATTACAACTTTTGTCAGGGTCCACATTAGTAGTACATAAAATACAATCAAGTATGTAAAATTCTAAAAAAATAGTAAAGAAATATATATACATTTTAAGTAAAATGTTTTTTTCCCCTCCTTAACAGGGTCAGTCAAGCATACCGTTCACCTGTAATATTGATGGAAGAGTAATGTAATTGGCTGTTGAGAGAGTAACATTAGAAGGCGTAAGCCTATAACATCATTCCCCTCTGTCACAGTTTAAGTTTAAGGAGATATGATTCTCTTTTTTATTAAGTTATTAACAAACATTAAGTTATATAAAGTTGTTTACTGAGATGACCCGGTCTTGTATTTGTCACGGTGTTTCGATGAAGGTGCAGAAGCTGGAGCCTCCTTTGGTTCCTCCGCTGTGTGTTCCTCATTTCTCTGACTCCAGCTCAGTCTTCATTGATAAGCACAGTAGCTACCACATGCTGGGCCACTGCATCCGCACCAACATCTTCCCAGGTGAGACAAACACACATTGCCACCGAAATAAAGTGCTGGTGTGACTGCTGGTATAGCTATATCTCCCTAGTTTAGCATTAGCGTGCCCACCATATTAGTAAACTCAGTCTGAAGTCTCAGTTTGAATATTAGTGATATTAGATATTAGTGATAGTGATTGCCTCAAACCATTTCAAGTTTGTACACTAAGTAAATTGGGTAAACCTCCACTCTGTTGATTTTAGATGTATTGCTATATTTCTGATATTGCTGTTTGGCTCAGGTGAAGGATTGGCTCTTTCAACAACATTAAATGGCACAGACCTTTTGAAAATGATCCTCATGTACTTTCTTTGTTGTAGGGGCCCCTGTAGCGTGGTCGTCTCTGGTTAAAGACTCCTACGTCAATCATCCTCTGCAGTCTCTGCCCACTGATCCAGAGGGCTGGTATGGCCGCAGAACTGATGACTTGAGTGAGTAGCTTTCACTTTCAAAGTTAATGCATTAATAACACTTTAATGGTTTAATGGATGATATTTTTTTTTGAATGCTGTTAACACAGTTCTGTCATAGCGCCATCATTATTTCATAGCTCAATTCACTCCCATGACAGGCTATAATCACGGAGGAACTGCAGTCACTGTAGCTCTCACTAGACGATAGTGAAAACTGGAGTCTGCATTCAGCTGACTTTCATGTTAATCATTTTGATGATGGTTATTTGGTCACCCATATAACAAAATATTATGTTTGTGAATTTAAAGTTTTCTTTGAGTCAGATATGAGCAAATATGGTCAATGGGATTAATTAGGAATAATTACCAAAAAGTGAATAATTGGTATCATGACTATTATTAATTATCAATAGACAGATCATATTATCTGTTGGTGTGGGCCAAAGGCTGGTCCCTTTCTTTCCTTTATCCTATTGTTCACTGTGTGGTCTCTACTGTACTGTGCTTAATGGTTTCATAGCAGTTACATATTGACTGGACCTGGGTCTGGACCAAAAGACATGGTCTTAGTCTAGATCAAACTGTTCGGTTTGCAGTGGTGGGCGAAGAACACAAACCGTGTACATGAGTTTGAAATGTTGTGAAGTTAAAGTAAAAAGTCATCCAAGGAAATACTTCAGTACAGATACACAAAAACTACTTAAGTACACTAACTAGTTACATTTACGTTGTTACTGTCTCCCACTGTCGGTTTGTTATTTGTGTAGAAACACCTTTTAATGGATGGTTCAGATGCTGACGGACGATCATCACCCGAAAAGTAATGGAAGAGAAGAAAAATACAATGAGATTAAATATTTAATTGTAATTTGGTTTTATAAAAACAAAAGTGAATGAAAAGTGGAGAAATGTTTACATTATTTTCCAAGATGATGAAAGAGGGAGAATATGACAGGACAGGGGGGCGGTGGCCCTTAAAGATAAAGAATCCACAGCTGCAGTTTAAAAAGCCATGCTTATAGTCATTACGTTGCACGTGCATGGCACTTAATTCAAAATGAATGAATATGAAGGGAGATTAAATTAGAAGGTTTGCCTCTACAGGCTCATATCTATTATATCATAGTATTTCACTGAGAATACCGCAACCACAGAAGTGCTAACTGTAACTCCGTCTGTGGAGTCTCGTGTGAAAGTATAACTGAGACTTTAAACTGAGACCTGCAAAAAAGGACTCCACTGTCAAATTGGCAACATGCTAACATGAGGCACACACCCCTCTACAAATCCCACAGTGTCAAGCATAGGGTGATACAACCCATATGTACAAAGACAACAGGACGTTGCTGTGTCATCCGAAATTCTTCAGTGTGCCTATGAAATTGTACAGTTTTAATAAAATACATATACAGTGTACCAAAACATAAACTACTGTTTGGTCCTTGGTCTGGACTTTGTAGTTATTGGCTGCCCTTGTTTTTGTGATATATGCACTGTGTATTAGAGTAACTACATCTCGGCCCTCACAAACACATGAGCCCTAACTGTCCTCTCTCCTCTTTCTCTCTACAGTGAGATGGACTGAGAGGAACATCATAAATCAGAAGCTACAAAAGGCCCTGAGGGAAATGGAGCAGAAGATCGGGCCTAAATGACCCAGACATTACTGCACTTTACGTGTTAAAAGCATCACGCACACTTGCCCTCGCACTTCATGTCTGTGTTTACATATAACATGCTTTGTTTTGTATGGCATGTACCTGTACATGTGATCTCCTCCTGCTACTCAGTCACACTCTCCGTCTGACCGTTCACTCTCGGCCTACTGTTTCCCAACAAAGACACAGTGTGCAACAATGCCAGGGCCTTTTTACTGCTGTAGTGCAACATTTAGTTCCAACACGGACATTTAAATGGCTACGAAGCCTGTTAGCCTTTTTGTCTGATACAGGTGTGTAGCCTAGACGTCTGCATAGGCATGTAATAAAAGCCTCATTTTAACTTTCTATATAGGTTTTGCTAAATTAGAAAGCCGACTGGCCTGAACCTGCTCACACACCCTAATAAAAATGGATCATCAGATCCAGTTTTTAAACTGAATTAGAAAGCTAACACTAATGTTATTAGCATTTTTGCTAATTGCAAGTATTTTGGTACATACAGCTTTGGAAATACATAGGAGACCACTCTTCTTCTTAAATCAGCATCTCCACATGTACAGCAGGTTCTCAGTGAGGAACCGAAGGTTGGGTTCTAGCTTTACTGGCAGATACAGTGAGCGTCTGGTTCATAAGAACAAGGTCCAGCAGCCAACACACAGGACAACACAGCTACAGACTGGCAGAGGGCCAAACCCCCTCTCTACTGACCGTGATGAGCGCCACCTCATCCCAATGTCCCTTACCCACCGTAAGATGACCTCGAGTGACCTACAGAGAGACTGGCGAGCGGTGGCTGGGGTGAGACGCACAGCGAGCATGGTTCTAAAAACAGGCTTCTGGAGGTCATTAGTGATTTTCTAAATACACAGATCTAATACAATATCTGATCTGGAGTTTGGGAGACATGGTTCCAGTAGTGTAGAGAATCAAACAGAACCAACACAAACCCAGAACCTGTACACCTAGAGACACTGATCAGTTACAGGTGGGCTCTTAGATTTTTTCAGCGCTGTATTTTCTGACTTGTTCAGAAGAAATGTTCTTTGATTCAACTGAAGGTTCTGTCTAACGTTAGGCATCTGTGTGAGTTTGATATTATTAAATTGGCTATGCATGTGAGTTGGTATTTAACAGATATAACCATAAGCGGTCATGATGGCTCCAGGTGTTTCTTAAGCAGGTGGAACGTGAACTGTACATACAGCCAGAAGATCTGTTGCTTCCCACTTGGGTCAGTGATGTGCAGTGAAAAACCTTAAAGGACAGGCAGTATGTTGGATCTGAACTCTGACCTCTCCTGGATGGTAAATCTCTAGGACCAGGATTCAGTGCCCCAGGAAAAAAAAAACATACAAATACATTTCCAATGGGAAAACCTATGGAAGTTACACACTTGGAAGTTAAAGGGGAACTCCACCTTTTTGGCTACCAGACGTTTATATATTTTAATGGATAAGATGTAAACTACGTCTGTCAGAGTAGTCTAATGATCTCCAAATGCCCAAGTCAAACAAGACCTGAGCCTTTACTGAGAAAGGCCACAAGTTCAGTGGGAATAAATATGAGGTTTGGGATGGTAGCAAAGTTTTTGATTTATTAGCTGTTTACGAAAAACAAGCTGAGAGACCCTCATCCACACCGTCACTGAAAACCACTGAAATGATAATGTGGGACCACTGAGTATTATGTTCTGCATACACTTTTATTTTGTAAAATGGCCTGGTCTTTTAGCTTGGTTGTGGAAGGTGGTCAGTTGATCCATGCGGTTGGACTGGTAGTGATGGCGCCTCGTGATCCACTTGCTTGGTCACTGTGTAACCCCGTGGTCACTTTGGCCTATACTTATGAATATAGGTACTGTTTCTTTAAGAGTTCGTTGCAACCGCTAAACCAATGAGCTTCCCGCACCGAATTAGCATAGCCCCACCTTCAGTCACGTAGCGGAGTAGGCGAAGCTGAAGGAGAGCGCGAGCTGCAGTGGGAGAGAGACGGAGAAAAAACGGATTAAAATAAGATTGTATTACCAGACAAACTTTGCTAAAACGGTTCCTTAAACTAAAAAGTTCATATTGGTCTGTTTAAAAGAGTGTTTGTTGAGTATTTTGTGGTATTTCTTGCTTGGCGTGAACTAGTTGAAGCCAGTGAGGATCTGAGGTAACGAACCCGCCATGTTGCTGTTAGCATGTAGAAGCTACGCAGAGTCATTGTATGTTTTATTGAATAAATACCAAAGGGCGAAGTATTGCTGTAACTGCCGTAAATGGTTTTAACTTGGATGTTTGGGGATTATTTTTCTAATGTGTTTAATGCAGGTCAAGTTTTTTGCATCCCCCCTTTTCTCTTGGCCTTAGGGAAATTGCAATGCTGAGTAAGAGAGCCAAGATGGCGAGCCTTGGTAAGTCTTTCGAGAGCACCAGGTGTTGATTCCGTTGAGTTGGTGAAAACTCACTAGTGGAGTCATGCTGAGACGGTAAGACGAACTTTGATTCAAGAGTTTGATTAAAGCAGCGTTATTCTAGGAGTCTACCTGGTCAGGATTGCACAGGATTTTTCCCCATTTTCCTATTTTTCCTCTCCACCCGCCATTTTACGGACAGTTTTATTCGCCTGCGGTTATAGCGTAAAGCTGTAAAGAACTTTGAAAATAAAGAGTATTGGGCTGTACATTTTGGAAGTGAATTGTTTGTTGTAGTGAGAACTATTATATTGTTATTTTGTTTTGTTTTTTCTTTTGGGAAACCTGTGGTTCATTCATGTGAAACTGTATTTTGTTTTGGGTTTTGAAACGAAATCACAAGTTAACTCATTTGAATATTTAAATGGGAGAACCTTTAAAACAAAATAATTTTATTCACTTAAAATACAAGAAATTTAAATAGGAATTTAAAAGAAAGTATAAATATTAGCATACTCATAACTTAGGTGAAACTAAAGCTGCTAATTGAGTCTGCTAATTAGGAAAAACAAACAGAGGATAGATAATAGCTTTAAATAATAAGTGAGCCAATAATTTAGAACATTTGCATTAAGGGGTTAATTACTAAAGAAGGTAAACTTTTAAAAGGTGAACTGTTTACTTTTATTTGGTGAGAATTTTATTGTACAAGCTCTTTAATTATTTTTCTTTTACTTTTCTCTGTGTATTATTTTACGCCCTGATCTTGTTAATGACGAAATACAAGCAGTAATATTTTCAAGAGATTTTGTTTGTTTAAAGTGTCCTCATTGGAAGCTAGTTAATCAAGTCACTACTCCTAGAACTCTGGTCCACAACCCTGCCTTCACAGCATTCCTAGATGGTGCTAAAGCTACGGGAGGGTTTCAGCTGGCTGGTCATCAGTCTTCTCTGTGAAGTGGACCTGATGTGCACGCTTCATTAGAGATTGTGTGGGCACTCACAGCTGGTCCTTTCCTGGCATCTGGCAGTTGGTCGTGGTTTGTTTGGTCCGTAGCTCTGGATGCTTCAGCAAAGGCTGCAGTCAGGTGAGCGAACCCCGCTCTGGCCGCATCTTGATTTCTTTTGGGGACTCTGCTTCAGTCTGCTTCTAGGGGGAACCAACTTTCACTAATCATCTTTTCATCAGCTCCGCTTGGCGTGGAGCGCAAGAGCATTGCGTGAGAGAGTGGAGCCTTCAGCTCTTGTGGGATCTGAGCAGGTAAGCGCCAGGAGATGCTGGAGGTCCAAGATCTGGTGGTATTTCCAGTACTATTTTCCTGGTGGCAGTCACCAAGTGCCACACTGTGCATACAGCATTTTGCCAGTTTTATTTATTTATTTGTTTTCATTTTTATTATATAGCATCTACACTAGATACCACTATTCACACCCAGCCCCCTGCTACAGTCTGTCCTTCACAACGGCCCAGGTGAGAAATGAGCTAAGGAAAATCGAGGCAAAGAAAGCTGCAGGTCCAGATGGCATTGGTGCCAGGCTCCTCAAGTCCTGTGCAGATCAGCTGTGCAGGGTAGTTGAGCACATGTTCAACATGAGCCTGAAACTGGGAAGTGTGCCACAGCTGTGGAAAACATCTTGTGTGGTACCTGTGCCGAAAACACAGCAGCCAAAGGACCTCAACAGCTACAGACCGGTGGCACTGACCTCACATCTGATGAAGTCACTGGAGAGGCTGGTTCTTACCCATCTCTGCCCTCTGGTGAGACCATCCATGGACCCTCTTCAGTTTGCCTACCAGCCAGGTGTAGGAGTGGATGATGCTGTCATCTATCTTCTACACAGAGCTCTTTCTCACCTGGAGAAACCTGGGAGCACTGTGAGAATCACCTTCTTTGATTTCTCCAGTGCTTTTAACACCATACAGCCGGGGCTCCTGAAGGACAAGCTGGAACATGTTGGTGTGGAAAGTCACATTTCAAACTGGATACTGGACTACCTCAACAACCGACCACAGTAGACACCCCCCTCCGTTAGTGAACATCCAGGGAATGGGCATTGAGAGAGTGGACTCTTAAGTACCTGGGTGTTCATCTAAACAACAAACTGGACTGGTCAGTCAACACTACTGCACTTTACAAGAAAGGCCAGAGCAGACTCTACCTACTGAGGAGACTGAGCAGGGAGCACTCCTGAGGACCTTCTTCGATACAGTGGTGGCATCTGCCATCTTTTACGGAGTGGTCTGCTGGGGCAGCAGCATCTCGACGGCAGACAGGAAGAGACTGAACAAACTGTTAAAGAGGGCCGGCTCTGTCCTGGGAAACCCCTTAGACCCAGTGCAGGTGGTGGGAGACAGGAGGATGTTAGCCAAGCTGGCATCCATGCTGGAGAATGACTCCCACCCCATGCATGAGACACTGGCACCACTGGGCAGCTCCTTCAGCGATAGGCTGCTTCACCCCAAGTGTGTGAAGGAGCGGTCTCGAAGGTCCTTCCTTCCTGCTGCTGTTAGACTCTACACACACACACACACTTAACTACACACACCCACAGGACCGCACACACACACTTAACCTATACACACTCACAGGAAATAGAGCTGTTTTCTATGTAGCGTAATGTGCAATGCTAACAATGTGCAATATTTTTCCATTCCCCATGTGAAATAATGAATAAAAGTGCAATTTTCTGTAGATTTTATTGCAATTATCTGTAAATAAGATCCTCCAGAGGTTTTGACTTTTATTATTTATGTTTATATTGTTCTGTTTACCTGTCTTATTTTTTGTACTGAGTACCTTGCTATGCCTTTGCTGCTGTAACACTGTAAATTTCCCCACTGTGGGACTAATAAAGGATTATCTTATCTTATAGAAACATGATTTAAACAGATTTAGTGGATTCAGTCACTTTGATTATGCTAATTAATATCTTTATTTCATGTTAATGCAAGCAGAGTAATGACTTCAATACAGTGAGCACAAATGGCAAAGGAAAATGAAAACAAAGGTGACACGTTTGTCGGGATGCATATTTAGGTATGTAAGGCAAATAACCTTTTAACTTATTATGCATATTAACTAAATGAAATGTAGCTAATTTCTGTTACTTCTGAAGATAACTGCTTAATATTAAAGTCCTGCAGCTCAAAAGATATAAAAAAAAAAAAACAACTGCAAGCTCAGCTAATGTTGAGTGCAACATTTGTAATTGCTTTGTGTAACTCTAGTTGCATGCAAGATTCAGCCTAACTAATATCCTTCACACAACTGAGCTGCACTGAACATTGGAAACACTGCAAATAATGTTTTGGATGTGTTTGTAGGGATCGGACTTGACTAAGGGTCGTTTTTGGTGGAAAGCCAAATCAGATCAAATTATAAAATAGATTAACGTTAATAACCTGTGTTGAGAAATAACATGATGCAGATGTCAGGTCATAGTGATTTTATACTTTATACTTTTAATACTTATTCTGGGTGAAATGACACGGCATGTTATAAGAACGAATTAATGCTTAGTGTAAATCACAGTGATATATAAAAATGCTGTGACAGCATAAATTCAAGACCTACACTTTACCAGAGGAGTACAGAAAGTCTTTTTGTTCATCCAGCCTGGCATGTCAAGCTATTCCATACTACAAGTCTACATTATTTCACACCAGAAAGTGTTCAGATGAAACCCAATGTCCAATCAATATGACAAAACTGGCAACTGACACAAAAAGATTGGAAGAATTTGAGCAATTCTTTTTGCCTTCCAGTTTATCATGCTTCCTCACAAACACCCTAGTAAAAGATGAAGAAAAGCAACTTGGTCATATGGTATTACAGCTAAAAGGCAGCAAAATTGGATATGAGTTTTTCCTCTATAAAAGAAAGCTAAAAAGTGAAAACGAATGTAAATTACAATGATCTTTTTCTTTACTGTACTCATCACTAATGATACTACATGTTGTGAACTCACTTAGCAGTAATCATTTTCCGAATCCCCTTTAAATCCACCTTTGACAGCTGCTTGGATGCTCCTCATCTCTTCTGGAGCAGCAGCGGGAAGGATGGCCAGCAACTCCTTGTCAATCTTCTCCAGTCTCGAGTTACTCTTCTTTTCAAACTCGTCTTTGTTCTTGAGGACTAGGCGTAAAATGCCCTTCTGAGCTTCATCACAGGAGTTCTGTAACTGCAGATGCTCCTGTTCAAATTCTGGTTTTGTCTTGTCCATGACCATAAGCTTCCCCAGTGAACTGACACGATCCATGAGGTACTTATCAGATACTTCAGTGTAGGTCGCTGAGATCATGTGGACGAGGTTGGCGATGTTAGTTGCCTGAAACGCTTGACTGTAGAGCAGGTCCTTGGAGAAGAGCTTTGAGTTGTAGGACAGTGACTGAGTCTTCTCAGACGTCGAAGCAAAATCTTTGAGAGTTCTGCTCAGGCTGGTTTTCACAATGTTGGACACCATCTGGAAGAAGCGCACCATCTTCTCCCACTGCTCCTTCACTCTCCCCATGGCATCCATTCCTTTCACTAGCATTTGTATGGTGGTGTTAAAGTCTATCTCTTTGAGTTCACAGTTTCTCATGGTAATCAGGATGTCAGTCAGTTCCTTTTGGTTTTTCTCCATGTTCTCCACGCTCTTCTCATACATCTCTCTGCTCCTATCCAGTTGAGCTCGGCTCTGTTCAATACGGAACCTGGCGTTCTCTGTTGCCCTTTGTGAAGCACTCTTCTTCATGTCTTCAGATTTACTCTCTTCCTGATGCATCATGGGTGGTTTCGGAGTCAGGGAAGGAGACTTTGTGACATCTTTGCTTGTGCAGTCAAATATACAAGCTGATTCAATCAGTTTTCTGATCTTCTGGATCAGCTCCTCCATTATGGCTTCTTCACATTTCCCATCTGGTGCATAGTTTGCCAGCACTTCACAGATGTTAACACCATCTTCACATAATCTCTGTGCATCTTGTTTTGGGCAGCAGTCTGGGATTTTTTCTATGCTGCTAATGATTCTTTGGAACTGGCCCTTAAAAAAATCTGTCTTTGTAGCCTTGTTCTTCTGATCATACAAGTCCTTCCAGTTAATCTCATTCTCATGCACATACTTCTGAATACTCTCTGCACATTTCAGAATTTCTGCAGACTTGCTGTAGATGCTTATTTCATCCACTGGATCGCCAGCACTGTCATTTTTGGTTGCTTTGTTCTCTGTCCTGCTACTGCTTCCAACCGATGTTAGTCCATTCAGCAGATTGGTAATGCTTTCAGTCACTCCAGCAACAAAATCCATACCAATCATCTCCCAACCACTAGGCAGGGAATCCATTGCTTTGGAGTAGCTTTCCTGTGCCTCCTGGAGCTCCTTCTCCAAGATCTTCACTGCCTTCTCTGTACTCTCATTGGCTGCTTTTGCTGACTGTTCTCTCAGTTTGGTCTCCTCCAGTTTCTTCTTGATTGCTTCCAGCTCCTCACCATAAAAGTGCTCTGCATTTACACATGCTTCCAGCAGCTCCTGGATAATATTAATGACATCAGTGAACCGCTTTTCTGTTGTATCAGCCAGCGCCAGACAGTCATCTGCAATGACACGAATGTTCTCCAGCTGGTCAGGAAGGTGGGCTTCAACAACGTCATCGTTACCTTGGAACAGAATCTTCACAGCTGTCTTCATGTAGTCTGGAACAGCCATGGTGTGGAGGCGAATCTGATCCATGTTCTTGTGAGCTTCATTGAATGCCGACCAGCCAGAGTTACACACTTGCATAAGACAGGCCCGAAATGAATCTGGGTATCTGATGAACTTGTAGCCGCCCTTGGGTGGGTTTTTGTTGATGGAAAAATCTGTTTTGGAGGAGATGAACACCAGTTCTCCCATTATGGCTATGGAGAGAGGTGCAGGAGTCAGGTACTCCTCCCAGTTGGCATAAGGCTGCATCACAAGCTTGGTTTGGTTTCTCATCTCCTCAGCTTTGGTGAGGCTTTGAGTAATTTTGACAATTTGGGAATTCATCGTCTCCTTCTTCCTGCTAAAACAAATAGTGTGGAAACATGCTGTATGAGTATGCAAAATTAATAGGTAAAATAAAACTATTATTATAACTATTAATATAATTAGCAGTGGGGCTGGAGGAGGACAGATGAAAACCGAATCTTTTGGTAAATCAGAGGTTTATTTGTTTGCTGTATTACATTTTACTGTATATCCTGTACATTTGCTTTCCTGGCCACTCTAGACACTTAAATACCAATATATATTTATTATCCACTCCAGTCATTATCTGCCGATATCTGTGCCCTTCCTACCTGCCTTCATTCTGTACAACCCTCTTTGTTTTGTTTTACTGTACTGTGAAAACTGCTACTGGCTGCTGAATTTCCTTCTGGATCAATAATCCATCCATCCATCTCATCTATACATCCATCCATGAGCTTGTTAAGGGTTATAACCAAAGGCTATGTGACAGGGGATCTACCTCTCAAGGGGACTGTCCCACAGATTGGCATCACCAAAAAGTTGGGACCCACCCTTGGAGGTGCTATCACATCTTAAGCCCTACCACTTCTTGCTGTCAAGCAGTCATTGTTAATTCATGTGATATTAATTTAGAAATATCCAAAGGATATTATTATGTCAAATAAAGTTTCTGCCAGAACACCATCTAACTCCTAATAATAATGCAGTATTTTACTTTCATATCCAGTTTGTGTTCAGAATTTTCTTACAGTTTTGTTTAACTGTCTTGAAATGTACTATCATACAATTTTATGGAAAGGTTTTGTTAAGGATTATAGCTAATAGCTTAGTTAATGGATTATATCAATTTACACTTTTTCTTTCCATGTAGTGATTTTGCTCAGTACTGTTATGTTATATTAAATGCACCTTACTTCATATAATGTGACAACAAAATACCTACATGCATTACTTACCGTATGCACAAATTCACAAAAGTAAAAACAAACAAATCAAGTTGGATCATGTTCATTAGATTTCCTACTTTGGTATCTAGACACATTGCACTCAAGGTTTCAGCAAAGTGGATGTCGATTTCTAAAATCTAACAAAAAAAGATGTTCATAAATGGTCTTGGGGAAGATATAATTTGGTTAAATAATTTTAAATGTAAAAAGGAAGCTGCTGTGTTCAAAAAGTGCTAACAGTAAAATGTAAAAAATTGTTGTAGGAGAAACGCAGATAGAATTTGTTTCCTCACAAGACATGGCAGCGCTAAAATGCTGCGGATAGTAGCGATAACTTGCTATGAATACACCACAATACATAATTACATAGTGTTTAATACTACTACATACTGCTGTAAATATCTGGTACTGTTCCTTGAAGGTATTTTGAACTATCAAAGTATATGCCAGAAAGTATTTTTTAAATATAATACATATTTACCTGTTAAATAGCAGAAACTGTAATCTAGGTAACCATTCATTAAATGTCCTACCTGTATGACCAGACTTCTTTCAGCCAAGGTTTAGAAGTGGATCTTACCGCTTCACTGAACCAGACAATGAAACCTCTATTTATACTAGTGTGAAAGGCATCTGGGGGAGGGGCCTTTAAAAGGGGGAGGGAGTCTTAAAATGAGCCCCTTGAAAAGTCTCATGTAACCACATTTGATGCTGAAGAGGATAAAACGTTCAAGTGAGTATGATGAGATTAAGCTACTGAAGTCTTTCAGTGTTGCATGCCGTATGCTAGAGGTTCTAGATTCAGCAGTGCATGCCGTATGCTAGAGGTTCTAGATTCAGCAAGCAGCAAAATCCCCAGTGGTAATGTAACACCTACAGCTGGTCCGAATCAACACTGAATTCAGGGCTGGGGATTTAGCTGAGCGTGCTGTACCATATGAAAACAGGTCTCTGTAATAACTGCTGTGTCAATCAGAAACATCTTGAACACAATTTGAATGTAGTGAATAAGACTATGGTGAAGTTCACTGACCACTTCTGTGTAACTGACCACTTGCCTGTGTACACTGGGTACACCTGTGTCCAGTTAGGTCATTTAATTTACTATTCCAAATGACCAGTACACATACACACGATTTACAGTATCTCTCATACTGATACTATTCAAATTGTGGTAAATCTAAATTCTGTGTATAAAGTGGCTACATCCTCACATGTAGATTTTGGAAATAAAATAAATAAATCGAAATTATTGTAAAATGCGTATCGAAGGGAACAGATGTTTTTAATTTTTTTTTTGCATGTGGTCTAATCACACCAGGTCACATCAGGTAATGCAAAATGACGAGAACGTTTCTCTTGATCACATTTAACTACACATTAGGCTGTGCTATGATCTTTTTATGTTTATTTATTTATTTGTATGTTTTCCCATCATTCCCTATTTTAATTCATATTTCTATTTTAAACAGATTGTGAGAACTTTACAATGAGCCGAATCTACTCGTCTGAGTAAGTACTCAAACACCCATTGTAATATTTCCAAAAATATTATGGTCCATAGTTTGGAAATGTGATTTATAATAATACCTGTAATCATCCACCTGCTTTTCCACAGACTTATGATGAAGAACTCAATTGCTGCAGCTATTGTGCCCCTGGAGGAAGGTTTCTACTCCATCAACAGAGTATACGAGGCCCTCATTAATGGAGATGTGGACCCCATTAGTGGGCAGTGCTCCAACTACAACTACATCAGAGAGCAGATTGTGGAGGCCCAGCAGAGCCTGAAGAAGTCAGAACACGTTGCTGCTACAGAGCTAACGAGTCTGGACCGCCACATTGAGATCCTTACACAAGACGAGGGAAAACTTGAACAAGAGATGAGGGATACAAGACGTAGCTTAGAGAACTTGAGAGCAGAGCAGACAACTAATGAAAGATTATTGAGAGAGTCTGAGAATGCCGTGGAGCAGGCCAGGAGAAATCTGGATTCAACAAGAGAGGTACTTCGGAGCCAGGAGGAGAGGAAACGTAATGCTGAGATCGTGACAGGTGTAGGTGGAGGATTGTTAGCTATACCATTTGTCGGATGGATTGCTGGTGAGAATCATGTATTATATCCTAATCTTAGACTTTATATGTGAGAGTCGATGTAAAACACATAACTGAATCTGTTCCTGTGCAGGTCCCATCATGTTAGCTGCTGGTGGAGTAGAACTGGATCAAGCGTCACGTGCTGTAAGAGTAGCTGAAGAGGAGGTGAGAAACTCTGAGTCTCAGATGGAAAAGTTCAAAGATAACGTGTCTAAACATCAGTCCAAGATTCACCAGGTTGAACAAGACATCAGGCAGAAACATGATAAGGTGGAGAGGATCCATGAAGAGATCCAGAAGGTGACGGAGCAGAGAGAGACGGTAGCCGAGTTCCAACAGAAAGTGAGAAGAACCGTCCACATCCTGAGTGTCCTGAGTGGGAAGATCAGCGTGGCTGAATGTCAGACTCGCAGATTCATCCTCCAGAAGCCAGTGATGAAGGTGATGGAGGATCTGATGAAGTCAGCAGAAGATATCGCAGGGAATCAGCTCCTCTGTAATGAAGGCATGCTAAGTCTTATTAACGCAATGAAGGAGAACAGTGGAAAACTGGCAGCCATCTGTGATTTCCCCAGCGATGCAGATGATGACGCTTACTGACTGAAAAGTGCAAACTCAAAATAATCTGAAAAGAGCCAATCATTATGACATATCTGTAATCCAGGGGTCTTTACACCCAGTCATGGAGGGCTGCAGTCTAGTAACACAGGCAGGAAGATTTTTTTGAGTATTATTTTTGTCAGGCTGATCTAGATTAAATATCCACCGTCGTTGGACGCCTACACAAATAATGAATCAACTGGACTACACCTTGCATATTTAAGATTGACGAGTGCAGTGATTGTAATTGGCCAAACTACATGACATCACTTGCAGAAAACAAATAAAGCTGTATTATCTGAAGTAATGAAATTGGCCTGTGATCAGACTGGACAGACCTAGGCAGTGGTAATGCCCCTGCTGCAGTCCAACACAGTTTGGTACTTTCCCTGTTCTGAAACTTCTACTGAGCCTGGTTAGTAATAGATGAGTTGAACAAGGGGAGTTTCAGCAGGGAATTCACCAAGTGTGTTTGACTGAGGACCTCCAGAAACAGAATGAATACCCCTGCTGTACAAAATAAACCAGGCACTCAAACCTTCATGATGCCATTTTCCACTTCTTTCACTTTATTGTTTTACAAAACAGAACTCTGTTTAGCTTTATGGGTTCATATTGTTGTATGTGCAGTATTATGCGTGATACATTTCTATGGTGAAATGAGCCCCGTCTGTGTTTATTTCAAAATTACACACTGTATTATTACAGTTCAGTTAGTTCACAGATCAAATACAGTTTAGATATACTTTATCCTTTAAGTATTTTATTTTCATTTTTGTTGTTGAAAAGAATACACATGCAATAACATTTCAGTTCAGCTGTGTAAAAATTCAAATGTGTATTAAAAAAACATGAATTATTCTCCCATGCTTCTTTTATATGTACATTTCTATCAGTTACCTGTGATGATGTTTGTGAACTAGATCCCCTGCCACCTCCCTATTACCTCCTTGTGTAGTAAAGCAATGTACATTGGGACATTTGGGCACAGTAAGGCAAATGAATATTTAAAGATGAAGTGCCCAATGTCTTGTCTACAATGCTTCACTTTAGATCAACGTGACATGGAGGCCGTTGCTACAATCGCCTCTGGGACCTGGCTTAACACACTTTTCACACAGACATATTAAGTTTTTATGGCTTATTTATTATGAGTTTAGTGTAATATTACATGGGCCATTGTCACACATTCTTACTCAATTCAAAGAAAAGGGCAGAACAGTAGGACAGCATTTGAACAAGACTAGTACAGATACTTAATGTCTTACTTTTTTCATTTTTTTGCATGTAAATATATGTTGATTCTGAAATTGATGCTGAAACAGTCCAAATTAAGTACTTTGTTTTACCTCCTTAACAGGTGATGCAATCAACATTCTGCATTTTAGATGTTTCTGTTTCATGGATGTCTTCATGCATGCTTCAGGTCCAACTTTTTTGGAACTGTTTTTTATATATATATATATATATATATATATATATATATATATATACACACATACATACATACATACATACATACACACACACACACACACACACACGTATATAAAATTATAACCACTTAAGTTTATACAATTAACATCAAATGTGTTTTTGTGCTGTGTGCATTTGAAAAGGACAGTCAACAACAAAAAAGATGTTACAATCAGATCACTCTTGAGCAAACTATTAAGAACTATTAAAACCCAAACAAAATAAAAGTTATCCATTCTCACCATAAGCTGCAACAGTGGAAGCAGTTAACCTCAACTGAGCATTAAATCCAGAAAAATTGTAAAGCTGATCTTGGATTGGTATAAATATTCTGTCGCTTCTTCAGAAGTGACTAATCCTTGAACTGTCGTCTTCTCTGGTAAAATACACTCGCCTTTTCTGGAATCATTTTATCCGTTTTAACATCTTATGTTATTATATAGGCAAGCATGAGACATAAGGTAGTGGAGAATTATGGTGAGTTCCAAGTATAGATATGTATTTTGTTTTTATTTTTTTCTTCTGTCTCAGTTTTTGCACTTTATACATTTTTGTCTTTAAAAATGTTACTTTGAGTGTAAAGTGCCGTCGGACTGCTGCTCAATTTCGTTGTACACTGTGCAATGACAATAAAGGTATCTTATCTTATATACTGTATGTAATGTAGTGTAGCCTAATTACACAAAAATGGTCAACAGGTTTTAGGTGCTAGATAAGGAGCATCACATAACCCAAAATAAGGATCTAGTTTGTACCCACACCCACTTGATAAATGCCTAAGGGGACTTAAGAGACTTCAAAGAAAGCATTACCTTAAAAGGTTAATGAACGAGTATGCAGTCTGAGGAAATGCATCCCCAGAGGACAAGATGGCTGCTCTGACCAACGAGGTGCGAAAAACACGTCAGCAAACTTACACCTTTTTCGAACACTTTTTTTTTTTAAACTCAGAGACATCACACAGAGGTCAACCTGAACACCCACAGAATGCCTTGCATACATACTTCACACATGTTTCAGATAACAGAAATAACAAAGTGGAGAAACAACCTCACGTCACTTTTAACAAATACAAAAATATTAACATGTGCGCAAAAGGTCAGTCGTGCATGGCACTATCTAAAGGGAAACATTGTAGTAGTTTTATTGTCATTACTTCAATATGTACATACAGAGGCTTGAAATTGCATTACTCTCTGTCCAAAGGTGTAGCAAGTAGACATTGTCCTACCCCCGAGACTCCACAGTCTCTTCCTTGATGGCAGCAGACTGAAGAAGCTGTGTAGTGGCTGGGTAGGATCTCTTGACTTTACGCGTGAGGTGGGAACTGTACAAGTCCTGAAGGGAGGGGAGAGACGTACAGATAATCTTCTCAGCTGCTCTCACGGTGTGCTGGAGGGTCCTGCGGCGCGATGCTGTGCAGGCCCCCTACCACACAGTGATACAGCTGGTCAGGAAGCTCTCGATGGCCCCTCTGTACAAGGAGCACATGATGGTGATGGGGGCTCTAGCTCTTCTTAGCTTGCGGAGAAAGTAGAGCCGCTGATGAGCCTTCCTGGCCGATGTTGTTGCTCCAGGAGAGGTCCTCTGTGACGTGCACCCTCTCCACAGCAGCACCATTAATGGACAGAGGAGTATGCTGGGTGTGAGTTCTCCTTGGTCTTCTCTGTGTTCAGGCAGAGATGGTTGTGTTTGCACCATGAGGCCATGTGGCTCATCTCGCTCCTGTAGTCTGTCTCATGGTTGTTGCTGATGGAATCCACTACAGTTGTGTAATCCATAAACTTGATAAAGAGGTTGGAGGAATGTGACGGTGTGCAGTCGTATGTGGGAGGCTTAACACACATCCTTGGTGGGCCCCCGTGTTCAGTGTGATGGTGCTGGATGTATTACTGCTGACCCATACCGCCTGTGGTCTTCTGGTCAGGTAGCCAGTTGCACAGTGATGTGCTGATCCAGTTTGTGAATGAGCTGTTGGGGGATGATTGTTTTGAACGCAGAGCTGAAGTCTATGAAACGCAATCTCCAGTCCAGATGTGTGCGGGCTGAAGGAGGAGCAGTGGAGATGTCATCGTCTGTCAAATGATTGGACTGATATGGAAACTCGAATGGGGATGGAAGACCTGATGTGTTTCATGACTCGCTGTTCGAAGCACTTCTTGAGCATGGAGATGAGTGCAACCGGATGGTAGTCATGCAGTTGAGTCCCTCTAACCGAGCGGAGAAGTCATTTAGGTGGCTCAGCAGAGAGGTCCTGTTGAAGGTCTGTGGAGGGGGCTAGTAGTCCGGGATGGCTTGTATTCCCTGCCACAGGCTCTATGTGTCTCTGCTGTCACTGAAACATCGGGCTATCCTCCTGGAGTACTGCCTCTTAGCCTTTCTGATGCCACGGCACAGGTTGGTCCTAGCTCTACTCAGGCCCGTCTGGTCTCCTGCTGTGAAGGTAGCTTCAGGAGTCTTATAAGTTAGTTGTGTTTGTCTAGTGGGGGTCACAGTGTATAATTAAATACTAAAATTCTCTTTTTATAGTTTGTAGGAAAGATAACAGATTTTTGTTTATTTGTAAGGAAATTTTGTCCAACCCTTTGTTGTTAGAGCCTTATGATGAAGTAGCACAAATTTTCTAGAGTTTCATTAAACAAGAGTATAGGCTAGTTAATGTTATAGCTAAACTTAACTTTTACCCCTACAAATTAACAAAGTAAGCCACACAGATATAGTTGAAAAAATACACTTAAATTTAATAAAATAATAATTCAGTTCAGAAAATTCAGAAAAGTAAATAAAATTACATATACAACAATTCCAGGAAACAACCCTTTTATGCAGCTCCAGAAAGGAAACCCAATGCTAACTCAAGAAATGCTCAAGTAATGCTTTTCCAAGTAGAAACTCAACCACCAATTACCAAAAAGGTTACATTCACAACAGTTGGATAACCAGTTAACTCCGTAGCTTGACATTGGCAGTGTAAACTCAATAGGGCAATATTAGCAATATAAACCCAATGACTTAAACCCTGGTTTTATATCAAATGTGGGCCCACAAACACACTCACACACGTGCGCACGTTCACACAGCACCCCCGTTGCAGGCCTGAGACGTTGCTTGTGTGCGGTGGGGCCTTAAAAACAGAAAATGGCCTCTTCGCTCTCTGAGCCAAATAAAACAAACGTCACCTCGTTTCAGGAGTGCTCAGCGAAGCAGCAGTCTCTTACAACCCACAGCAGATACAGCACGCAATCAGGTACCGTCCTCCTTCGAAGACAGAGGAACTCTGAACAACGCTGCAGTTCACAGTGCTATCTGGTTAATGTCCTCCTCGAAGCACGAGAGAGCCAAACTCCAGCGCTCTGAGAAGCTAGCGGCTACCGCTAACGGAGCTGGTTGAGCAAAAACAGTCACGGACAAGGCGCACATACACAGCAACGTTGGATCACTGCGGTTTTCCCACCTTACGTTAGTCTACAGTTAGTTATTTACTGAACACTAACTCAATTTATGTAACCTTTTAGCTATGCTGCCGAACTCTCTCCCGAGCTTCTCTCCGTCTCTCTCGCTCCCGGCCCTTTTCTCTCTCTAAGTCCCGCCCCTAGATTGCCACCATTGGTCAGTTACTGCTGTACAGCCAATGAGTTAAAAGTACCACTAACCTGCTGACACCAAGCACATATTCAGCTAGTACATTTCAACCTAGCCTTGCGAGGGCTCTCTGCTCTTAAAGCAACAGGAACCTATTTTAACAGAAATGAACTTATGTTTTCTATTAACTATAAATTCAGTTGTACATATTTTTTAACCAGACTACATACACATGTTAGTAGTCTCATTCCAGGTCAGCCTGCATGGATAAGGAGTTTCTGGACAGGTAAGATGAGTGCTCGTACATCTCCACAACACGTAGTAATTGATTGTATAGATACACTAGGTAAGGGGGCGGGCGCCAACCCCTGTATTTTTGTATTGGTGCAGTTAGGAGAAAGTAGGTAATGAAACTTGAGCTAGGTCAGTTTTTTTTATATATTTTTTTTCTTTGGCGCCGTCCGTGTCCAGATTCTCCCTTTTAGCACGCAGGCATTTGTCCCTTTGTATATCTGTAAGTCTTAATGTCTTAGTATTTTGGAGTGCATTAAAAAAAAAACACCAGTAAAGCTGTATATTGTGTTGTTGAAAATGCATCCCCAGGGGACAAGATAGCTCCTCTGACCAACAAGGTGCAAAAAGAAAAACACGTCAGCAAATTTTTTTACACCTTTTTCAGACACCTTTTTTTTTTTACTCAGAGACAGAAATGAAACGCCCATCACACTTTGAACACTCTCAGTATGCCTTTTACACATACTTCACACATGTTTCAGATAACAGACAGAACAAAGTGGAGAAACAACTTCAAACAGTTACAATCAATACAAAAATAATAACATGTACGCAAAAGGTCAGTCGTACATGGCATTATCTGAAGGGTTGCATTGTCTTGAACTACAAGTACACCTTTAAGTGGACACGAGTGTAGAAATAAACAGGTGGTTTTGTTATAACTGATTATGTATGTTTAGGCAGGTCAAGTAGTTTTATTGTCAATACTTTAATATGTACAGAGGATTGAAACTGTGTTACTCTCTGTCCAAAGGTGTAGAAAGTAAAGATTTAATGATAAATAGATTACAACTAAAACAAGAAGAGGAGTACATTCAATGTAATAAACCATAAACATAAAATAGACTGACGCAAGACATACGATAGAATAAGGGCCCTAAGATAGACATAATAGAGACGATAAGACTCTGAACACAATAAGGATGATAAAGTGACATGTGCACTAGCAGAATTAAGATGTAGGATTAAAGTGGTACGACAGGGCCCGTATAAACAGTGGTGCAGGTTAAATAACATTAAGGCTGATTAAAGTAATGAGTGCAGACCAGTGGACAAAGTCACAGTTCGGTATTAAAACGGGGATTAGGTCGGTGCGCAAGGATAAAATCTTAAAAGCTGTTTCCCAGTCCCACCCGGTCACCAGGAGTGGGAGGGGGTTTTAGTGCTGGCATGCAGTTGAGTCCCTCTAACCGAGCGGAGAAGTTGTTTAGGTGGCTCAGCAGAGAGGTGGTGCTGTGGAGGGGGCTAGTAGTCCGGGATGACTTGTATTCCCTGCCACAGGCTCTGTGTGTCTCTGCTGTCACTGAAACATTGGGCTATCCTCCTGAAGTACTGCCTCTTAGCCTTTCTGATGCCACTGAAGGAACAGCAGATATCTCTTGTTATCTGCACCACAATGACTAAACCCTACCCAGCAGTGACTAAACCCTACCCAGCAGTGACTCAACCCTACCCAGCAAGACACCAGGCTTTAGTGTGGCTGTAAAGAATTTAACCCTGCTCTGTTATTTGTAACTTGCTGCAGCCATACTGTAGATCTGGTGCTGAATGGAATACCTTCCTGCATCCCTGGCTTATGTCAGTATTACAAAGTTAAAGTCTTTACTGATGTGCTGTGATGAATATATGAATTAAAGTTGTACAAGGGTTTGTTGTTTAAACAGAAAATCTGATTAAAGTTCTTTGAAAGTCTTACCAGATAAAACAAAACACCCCCACACAAGTGTTAATGTGACCTCAAATGCAGTGACAAACCAGGTGTCAGAACTAAATGAGTAGGCCTTTGCATGTCTTCCACAAAGAAAAACATATTAGCAACCACATACAAGTGTTGGCCTGAGATCTCATGGAAAGTACACATGTATACTAATGGTTCCAGAGTACACAACCAACACACAGACCTATGTACCGTTTTAAAGGGTTCTATATCTTAAGTTATTATAATATGTTTTTGTGGTTGTAAGACAGTAATTACTAAAAAGTCACCTCCATAGCCGGCCTGACTACGCCTAATAGTGTTCTGATTATTTAATCTTTGATTTAAACTCTGTAAGTGCTTTAGTAATATTCTCATTTTATTGTTTTACTTTGTTTCAAAACAAAAGTATTAATTCCTGAAACACCCAATGAACATTTACCCATTCGGGTGCAGGAGATTTAGCATTTCCATGATCCCATGGTATCTAGGTAAACAATGCCAACCGAGCTATTCCATTTGTTAGGTGTATGGGAGCTAATCTGAAGGATTAACATGTCAGATTAATCATCAAAATTAGAAACTAGCAGTGGAATCAGATTGTCACATTTTGATTTAAAATGATTTACACACAGAACTCTCATCTCATCCTACCAGGACACTAGCTACAGGTTATGTATAACATGACGACCAGAAACACACACTATTAATAAATGTTGACTAAACAACCGTCTACATACATCATTTTTCACTAATGCTTGATTGGGCATCCAATTACCTTAAAGACAGTACATCACCCGTCGTAATAAGCCCAGCTCGCCAATAACTTTGTCCCTCTTTGCAAGCAAAACGCAACACTGACATGCCCACATTACAGAATGACAGCTGTGTAGTGTCTGTATGAGATGGTGGTCTCAGGCAGCCAACTAGGATCCTAAAAGGCTTAGGACCCCATGAAAATAACTATAGATATACTGAACATGTTGATGTTGCAGTCAATGTCAAGGAAATGCTACGCCAGTCAGCCTGCACTACTTGAGCCCCTCTGCACAGCGTTTAAAATAGCTTAGAGGCCAGTAGCTACATTTCACACTGCCAGCCCCCGTCCCT
Source organism: Prochilodus magdalenae (assembly GCA_024036415.1). Classification (NCBI taxonomy): domain Eukaryota; kingdom Metazoa; phylum Chordata; class Actinopteri; order Characiformes; family Prochilodontidae; genus Prochilodus; species Prochilodus magdalenae. The sequence goes on along the minus strand of JAMWET010003782.1, from coordinate 55,976 downwards.
AACCCTAACCCTAGATGTGAGCAATATTCATTGAGCTACACATACAGAAATAGTGTCTTGTCACTTTGGTGTCAGTTCTCCCTGTACATAGTTCATGTAGGTCTCCCAACTCTTTCATGTCACTGATGTTTGCCTGCAGCCAGCAGTGTGCTGTGGTTATATCTGAATGTCTGGTATGGCGCACAAAATGTTGTTAAGGCCATCCCGCTTACCAGAGCCCTACAACGCAACTCCTCTCCTCACACTGCTCGATTGCTTTCAAACTATTCTCCAAGGCACACCTCACTGGAATGCTACCATCACAACAGTACGAGTCCTCATGGAAGGCATGCGCAACAGGACGACTTTATATAGTCAGTCAGGTACAACGAAAAGGCCCGTTCTTGCTCACGTCACATGTGCAGTGTAAACTTAAAACAAACTTAAATAACTGTTTCTGTAAAACAACTAATATAATATATAAATTAACTGTAAACCTCTTTCAACATTGCAAATATTCTTGTAGGTTGATTTTTATCGGGCTGGACGAAATTGAATTTCTATTTTAGCTTCCAATTCTAAACACTCATTAATAAACAGGGCCTGGTCTACATTGGACATGCAGCAAACCTCCAACGACCTACCGGTCTCCTCTAGCCACACTTCTGCTGAGAATGGGTTAGTGAAACTCCCAGAAAATCTAAGACATTCCTATTTTCTTGGAACATGAAAACACTGAGCAAATTATTTTAGTTAATTCAGTACATCTCATAGAATTGGCTGTAGTTGGCACTGTCTACCTCTGGTGCTAAAATAGCAAACTGCAGGTTAGAGCCAACTGGCTCCCTCTAGTGCTGAAATTAAGTAAATAATTAATTGCTTAATTAAATCATTTAATTTTAAAATCAAAGCTTACATAATTGTATGTGTATTTTAACAATTTAATAATTGTATTTTTATAATTTAATTAATTATTTAACTATTTAGATATTTATTTCATGCGTCTTACAGGATGGACTATTCTTAGTGGGAGCCAGTGTATCTGCAGTTTGCTACATTTAATTAGTTACTTAATTTTAGCACCAGAGGGAGCCAGCAGGCTCTAACCTGCAGTTTTCTATTTCAGCACTTGAGGCAGACAACAGGCTCTAACCTGCAGTTTGCTCTTTCAGCACTAGAGGGAGCAGTTTGTGCTAATTGCAGGTTAGAGCCCACTGGCTCCCTCTAGTGCTAAAATATCAAACTGCAGGTTAGAGCCAACTGGCTCCCTCTAGTGCTGAAATTAAGTAAATAATTAATTGCTTCATTAAATCAAAGCTTACATAATTGTATGTGTATTTTAACAATTTAATAATTTCATTTTTATAAATTAATTACTTATTTAACTATTTAGATTTTTATTTCATGCTTACAGGATGGGCTATTCTTAGTTTGAGCCAGTGTACCTGCAATTTGCTATTTTAGCACTAGAGGGAGTCAGTGGGCTCTAACTTGCATTTTGCTATTTCAGCACTAGAGGGAGTCAGTGGGCTCTAACGTGCAGTTACCTATTGTAGCACTAGAGGGAGCCAGTGGACTCTATCCTGCAGTTTGCTATTTTAGAGGGAGCCATTGCTGGTCTGAGAATAGTCCATCCTGTAAGACGCATGAAATAAATAAATAAATATTTAAAATAATTGATTAAATTATAAAAATACAATTATTAAATTGTTTAAATACACATACAATTATGTAAGCTTTGATTTCAAAATTAAATAATTTAATGAAACATTTAATTATAGCAAGTAGGCTCTAATCTGCAGTTTGCTATTTCAGCACTAGCGGGAGCAGTTTGCTATTTCAGCACTAGAGGGAGTCATTGGGCTCTAACCTGCAGTTTCCTATTGTAGCACTAGAGGGAGCTAGTGGGCTCTAACCTGCAATTTGGTATTTTAGCACTAGAGGGAGCCAGAGTGAGTCATTGCTGTACTGAGAATAGTCCATCCTGTAAGACAAATGAAATAAATAAATAAAAAGTTTAATAAATAATTAAATGATAAAAATACAGTCATGATTTTTTTAAATACGCATACAAATTATGTAAGTTCTGATTTCAAAATTAAATAATTTAATGAAACATTTAATTATTTACTAATTTCAGCACTAGAGGGAGTCAATGGGCTGTAACCAGCAATTTGCAAATTTAGCACTACAAGGAGGCAGTGGGCTCTAACCTGCAATTTTCTATTTTAGCACTAGAGGAAGTCAGCACGCTCTAACCTGCATTTTGCTATTTCAGCACTAGAGGGAGCCTGTGGACTCTAACCTGTTATTTGCTCTTTCAGCACTAGAGGAAGCCAGCAGGCCCCAACATGCAATTTGCTATTTCAGCACTAGAGGGAGCCACTGGGCTCTAACCTGCACTTTGCTATTTTAGCACTAACACCAGTGGGCTATAACCTACGGTTTGCTATTTCAGTGCTAGAGGGAGCCAGAGGAAGCCATAGCTGGACTGAGAATAGTCCATCCTGTAAAAACGGATGAATTAAATCTAAAAATGGTTCAATAATTAATTTAGTTATAAAAATAAAATTGTTAAATTGTTAAAATACACATACAATTATGTAAGCTTTCATGTAAAAATTACATAATTTAGTAAAGCATTTAATTATTTACTTAATTTCAGCACTAGACGGCGCCAGTGGTCTCCAACTTGCAGTTTACTATATTAGCACTAGAGGGTGCCAGTGGGCTCTAACCTGCAGTTTGCTATTTAAGCACTAGAGGCCGCCCGGGGCTATAGCCTGCAGTTTGCTATTTCAGCACTAGAGGGAGACAGAGAGAGCCATTGCTGGTCTGAGAATAGTCCATCCTGTAAGATGCATGAAAAAGATAAATAAATATTTAAATAATTAATTAAATTATAAAAATACAATTATTAAATTGTTTAAATACACATACAATTATGCAAGCTTTGATGTAAAAATTACATAATTTAGTAAAGCATTTAATTATTTACTTAATTTCAGCACTAGACGGAGCCAGTTGTCTCCAACTTGCAGTTTACTATATTAGCACTAGAGGGTGCCAGTGGGCTCTAACCTGCAGTTTGCTATTTAAGCACTAGAGGCCGCCCGGGGCTATAGCCTGCAGTTTGCTATTTCAGCACTAGAAGGAGACAGAGGGAGCCATTGCTGGTCTGAGAATAGTCCATCCTGTAAGATGCATGAAAAAGATAAATAAATATTTAAATAATTAATTAAATTATAAAAATACAATTATTAAATTGTTTAAAAACACATACAATTATGTAAGCTTTGATTTCAAAATTAAATAACTTAATGAAACATTTAATTAGAGCAAGTAGGCTCTAACCTGCAGTTTGCTATTTCAGCACTAGCGGGAGCAGTTTGCTATTTCAGCACTAGAGGGAGCCAGTTATGGAGTTTTTTTCTGTCAATATTTTATAATTAATAATTTAGTTTCATTAAATTATTACATTTTGAAATCAAAGCTTAAATAATTTTGTGATTTATTTATTAATTATTTAAATATGTATTTAAAACAATTTATTAATTGTCTTTTTAAAAATAATTAAATACATAATTTAACTATTTATGTATTTATTTTATGCACCTTGCAGCCTTGCACTATGAAATAATTAAATCTGTCAACATCATCTATAATCTGTCAATGAGCGGGCCTAACCCCGATCCAGCCATATTGATGGCTTTGGTCTGATATTAGTCCTTTCTCAAACATGGCTGCTCCATTCATTGATGTAGAAGAGATTTCTCAAGAGTTTGTTATAAAAGTCCTACAATTAGCAGGAGAATTGAATCAGGGGTTGCAAAGCCAGACTCTGTCAGTCTTAAAATACAGGACTTTGTTGAGTTGTAGGACTTATTTCTGTGCTCTTTGACTGAGACATGGACCCCTCACTTTCATTTCTATAGTCCACCAACTCTAGTAAACAGCATCCTGTGGGCAGTGTCCTGTGTCTACTGATAAAGGACTAGAGCATGACTTACACAAAATGTGCTGCAACAGATTAGTTACTGTCTCTGACTTTCTCAGACTAGGTAAATCTGTTTACTGTAATAAGTGGACAGTGAGTGGACTAACTACACCACCACATCAGGGTTAGGGTTAGTCCAGCTTCACCGTGAAGATAGAGAACACATACGTACATACAGTAGCTACAGTAAGTGAACATTAACTAGCCAACTAATTTCATTAATTGATAGTATGACCATGTTTAATCCAGATTTTTGCTGGCAAACCAACTCAAATATCTTTCTCTGTATGGTCACACTTAGTATGGAACACATACACCTCTGGCTTTTAAAAGACCCTGTTAGTTTGTAACTGGTGTTCGGAAGGCTTCTAGTGATCTGCATGCTTGTCACAATATTGAGCCATATATCCAGTGGTTTTAGAAAGAGCTACTTATATACAAGACATTAATAACAAGGTAAATAAAACATTAAATGATATGTTGGATTAACATATGCCTAAAAGGAAGTCCAGATACATCACATTCACTTAGAGAGACTACATGAGTGTACTGAAACTTAGAGGAAGGTATTTTGTGGAAAATGAGCAGAGCTAGAGCATAAATCTGAATGCAGCAGTTCATCTAAAACTATAATGATAAAAAGCAGAACATCAATAAGCACAGCACCGAGGACCCTAGAAGTGCAGTTTGGGTGTGTCACCTTACTGGACTTTCAGGAAGAGCTGGTCTGAGAGCAGGCTGGCCTCGTCTTTTAGCATGGTGGTGGAAGGTGGTATGTTAACCCAAGTGGTTGGACCGTGGTATGGCACCTCGTGATCAGCTGGCCGTGTTGCTGGGTGTGTCAGCAGCCTGAACTGGACTGATGTGCAGGCTTCATTAGAGATGGCGTGAGGACTCACAGCTGGATCTCTAGCAGTTGGTTCTGGTTTGTTTGCTCAGTAGTGGAGCGCAAGAGCATTAGGTAAGAGAGCGAGCAGAAAGTTGGGAAAACGTACCAGAGCCTTTAAGGTCACTGAGGGCACAAAACCAGGGGGGATTATTCCCCGCCTTCAACAGACGTATTAGGTCGAGGCAAAATTGCATGAAGAACTGACAACAGGACCGTCTCTTTTACTGCAGCGGTTTAAAGATCAAACCTCCTGACGTGTAGGGGAGGGGACCAGTCCCAACTCGATCCTCTTCTAATGGTGTCTTCACAGCCATATGAAAAGTCAGTATTCAGTTTTATCAATCAAAACGGCCAACACGCTACAACAACCAGTGTTTATTGTTAACACTGACAAATTGCTATATGTATTGTCAGGTATGATTTAAACCAGGACAAAGCCTGACCTTACATAGCAACCCAATTTTCCAGCCTATCAAGGAGGGTCTTGTGGTCGATGGTACCAAAAGCTGTGGTAATACAAAACCTACTGCTGCTGTTTCTCTGCAGGACATTCACAGTGATGCTAGCAACGCTGCTGAGCGGGCTAGAGAGTTGGAGAGGCTTCCTATTTTAGGTCACAACACTTCTCTTAGCGGTGGTGTCCCTTTTTTCTTCTCATGGAATTTTTTCCTCACTCCTGTACTGTGGAGTACATGTTAAATATGAGGCTTTTTATTATGGCTTTATTTTTATTTGTGTTTAGGCCCTGACTGGAGCAGCTGAGAGGATGACTCACTGTAGCTGTAGGGATTTGTTTAATACTGGGTGGGCAGATGGCATGGACAGAAACCATGCCAACCAAAAACACACTGCTTCTCGTAAGTGCCTTGAGATGTTGGAGGTCCATGATCTGTATAGCCCAGTGCACAGTCACCAAGTGCCACAATGTGCATTTTAACATTTTGCCAGTTTAATTGGTAACATTTAATTATAACGTTTGTTTATAAAACATTTATAAGTCTTTAATTCCTAATGCACTAATCATGAATTAATGATGTACTTACATCTGTAAATCATGAATTAGTATATTATAAACACTTTATAAGACATATAAGCTGTTATTTCATAATTAACAAATGATGAATAGATCAGGAATTCAGTTATATACATACAGTAATTATAATTATTTTGTTAGTAGTGTATTTACAAAAGACTTTAAAGTTTAGGCTCTCATTAGTCAGAAATCCTAACAAAATAAAAAAAAAACAACTATCCCTCATTATATTTTTCTCAAAATGCAGCATTTTGGCGCAATTATAAACGGATGCGCGTCAGTTAAATGTGCTCTACTGAAATCATTGAGATTCAGGATTATATTATTAATTATATGTTGTACACATTTCTAATAAGCATGCATATTTTATATATTTATAATTTATCAATCTATTGTACTTGACAGACTAATTTGATTTGCGCTTAATGGTTGTATGTACTGCATACGTACGTATATCCACTATTATAGGTGGAGGTGGAACTTTGGTAGACGTGTTGAGTAAATTCAGGGATGCAACAGGGGGCGCACCAAAACACACAAGCCGTTGCTTGGAGACGTCAGGTAGTAATGGAGTTAGGCACAGCAGCTGCAACTCGCTACAAGCGAGCTAAAAATGCTAATGAAGACAAAAAGTAATCAGGAACAAGGACAAACAAGTCAGCGGAAACCAGCGAAGATGGAGCGGATGATAAGGGTAAGTAGTGTGATGTAATGATAAAATATATTGACTGAAATGAGATTTATGATGATAAAGTTTGCTAGCTCTCTGCTAGCTAAAAACGAACGCTAGCAAATAGCTAGTTAGCTAATGTAGCTTCCCAGAGCACTTGGCTAAGCTTAGCTAGTTAGTTCTCAGTTCGTTATGTGTATCGTATGTTTTAGCATCCTCACGCGAATTGTAGCATCTTTGATCTGTGGGTTATTGGAAAAAAAAGTACCGCAGGTGATGACCGAAATCATTAGTTTAGCAAATCATTCAGAAATGGCACACTGCATTAACAGCTAGAATTAATTAAGGTTTTATTTTTTTTCTAAGTGCATGTACAGTATATGCAGTAAAAGTGAATAACATCTGAACTACTGATTTGTTCATCATTAATTCATTATGAAGTAGCAGCATGTATAATTTACGTTTACGGCATTTTGCAGAAGCACTTTACCAGAGTCATTACAAAAGTGTTTTGTTGTTCATTCAAAAAAATATATATTCCTAGCTACTGTAAATAATCTGAAGATACCCCTGAGCTAAGATACTGCCAGAAACAAAGAGTCAGTGCTGATTCCTACTTATGAAGATAATCCTGAGGTAAGACTTTCACCAAGCTTTAAATTACTGTTCATTTAAATGCTTTACAGAGAGATGGATCTTCAGTGGGGATCTGAAGATGGACTCTTCTGTTCAGTGGAAGTATGTTTTACCACATGAGCTCCAGTAGAAGAGTCTTGGTGCTTGTCTTTCATGTGCCTTGGCTCAAGCTGAGCTGTACTTGAAGCTCAAATCGCTCTTGGTCATCAGGAAGGGAGGAGCTGGTCTGTGTGGTGGCTTTGTTGGCTTCAAGACTTTCGTTCAAGAGATTCGTTCATGATTAGTAAATCATAAGGTCAAACTTTATAGATGTTTTATTTTGTTAGGATTGTTGACTAGGAGAGCCTAAACTTTAAAGTGTTTTGTAAATACGCTAATAATTAAAATTACTGAATGTACATTTCTGATGTATAACAACTGAATTCCTGATCTATTCATCATTTGTTAATTATTAAAATATCAGCTTATGTGTCTTGTAAAGCGTTTAGAATATACTAATTTATGATTTACAGATGTAATTACATAATTAATTCATGATTAGTTCATTAGGAATTAAAGACTTTTAAATGTTTTATAAACAAACAATATTATAAAGTGTTACCGTTTTATTTATTTATTATTTTTTCCCCTATCACTGGGTCTGGTGTGTGGTTGTTGTGAGTTTTTACTTTAATCTTCAAGGCACAAATATGTAATTCTGAATGATTCAGTCACGTTGATTATGCAAATGAATATCTTTATTTCATTGTTAATGCAATCAGAGTAATGCCTTCAATAAAGTGAGCACAACTAGCAAAGGAAAATGAAAACAAAGGTGAAACGTTTCTGTCTGGTTGCATATTTAGGTATGTAAGGCAAATAACCTTTTTACTTATTATGCATATTAACTAAATGAAATGCAGCTCATTTCTGCTACTTCTAAAGATAACGGCTTAATATTAAAGTCCTGCAACTCAAAAGATCGGCAAAAAAAACGGCAAGCCCAGCTATTTGCCTAGCAGAATAACTGAATGTGTTGAGTGCAACATTTGTAATTGCTTTGTGTAACTCTAGTTGCATGTAAGATTCAGCCTAACTAGTATCCTTCACACAACTGAGCTGCACTGAACATTGCAAACACCCCGGCAGCCAAAAAGAATTGCTCAGACGCACATCTGTCCTACAGGGATGGGTAATAATGTTTTGGATGTGTTTGTAGGGATCGGACTTGACTAAGGGTCGTTTTTGGTAGATAGCCAAATCAGATCAAATGATAAAATAAATTAGCATTAATAACCTGTGTTGAGAAATAACACGATGCAGATGTCAGGTCATAGTGATTTTATACTTTATACTTTTAATACTTATTTTGGGTGAAATGACACGGCATGTTATAAGAACGAATTAATGCTTGTGATATATAAAAATGCTGTGACAGCATAAATCCAAAATGACCTTCACTTTACCAGAGGAGTACAGAAAGTCTTTTTGTTTATCCAGCCTGGCATGTCAAGCTATTCCATACTTTCAGCATTATGTCATTGTGACACACACAGAGCTACAAGTCTACATTATTTCACCCCAGAAAGTGTTCAGATGCAACCCAATGTCCCATCAATGTGACAAAACTGGCAACTGACACAAAAAGATTGGAGGAATTTAAGCAATTCTTTTTGCCTTCCAGTTTATCATGCTTCCTCACAAACACCCTAGTAACAGATGAGGAAAAGCAACTTGGTCATATGGTATTACAGCTAAAAGGCAGCAGAATTGGATATCTGAGTTTTTCCTCTATAAAAGAAAGTTAAAAAGGGAAAAGGAATGTAAATTACAGTAATGATCTTTTTCTTTACTGTACTCATCACTAATGATACTACATGTTGTGAACTCACTTAGCAGTAATCATCTTCCAGTTCCACCTTAAATCCACCTTTGACAGCTGCTTGGATGCTCTTCATCTCTTCTGGAGCAGCAGCGGGAAGGATGGCCAGCAACTCTTTGTCAATCTTCTCCAGTCTCGAGTTACTCTTCTTTTTAAACTCGTCTTTGTTCTTGAGGACTAGGCGTAATATACCCTTCTGAGCTTCATCACAGGAGTTCCGTAACTGCAGATGCTCCTGTTCAAATTCTGGTTTTGTCTTGTCCATGACCATTAGCTTCCCCAGTGAACTGACACGATCCATGAGGTACTTATCAGATACTTCAGTGTAGGTCGCTGAGATCATGTGTACGAGGTTGGCGATGTTAGTGGCCTGAAACGCTTGACTGTAGAGCAGGTCCTTGGAGAAGAGCTTTGAGTTGTAGGACAGTGATTGAGTCTTCTCAGATGTAGATACAAAATCTTTGAGAGTTCTGCTCAGGCTGGTTTTCACAATGTTGGACACCATCTGGAAGAAGCGCACCATCTTCTCCCACTGCTCCTTCACTCTCCCCATGGCATCCATTCCTTTCACTAGCATTTGTATGGTGGTGTTGAAGTCTATCTCTTTGAGTTCACAGTTTCTCATGGTGATCAGGATGTCAGTCAGTTCCTTTTGGTTTTTCTCCATGTTCTCCACGCTCTTCTCATACATCTCTCTGCTCCTATCCAGTTGAGCTCGGCTCTGTTCAATACGGAACCTGGCGTTCTCTGTTGCCCTTTGTGAAGCACTCTTCTTCATGTCTTCAGATTTACTCTCTTCCTGATGCATCATGGGTGGTTTCGGAGTCAGGGAAGGAGACTTTGTGACATCTTTGCTTGTGCAGTCAAATATACGAGCAGATTCAATCAGTTTTCTGATCTTCTGGATCAGCTCCTCCATTATGGCTTCTTTACATTTCCCATCTGGTGCATATTTTGCCAGCTCTTTGCAGATGTTTACACCATCTTCACATAATCTCTGTGCTTCTTGTTTTGGGCAGCAGTCTGGGATTTTTTCTATGCTGCTAATGATTCTTTGGAACTGGCCCTTAAAAAAATCTGTCTTTGTAGCCTTGTTCTTCTGATCATACAAGTCCTTCCAGTTAATCTCATTCTCATGCACATACTTCTGAATACTCTCTGCACATTTCAGAATTTCTGCAGACTTGCTGTAGATGCTTATTTCATCCACTGGATCGCCAGCACTGTCATTTTTGGTTGCTTTGTTCTCTGTCCTGCTACTGCTTCCAACCGATGTCATTCCATTCAGCAGATTGGTAATGCTTTCAGTCACTCCAGCAACAAAATCCATACCAATCATCTCCCAACCACTAGGCAGGGAATCCATTGCTTTGGAGTAGCTTTCCTGTGCCTCCTGGAGCTCCTTCTCCAAGATCTTCACTGCCTTCTCTGTACGCTCATTGGCTGCTTTTGCTGACTGTTCTCTCAGTTTGGTCTCCTCCAGTTTCTTCTTGATTGCTTCCAGCTCCTCACCATAAAAGTGCTCTGCATTTACACATGCTTCCAGCAGCTCCTGGATAATATTTATCACATCAGTGAACCGCTTTTCTGTTGTATCAGCCAGCACCAGACAGTCATCTGCAATGACACGAATGTTCTCCAGCTGGTCAGGAAGGTGGGCTTCAACAACGTCATCGTTACCTTGGAACAGAATCTTCACAGCTGTCTTCATGTAGTCTGGAACAGCCATGGTGTGGAGGCGAATCTGATCCATGTTCTTGTGAGCTTCATTGAATGCCGACCAGCCAGAGTTACACACTTGCATAAGACAGGCCCGAAATGAATCTGGGTATCTGATGAACTTGTAGCCGCCCTTGGGTGGGTTTTTGTTGATGGAGAAATCTGTTTTGGAGGAGATGAACACCAGTTCTCCCATTATGGCTATGGAGAGAGGTGCAGGAGTCAGGTACTCCTCCCAGTTGGCATAAGGCTGCATCACAAGCTTGGTTTGGTTTCTCATCTCCTCAGCTTTGGTGAGGCTTTGAGTAATTTCGGCAATTTGGGAATTCATCGTCTCCTTCTTCCTGCTAAAACAAATAATGTGGAAACATGCTGTATGAGTATGCTTAAATGAATAGGTTAAATAAAACTATTACTATAATTAATCTTATAAATTGACATTTTCATTCAGAGCATCTAAGCGCTCAGAAAACTCTTCTGCACACACTATCCTTGCTTGTAGATGGTGGGAGGGGCCCATTCCAATAACTCACAGTCTGGGAGGGGTATGGCCTGGAGGAAGGATATCGGCTTCCCATTATGGCTGTAGTAGTCAAGTCAAGACTCTATCATAATCTCAGTTTCAACAAGTTCCCCTGCCCAATACTACTGTAGTTAAAATAGAAGTCCTCACTTTAGATCTCCACTGGAGTTCTAAATAATTTTCCTTCCAATGTACATAATTATAATTTCTTTAACAGACCTCACAATAAAGTGCCACACTATGGTGCATTCTGGATATCTAAACCTGGCTGTTTACAATCATAACTAGATGTTCCAGACGTTAAACTTTTTTAAATGTCATGGAATCATCTAGAGCTCTGAACATCAGTAGTAAGTATCATACACTTGTTGTAAAAGAATGATTTATGACCCTGATTTATGACCCCTCTGTGACAGCGGTTGATTGACAGGCTGGTTTGATTGACAGGTCGAGTTGATTGACTTGTCAGTATGTCGATATACCACCACCCTATCCCAAAAAGATTGATGATGGCAGTTGTTGACTGCGTTGGGTCATGCCCCTACCCACCCCAACCCCTTGTTGTGTAAACAATTAATAGGTGTGATTGTGTGTCTTCTGCTATGTACTGAAGACGTCTGCCGGCTTGTACCAAGTTGTTTGATGTTAGAATAAACGTCATTTAACACTGGATATATGTGTTTGTGTCTGAGTGGGGTGTGTGTTCTGATGATGTAATTATTACATCTATGAGCACTGACCAATCAAACACAAATGATTACAATAGACTATAGAATGTCTTGAGAAAAATGGCGTATATAGATGGGGTTTGTAGCACATGCGTTTTACCATTTTCTGTTGTAGACAGTTCAAATAGTGTTTCAACTGTTGTGTTTCAATTGTGTAACAGGTGTTTCCTCGGCCTAGGTGCAGCTGAGCTTGAAACAATCCTTGCCCTTAGAAGCACAGAAGGATTGTCACAACTTGGTAACTTTTTTCATATTTTATACTGTTTATTATTGTTATTTATTAAATAACGAGAATCCACTTGGTGAGTTAACGGTCGCTTTGCCATTTTGTCTTTTGTGTTGCTTGTAGTGTGTGACACTCATTCATGTTTTCTGTAGTAGGGTTGACCTACAACTGGTCTCTTAACAACACCAGGGTTTGATGTTGTACCCAGTACATCTATTAGCGTCGTCTGCATTTAGACGACTGTTTAACAAGCAGCCCCGAAGATCACACTATCGTGAAAGCAGTGCATTTGGAGAAGCAGAGCCGGTTTCGCACATTACACAACAAAGGATGTGCTTGTGCACATACAATAAACCGATTTCACATGAAGGACTCCATAGATTTGAGAATAACTGTGAATCGAAAAAAGGTATAAAAAAAATAATACTTTATAGATTTGCACACCATTTGACCATGCTGTGAATGCTGTACAGGGATGTGCTGATCTGGACACTACCAGATGACAAGTCTGACAAGCTGCTGGACTGAGAACAGTTTTACAGAAAAGGTGTCTAAAACAGCGGACACCGGAGCTGTTAATGTTGGACTAAATACAATACTAGAGGATCTGAGAGCCATTGATGGGGAAAACAGGAAACACAAACACCAAGAGACTCTTACCTTTCTGCTGAAATTGAGACTGCTGAAATCTTAGTTATGTTGAGACAAGAGATTGTTAAAAATACCATTGAACAACATAAACAAGCTGCTATAGAGCGTATGTTTATAACACTATAAAGCAACCAACCGAGCATAACCGGATACTAATGGAACAAAATAAAAAAAAATCGTGCTGCAAAATCAGAAAATCGTGCAAGAAATCGGTCACTATCCAAACAAATATTAAAGCGTACACAGGTGGTAGATGCTATTGGTAAAGAACACGATCGGTAATTAAATTCTTTTACAAATTTATTGTACAGTCTCAACAATAAAAAACCACCCCCAGAATTGGCTGTTGCGGGGCCCTCATCAAAGTAGTGGTTGAAAAGGTCTTTGATATATTTTGCTTATTTACACATTAAATAAATCAACTCATCAGTACAATCCAAAATAGTGTTTTATATAATTAGTAGAAAAAACAAAGAAACAAAAATGGGGTCTACAAGCCTTCTGGAGTCAGACAACAACTCATTTGTTGGCAACACAAATGATGCGTGGAGGTGGATGTCTTTAAACGATAGATCAAAGCATTTGCATTGGGTGTATTTGTCTACTATAGCTACAAGTAATCGTTTGCAAGACACACCCACACAACACACAAGTGTTAATAGACAAATTGTAATCACTGAACCACAGAATCCACCAACAAAACGTCGCAGATACGCTGGGGTGTCAGTAGATTTAACACATTTGCAATATAATACATAAACACAGAACAGACATGCACTGGTGTACAGTCACATAGATTCCTAGCACTTGACCCAACAACCCCTAACTATGGTTTGTCTGACGGCGACATAGCAGAATTGGTGAGAGAGGGTGGTGTTGTAGATGGTTATACTGTACTGTAGTGCCGAGAAGACTGTGCTACACAGAATGTTGAATTTTCGCGATGCTCCGTCCACAGACATGACCTCATACACAGTCTATGTACATAATACACTATCAGGCGTTTAATTCTCCGGGGTGTTGACTGACGATGGTAGTGTTATTGATGTTACCCTAAGATGGGATAGTTTAACATCTGATGTAAATGTTGTCTTGTCTTCAAGAGATGGTTAAAGCGTTGACAGATTTTCAGATGCTATTGAAAGGATTATGCAGAGTAACAAGGGTGCTACAACAGACAATAATTTGATATTGACAGTCTCCATAGCTACGGGTAAAAATGGCGGTGTTTGGCGTAAGCTACATTCAGGTCATCGATAAGAACAGACAATCTTTTTTGCCCAACAAACATCTCAAACAACTTGTGTTTTGCAATCTGCCTTGCCTATTTTCTGAACCCACATGTGCCGCATAATGCGTTAGACGCTATAGCTGAACAGATACAGACACGCGCTGGCTACACACGTGATCACAGTCGGGTTTAACGATGTTGGTCATTTTGAAAACAAGTTTGGTGTTAAAATAGTAGTGTTCCACAAGAGTAGTTCAGGAAGTTTAGAACAGTATCAAACAAAAGACAAACCACATACACAGACAGTGTTTCCGTACCGCCATGACGGTCATAATTACTTGGTAAAAAATTTGAACACGTTCATATGTTTCATTTGAGTTTTGTTATAAGGGGTATACAGTAGCAAGAGATCATAGCTGTAAATATTGTTGCGACGTGTGCCAAGATGTTTGGTGTCACAAGAAAACTCGGTGTGTCAAATACTGCGACGACTGCTCGTGCTACTGCAAGTCCGACTACTGTTATGAACAGCATTAAAAACAGAAACAACAGCCGACTACAGGAGTGATGGCTTCCTCATCTGACCAAGTATTGTGTGGGTGTCGTTACCATGCTAGTTTAACAACACCAAAACCCCACAGATGCCTGTCCAGGCACTGGGTTCATTCTGGTGACAAACTAGTATCTGTTGCATACAACCAATTAAATTAAAAGATTAAAACATATTTTTTAACTTTGAGGCACGAATTGAAAACAGCAAGCATGAAGCTAATTTTGTCTGTGCAATTACGTATGACAGTAGAGGATTATTTTACTACGAGAAGAATGCATTAAGTATCGTGACGAGTTCATCCAGTTTCTTGTTCATGTCAAACATGTCAATCAAACAGACATGTCAATCAAACAACCCTTGCCAATCAAACAACCCCTGTTAAAGAGAGGTCATAAATCAGGGTCATAAGTCATTCGTTCACAATAAGTGTATGATACTACTATCATCATTGTGCACATTTGACATTTCACGTTTTACTATTTTTGGGTAATCATTTCAAACCTAAGACAAGCAGTAGTATCATATTAGAACAAAAGCCAGTCTAAGATTAACAGTATATTTGTATTTTCTGCCAGAACTAGGAAGTGTGTCTATTTACCACCAAAATTTCACTTTCATATCCAGTTCATGTTCAGAATTTTATTACAGTTTACTTTAACAGTCTTGAAATGTACCATCACCAGGAAAGGTTTTGTTAAGGATTATATCTAATATCTTAGGTTAATGGATTATATCAGTTTACACTTTTTCTTCCGATATCTGATCTAGTGATTTTGGTCAGTACTGTTATATTATATGCACCCTACTTCATATAATGTGACAATAAAATCCCTACACGCATTACTTACCGAATGCACAAATTCACAAAAGTAAAAACAAATAAATCAAGTTAGATCATGTTCATTAGATCTCCTACCCTGGTATCTAGAAAAATTGCAGTCAAGGTTTCAGCAAAGTGGATGACGATTTCTTGAATCTGTTATAACAAAAAACAGTATGTTCAGCAGGTTGTGGGGAAAGTAAAATATATATTTAATAATTTTTAAAGCGGAAAGGAATAGTTGTATGACAAGTTTGAAAAATTTTTGGTAACATTTAAAATGTAAAATTGTAGGATGATAAATCGTCTTTCTAGATATAATTTGGTTTAAATCACAATGTAAATGGCAGCTGCTGTGTGTTCCTTGAAGGTATTTTGAACTATCAAAGTACATGTCAGGAAATATTTTTAAATTAATACATATTTACCTATTAAATAGCAGAAACTGTAATCTAGGTAACCATTCATTAAATGTCCTACCTGTATGACCAGACTTCTTTCAGCCAAGGTTTAGAAGTGGATCTCACAGCTTCACTCAACCAGACAATGAAACCTCTATTTATACTAGTGTGAAAGGCATCTGGGGGAGAGGTCTTTAAAAGGGGGAGGGGTCTGTAAAAAGGGGAGGGAGTCTTAAAATGAGCCCCTTGAAAAATCTCATGTAACCATATTTGATGCTGAAGAGGATAAAACGCTCAAGTGAGTATGATGAGATTAAGCTACTGAAGTCTTGCATGCCGTATGCTAGAGGTTCTAGATTCAGCAGTGCATGCCGTATGCTAGAGGTTCTAGATTCAGCAGTGCATGCCGTATGCTAGAGGTTCTAGATTCAGCAAGCAGCAAAATCCCCAGTGGTAATGTAAAACCTACAGCTGGTCCGAATCAACAATGAACTCAGGGCTGGGGATTTAGCTGTGTGTGCTGTACCATATGAAAACAGGTCTCTGTAATAACTGCTGTGTCAATAAGAAACATCTTGAACACAATTTGAATGTAGTGAATAAGACTATGGTGAAGTTCACTTACCATTTTTGTGTAACTGACCACTTGCCTGTGTACACTGGGTAAAAATCAATTAGTTTACTATTCCACATGACCCGTACACATACACACGATTTACAGTATCTCTCATACTGATACTATTAAAACTGTGGTATATCTACATTCTGTGTATAAAGTGGCTACATCCTCACATGTAGACTTTGGAAATAAAAGAAATAAATCAAAGTATTGTAAAATTTGTTGCCCAGCTGTTCTAATATCGAGATCACACCAGATCGCAAGATGACAAGAAGAACATTTTTCTTGATCACATTTAACCACACATTAGGCTGTGCTATGCTCTTTTTATATTTATTTATTTGTATGTTTTGCTAGAAATTCATATTTCTATTTTAAACAGATTTTGAGAACTTTACAATGAGCCAAGTCTACTCGTCTGAGTAAGTACCCAAATACTCATTGTAATATTTCCAAAAAAAGTATGGCCCATAGTTTGGAAATGTGATTTATAATAATAACTATAATAATTCGCCTGTTTTTCCACAGACTTATGATGAAGAACTCAATTGCTGCAGCTATTGTTCCCCTGGAAGAAGGTTTCTACTCCATCAACAGAGTATACGAGGCCCTCAGTAAAGGAGATGTGGACTCCATTAGTGGGCAGTGCTCCAACTACAACTACATCAGAGAGCAGATTGTGGAGGCCCAGCAGAGCCTGGAGAAGCCAGAACACGTTGCTGCTACAGAGCTAACGAGTCTGGACCGCCACATTGAGATCCTTACCCGAGACCAGGGAAAACTTGAACAAGAGATGAGGGATACAAGACGTAGCTTAGAGAACTTGAGAGCAGAGCAGACAACTAATGAAAGATTATTGAAAGAGTCTGAGAATGCCGTGGAGCAGGCCAGGAGAAATCTGGATTCAACAAGAGAAGTACTTCGGAGCCAGGAGGAGAGGAAACGTAATGCTGAGATCGTGACAGGTGTAGGTGGAGGATTGTTAGCTATACCAATTGTGGGATGGATTGCTGGTGAGAATCATGTATTATATCTTAATCTTAGACTTTATATGTGAGAGTCGATGTAAAACATAACTGAATCTGTTCCTGTGCAGGACCCATCATGATCGCTACTGGTGGAGTAGAACTGGATCAAGCGTCACGTGCTGTAAGAGTAGCTGAAGAGGAGGTGAGAAACTCTGAGTCTCAGATGGAAAAGTTCAAAGATAACGTGTCTAAACATCAGTCCAAGATTCACCAGGTTGAACAAGAAATCAGGCAGAAACATGATGAGGTGGAGAGGATCCATGAAGAGATCCAGAAGGTGACGGAGCAGAGAGAGACGGTAGCCGAGTTCCAACAGAAAGTGAGAAGAACCGTCCACATCCTGAGTGTCCTGAGTGGGAAGATCAGCGTAGCTGAATGTCAGACTCGCAGATTCATCCTCCAGAAGCCAGTGATGAAGGTGATGGAGGATCTGATGGAGTCAGCAGAAGATATCGCAGGGAATCAGCTCCTCTGTAATGAAGGCATGCTAAGTCTTATTAACGCAATGAAGGAGAACAGTGGAAAACTGGCAGCCATCTGTGATCTCCCCAGCGATGCAGATGATGACGCTTACTGACTGAAAAGTGCAAACTCAAAATAATCTGAAAAGAGCCAATCATTATGACATAACTGTAACCCAGGGGTCTTCACTCTCAGTTATGGATGGCTGCAGTCTAGCAGCACAGGCAGAAAGAATTTATTTTAGTAGACTTGTTAATGTAAATCCTAAATCTAATTATCTGCAAATTTTTTAAATTAAATTATAAACACCGTCAGGCTGATCTAGATTAAATATCCAGAGTTGCTGGATGCTTAGACAAATAATAAATCAACTGCACCACACCTTGCACATTCAAGCTAAAACCTACCGCTCAAATTAGATCCGGTGGGCCTGTGATCAGACTGGACAGGCCTAGGCAGTGGTAATGCCCCTGCTGCAGTCCAACACAGTTTGGTACTTTCCCTGTTCTGAAACTTCTACTGAGCCTGGTTAGTAATAGATGAGTTGAACAAGGGGAGTTTCAGCAGGGAATTCACCAAGTGTGTTTGACTGAGGACCTCCAGAAACAGAATGAATACCCCTGCTGTACAAAATAAAACCTTCATGATGCCATTTTCCACTTCTTTCACTTTACTGTTTTACAAAACAGAACTCCGTTTAGCTTTATGGGTTCATATTGTTGTATGTGCAGTATTATGCGTGATACATTTCTATGGTAAAATGGGCCCCGTCTGTGTTTATTTCAAAATTACTCACTGTATCATTAGTTCACAGATCAAATACAGATCAGACATACCTGTAGAACCATGACTTTGGCTCAAAATATTGATTGATGAGTTTATCCTTTGTTTACAATCTGTTCTCAATAAAGTATTTTATTTTTTTCATGAATTATTCTCCCTCCATTTCTTCTTTCATATGTAAGTTTCTATTTCTATCAGTTACCTGTAATTGTTTGTGAAGTCTGCCACCTCCCCATTACCTCCCTGTTCATCCAGACTTCATTGCCTAGTTCTCACTTCTTCAGAAGGCCACCCCAAGCGATAAGATTAAGATCTATATGTGCATTTTGATAATTTATTAAATGTTGCTTTATTCATCATAAGTCATTAATTACTACCTTAGGTGTCTCTGTAGTAAAGCAAAGTGAAGGGACATTTTGGGCACAGTAAGGCAAATGAATATTTAAAGATGAAGTGCCCAGTGTCTTGTCTACAATGCTTTTAGATCAACATCAATTAACAGATCATTAGCTTATGTGGAGGCCGTTGCTACAATCTCATTAATGATATGGCTTAACACACTTTTCACACAGACATATTAAAGACTTAGAGACATATTTTGTTATTATGGCTTATTTATTATAAGTTTAGTGTAATATTACTTTGGACATTGCCACACATTCTGCATGTTGGAGCAACACATGCTGCATTTTAGATGTTTCTGTTTCATGGATGTCTTCATGCATGCTTCAGTTCAACTTTTTTGGAATTGTTGCAACATACTGTATATATAATTTAAATAATAGACACTTAAGTTTATACACTAAACATTAAAAAAACAAAACAAAGATGTTGCACTCAGAGGACTCTTGAGCAAACTATTAAACCAAAACAGAATTGAAAAAAAAAAAGTTATCCATAGTCACCATAAGCTGCAACAGTAGAAGCAGTTATCCTCAACTGGGCATTAAACTCATCCATTAAAAGAAAAATTGTAAAGTTGATCTGGGATTGGTAAGAATGTTCTGGCACTTCTTCAGAAGTTATCTAATCAGTGAACTGTTGTCATCTCTGGTAAAAGACACTCGCCTTTTCTGGAATCATTTTATCCAATCTACTAAAGTTACTAACTAGGCAAGTGTGAGGTACAATGTAGTAGAGAATATATCATATAACCCAAACTAAGGATCTAGTTTGTACCCACACCTACCTGGTAAACGCCTGACTGGACTTAAGAGACTTTAAAGAAAGCATTACCTTAAACGGTTAATGAACCGTATTTCTGAGAAAATGCATCGCCAGAGGAAAAGATGACTGCCCTGACCAACGAGGTGCAAAAACCAAATAAGTCAGCAAACATTTTTACACCTTCTTCAGACACCTTTTTAACTCACAGACAGAAATGATAATGCCCATCACAGAGAGGTTAACCTGAACCCCACCCACAGAATGCCTTTCACACATACAGAAAGACAAAGTGAAGAAACAACC
Organism: Prochilodus magdalenae; assembly: GCA_024036415.1. NCBI lineage: Eukaryota > Metazoa > Chordata > Actinopteri > Characiformes > Prochilodontidae > Prochilodus > Prochilodus magdalenae. The sequence goes on along the minus strand of JAMWET010003782.1, from coordinate 35,697 downwards.
TTCACATTCAGAGGTGTACAGGCCGAGAGGTGTTGTAGGTAATGCGAGTTCATGTCAAATATTAACAAATACAAAAATAAAAACGTGTACGCAAAAGGTCAGTTGTGCATGGCATTATCTAAAGTAAAACACTGTCTTGCATTGTCTTTAACTACATGGTACACCTTTAAGTGGATTTGAGAAAATAGACGAGTGTAGAATTAAACAGGTGGTTTTGTTATAACTGATTAGTTTATGTTTACAAGTTAGTTGTTTTTTGTCTAGTGGGGTCTCTGTGTATGATTAATTACTTGATTTCTCTTTTCCTAGTTCCTAGAAAAGATGACAGATTTTTGTTTACTTGTATGGAAATTTTGTCCTACCGTTTGTTGTGAGAGCCTTATGATGACGTAGTACGCTGAGAGGAAACACTGTAAACAGGAACTTTACTATAATGCACTTTGAACATATAAATAAAGAACATGCATTAGCCTATACATTTTTCTAGAGTTTCAATAAAGCAAAAATAAATAAAAACAGTAATGCCAGTCCCCAACATCTGGTCCCAAACATGAACGGCAACCCATTTAAGATAGAAGGGTGATCCTGACGATCAGCTATCTTACAGTGACGTTCACTCAACTACAATTATTGCAATCGAACCATTACCAGTACAAATCACCTCACAGAACTCTTCCAACCCCGAGAACTTTCATTTTCTGGCCAGTCATTGTACAATTTGGTTTTATGTTGGAAATGACTTCACTATGTGAAAGATGCAGAGAAAGCCTTGGGCTTCATTTGTTGCTCTGCTGAAGTGAAGAAGCTAATCGATGAGGAGAGGTAAGAGCTGACAGTTGGGTTGTTTAAATGTATAGGCCGTGAGTCTCATTTTGATGTGACTGAATGTATGTATTGATTATCTGCAGCTTGTGAGAGTCTGTGTCTGACAGGGTTTAAAATGAAATACTTGAACTCTGTCCATATGTTATTCAGATCCTCTCCAGTGCCTTTGCTTTGGCTTGACCACTGAGGGAACAGTAGATATCTCTTGTCATCTGCACCACATTGACTCAACCCTACTCAGCAGTGACTCAACCCTCCCCAGCAGGACACCAGGCTTTAGTGTGGCTGTAAGGAATTTAACCCTGCTCTGTTATTTGTACCTTGCTGCAGCCATTCTTTAGGACTGGTGCTGGAAGAAGTAGAGTGTGTTCGGTAACAGATACAATAAACTTTGTTTAGAATACTGCAACACTAATCAGGGAATCAGCAAAACATAAAAATGTATTCTCTGGCTGTGTCCAGTGGTGGTGTGTAAGGACAACAGCAAGTGAGTATTTGTTGTGAAACACGAGAAGAGGAAAACTGTGGCTGTTGTAAAAGCCCTTCACATTCCTGTAGGGACACTCAAAGCACAGGAATAATGTGGAAAACATTATGTACATGGTGAAGGGATGTTCAAGTTAAAAACATCCCGCAATGGGTTGACTGAACCATTCGATCTAGTGAGATCAGAACTGCAGTGCAGGTCTGACCAAAGCAGGAAGACAACTGCAGAATGGAAGAAACGGTTTCCATGATGGAGTAGAGGTTGACCTGAGCTTCTTTGAGTTTCCCACCAACATGGATAAATTCTGTTTGACTAGCAACAGAAGATTTACATTTTCATTTAAGGCACTTAGCAGACGCTCTTACCCAGAGTGACTTGGTTCTTTTGGATACAGAAAGGTTAGCGCCTAAACTTGCAATGAGCTTTGACACTGCCTGAACAGGGGCCAGTGCTGATACCTAGAGAGATCAATACACAGACATATATAAAGCAAAGGTGCACTACCTGGCAACCCCAACCCAACCCAGCGCTCATACCTATAGAGAAGAAAGGTCATTATGAATATAAGTGTAACACAAGTATATACACATAATTTACACATCTACTGGTGCTCACTAGATGTTGGGTGACCTTACTAAACATGAGCACAGTGTGCAAAATTGAACGTAACATGTCAAACTTGTGTTTGTTTAAAAAAAATAAAAAATAAATAAAAATTTAAAAACAAGGCCTCTTCAAGAAGACGGACAAATTCATCAAGACAGAGATTTATCTCAGCTCTTTGTCATCTGAAAACTACATTGCACCATTACTTAGTCATCTCTCATTACTACATTATGTCCACAGTGATGTCCTGGCTCTTATTGACACTTCGGCTCTCAAGAGGTCCACATTTGCAGTGCAATAGTCTGAAAATTTTATTTTTAATAGCTGCTGTCATGTAGTGTTAGCTTGATGTACTGTACTTATAAACAGAGGTGTTCGAGAGTTATGCAGGTTTGTGAGATAGTCTAATGACGGAGCACAAGATAAGTTTTACTATCACAGTTGATCTATTCCTGTGAGTTGGGTCAGTTGATTTTACAATGGCATTATCATAGTCAGCGTAATCACTAGCTGAATGAAATACCTTCCTGCATCCCTGGCCTATGTCAGTATTAGACAGTTATGATTTGTATTTATAAACTGATATTGTAAAAGGGGCTGCTGTTAAACAGACAAAAAAGGTTTTGAAAGTCTCACAAAAACACAAAACAAAATTAACACAAGTGCTAAGGTGACCTTAAACGCAGTGACAAACCAGGTGCAAGAAATAAATGAGTAAGCCTTTGCACGTCTTCCACAAAGAAAAAAAATATTAGCAACCACATACAAGTGTTGGTCTGAGATCTCATGGAAAGTACACACGTATACTAATGGGTTCAGAGTACACAACCAACACACAGACCTATGTACCGTTTTAAATGGTTCTACTTTTTAATAAGTTATAATAAAGCCAGTAATTACTAAAAAAAGTCACCTCCATATCCGGTCTTACTACACCCAATGGTGTTCCGATTATTAAATCTTTATTTATTACTTTATGCCCATCCTACTGTGAAATGTACAGCTTTGCTGCTACTGTGGCTTTAAATTTACTTTCACAAGTTATGATAAAGATATGGTAATGTGAATGATCATTGGCAGATTAATAAAAACTCGTAACAGAGTTTCAGTAACAACATCAACATATCGGTGAAGTAGTAGTAGTAAAACTTTTGAATGTATTTAGGTAGATGTCTTGAAAAGGTTCAGTTAATGTATTACTTACATTAAATAGATGTTTAGTTACTATGTTACGTGAAGTATATTTAATATGTGACTACCATTCACCTAACCACAATCTAACCCTATTCAAAACATAAACCTTAATCACATCACAAAACCTAGTCTTACCACCATACCATAAACCTGGGCCTAGTCCTATCTAACTACAATTCAAAATCTAGTCATAGCCATAATCCTGGCCCTAATCTTAACCTCACACCAAACCTAAACCAGAACCTAATCCTTAACCCAAAACCTAAATTTAGCCCTAATTATTACCATAACTGCAACCCAAAACCTAGTCTTAATCTTGACCCTAATACTAACCATAACTTTAACCTTAACCTCAAACCAGAACGTAATCCTAACCTCATCCCAAAACCTAAACCTAGCTCTAACCCTGGCCCTGGTCCTAATTTTAAATTCAACTCAAAACCTAAGCCTAACTCTGGCTCCAACCGTAACTGCAACGCAAAACTCTTAAATCCTAGCCTTAATCCTGGCCCTAATCCCAACCTTAGCCTCAACCCCAAACCTTAACCTAACCCTGTACTTAAGCCTAAACATCAATCAAAAACCTAACCCTAACATTAACCTCAGCCCAAAGTATATTCCTTACCTCCCTGTCCCCATTCCTGACCCCATCTTAAACCAAAACCTGGTCCAGTTAAACTCCACCTGACACACTTCATTAAAACTCTCTCGTCACAGTCATATGAGATTCAAAATCTCATCCTACCAGAACACTAGCTACAGGTTATGTATAATACCAGGACCTGAAACAGCAACTATTAATTATTGATGACAAAACAACTGTCTACATACATCGTTTTTCATATTCCTTAAATTCAGAACAGCACCAGTCTCTTTTAAGCCCAGGAAAATATGCTACAGTCAACATAAAGGAAATTTAGAGAACAGCATCAGTGGTTCCCATGCTTGAATCAGACTTAGTATACCTTTTAATATCTAGACTTTGCTAGCTAGACATTGAGCATTATTTATTGAGCTACACATACAGAAGCAGTGTCTGTCAGTTTGGTGTCAGTGCTCCCTCTACATGGTTTGTGTTGGTCTCCGAAATCCTTCATGTCACTGGTGTGTCTGCTTCTATCCACTGCATCTGTTGCCACCCTGAACAAAGGGAATCGAAACCACAGCAAACCGCGGTTATAATGTTTGGTTACATACTTTAATGGGACTCTTTTGTGGCCATACCAGGTCAAGGAATCAATAAGGAATATTCACCACTAGAGGGCAGAATTAGGATACAAGATAATGTGATGAATGTTTAGAGGGGAGGAGTAAGAAATAAACAGTGTGGATCTGATTTTAATGGATAAAACAGGCAGACACAACAGCGGTGAAGTTTCCTCACTGAGGACTTCATTGAGGATAAAGAAATAATATCTAATAGAACACAAAGCTTGTTTCTCAGTTTAGTAATAGACATAAATCAATTTGACCAATAAAATCTGACATGCTACTTTTTTTCAGACAGCATTTTCCAACCAATAAAATAAAATTACGAATTACATTTTCAGTAAACCATCCGCAGTTACACACACAAAACCCATAGACTGAATCTAGGCACCATAAACCAATCAATAGACAGCAGGGCTCCAAAATGGCGTCGTTGTCCTCACCAATTTAAAAGCGCCATTACACGCACACAAACCAAGACTGAAAACAAATTAAGGAAACAGACAACTAAATGTAAACGTTAAACATGGATTTCACACCCGAATTCTACACCAGTAGTCCTTTAAATGGCGATGGGACACTGTTGGATATGACTACCCCATTCAGGTTTACACACCGTTTTCTCTAGCACTCGAAACGATGACTGAATTAATGTTTTTAACGTTTCGATATCTGCTGTTACCATGTCTCCAACAAAAACAAAACATATTTTGTTGAATTCATACCTGAACAGAGGGAATAAAAACCAGAGCTAAGGGCGGAGAAATTTCTTCACTGATAGTGTAGTATAGCAGAATGTGTTCATATTGGATTTGCAGAGTTCAGCCGCTAGGGGGCACTGTTACTTGTGTGACTGAATTGTACAGTGGAGTTAGACAGAAAGAAGAAGCCGCCTTCATGTGTCTGTCGTTTTTAGCTGAGCTAAGAGAAGTTGGGTTTCCTCAACTTATCCACAACTTATGTTGGGTGATAAATAAAAGCCCTGGACTTGTATATCTGAGACGGAATACATCACTTATGGCTTTATCGTGAATGAGGAAAGGCCCGTTTGCCCCTTCCGTTTGAATCCAGACATAGCCAGCAGATCACAGAGCGCCATCATCAGACCTACTGGTCGAGTTACTATTTCATGGAACAGTTAAGCTTTACGTTTAAAATAATAATAATAATAATAATAATAATAATAGTCATAATAATAATCATCATCATCATCATCATCATCATCATCATCATAATAATAATAATAAACCATGAACTGAACATCTTATCAACTGATCATCTTGTTTTTAAAAATAAATTCTTATTCACCAGAACTTAGATGCGTTTAACAAAGATTATTCTATTTACTTCTTATCAACATGTTGTAGATATTTAAATTTGTCATACCTCCACCAGTGTGCTGTGGTAATTATGTAGAGCCCTACAATGTGAATCCTCACACTGCTTAATTTCTTTTGAACTATTCTCCAAAGCATGCTTCAGCTGCAAAGCATGCTACCAACACAACAGCACGTTCATTATGGCAAGCATGTGCAAAAGGACAACTTGATAGTCAGCCAGGAACTCCATACTAGTCAAGGCCCGTTCTTGCTTACATTACATGTGTGGTGTAAAACTTTTGTGTAAAACTTTTGCATGTCTTATGATGTCAGACCTACTCGCCAAGTTTCACTCCTGTCAGTTGATTTCTTCTGTTGTGTAATAAACGTATTTACGACAATCATATATTTATTACTGTTTTACAGATACGCATAACCTATTTATTACACCTGTTTGTCAAGCCTTTTTATTAAACAAGCAACATTATCTGCAAATATAGTAATAATTTCACTCAATGATTTAATTTTTAAAATGTCTTTAAAATTATTATTTTAAGGAAAACAATTAGTGTAGGTTGTATCAATATCTACAATATGACTATGAGCAAGCCATACATTAAAGTATTGAACTGTTTACCTACACCACCATCTCCCAGCCAACCAGAGCAACTCAGACAATCAATCAGAGGCATTGTACATATTAAAACTTGTTGCAACCCAGCTATTCATATGAGCGTGCTGCTCTTGAAAGAGACCTGCTCTCTTAAAAGGGGCATTAATGTTAAGTATATACAAATTTTGTATATGAATTTTAATAATTTGGCAATATACTCCAAAACGAATAGGACTATATTGGATCGTACTGTCAGTATTATATCTAGGCTAAGATGCAACACAAAATAAAGACATCTGCACACTCCCAGTTCCCCAGCCTACACATACAACCAGTATTGTAACAATAACAGGTTTTCAAGAGTTCAAGTACAGCAAGTCTTTAGAAAAGGGGAATAAACGGCCATTTATAAACATTAGGGGAGGAAAGGAGAAAAGAACAAATAAACCTAACATACTTAAGAAAAGCCAATAAAAAATAAAAACAAGCCGGATGAGATCAAAGGCTGATATAAATAACTCTCGCTCCTCAAAAAGACTGATTACATATAGGGGTTATGTCTCTGTGCAGCCACATTAGCTCAGTGTGTACAGTACACTCACCGTATATTTAATAAAGTGCTCAGTGTGTACAGTAAACTCACAGTATATACAATGAAGTGCTTTATTAACACTCTGCAAGCCCCCTCTTAATGACACCTTTAACAAACAAGCAACACAGCACAAGCTCTTAAACAGACACACATCCAGGACTGTATCTCTCTAAATAACTGCTCAGGGAACCAGGGCCACAGTGGAAACGATGTCAGAAGCAAAGCCCCAGCTCTGGTGGGGACCACTCTCAAAGCAATATGGAAGAAGACACCTACAAGATAAAGAGCACATTCTGACCCATAGGGTCATAGCAGTACATTCAGGCCCAAATCTCAATATGGGTCATCAGTGGCTGCATCTGCAGTGATCTGCCAACCTTAACCTCAAATAAAAAACAAATATATATAAAGGTGATAGATTATATATTTTCTTCACATCTTCAAATGAGGAGACAAGGATAAAGCTCTCCTTTAATCTTGTACAACAGGTTATGAATCACATAATTAATCAAATAAAAGTTTGAAATGTTTGTTATGAGTTAGCAGTGGACATCCAGAAAAGATAACACTGGGCTTAGCACCATAAATAGATTATTTTTTAGGGTTTATTTATTAAACAAAAATACATTAATAGAGCTAACAGTAAAGATACAGTAAAACTAATGTTAATTTAATATACAAGAAATTCAGCAAAATGATTATCACGGTTTTAACACGATGCTACTCAAAGAATAGACACTTAATAATAAAGTGCTAGATCTTCCTCTGTGTATCCACTTTCCACAGCAGTTTGAATGCTCTTCTTCTTCTTTTCAAAGTCAGACTTGTTCTGAAGGACATGATGTAAAATGCCCTTCTGAGCTTCATGCAGGCAGCTCTGTAGCTTTAGACACTCATGTTGGAACTCTGGGTGTATCTTGTCCATGGTCATAAGTTTCCCCAGTGAGTGGAAATGATCTGTGAGATAATAGTTAGACACCTCCGTGTAGGTGGTTGAGATCATGTGGATGAAGCTGGCGATGCCAGTGGCCTGAAATGTCTGACTATAAAGCAGGTCCTTGACAAAGAGCTTTGATTTGCAGGGAAGTGACTGAATGCTCTTAGATGTTATGGTGAAATCTTTCAGAGTGGGTGTCAGGTTTGACTTAATAATGCTGGACATAATGTGGAATATTCTCATCATCTTCTCCCACTGCTCCTTCACTCTGCCCATGGCATCCAAACCTTTTGCCGGCATGTCTTTGCCTTCACGCAGCTCCTTTCTAGGAACATGCATTGCATTCATAAATGCTTCCAACAGCTCTTGAATAAGACTGACAACATCAGTCATTTCCCTTTCTGTGGAATCAGCCAGCGAAAGACAGTCCTCTGCGATGGTACTAATGCTCTTCAGCTTCACTGGAAGGAGAGTTTGAACAAGCTCATCATTACTGTGGAACTGAAGCCTCACAGCAGTCTTCATGTAGTCGGGGAGTTTGATGGTGTGGAGTCGAATCTGATCCATGTTCTTGGAGGCCACACTGAACACCCTTGAGACAGAGTTACACACTTGCATGAGACAGGCATGAAATGAATCTGGGTGTCTGATGTACTTGTAGCCGGCCTTGGGTGGGTTTTTGTTGATGGAGAAATCTGATTTGGAACAGATGAAGACCAGCTCTCCCATTATGGGTATGAAGAGTGGAATGTGTGTCAGGTATTCCTCCCATTTCATATAGGGCTGAATTACAGGCTTGATTTGCACATCCAGTGTTTTTTTGTTCCATCTAAGACAAACAGAATCGAAGATTATGAATAAAATCATCATCATCATCATCATCATCATCATCATCACATGGACAACTACTGTAATGTCTGCAGTAATGTTTAAGATACATTGAATAGTATTGAATGCACCACTGGATGGACTATTAGATGAGAGGACAGTGAAGAGAGGTGCGCAGAACGGGAGAACAACAATGCTAGAGACGTGAGGATAACGCTGCGTGTCTGTGTACTGTAAAAAGCTAAATCTAACAAGTAAACTATCACCAACGCCTAACCTGTTTTTTTGTCAGTTAATGAGAGCACAAACTCTACAACTACATCAGCATTATGAGCCAGGAGCCACACTTCACAACAATAACGAGACACTGTGTGGGCTCACTGGGTTATAGACTAGCATCAGAAAATGCAGGTGCTTTTAACATGTTTCATTTGTTTGTTTTTTTTTTTACATTACTGAGATGTGAACTTCAGCAGGACTACTATTACAGGGAGAGCTCTGTGGCAATTTGCAGAAGGTAACTCACTCTGAAATTACTGAGAACACTTGTAAAACTATGGACACAGCAGATTCACACTGGATTAAAACCACAGAGGTTGTCGGTGTGTATCTAAGGAAAACTGACCCGCCCGAACAGGGCTTAAGATTTACAGTGCACTACTTACTAATTATTCTTACATTAATTTACATGCTCATTTACTGCTTTTATTTTTATTAAGCAGCTGATATTTCTGTAACCAGTAGTTGTTTGTATATGTAGCGTTGTCGTTTCTAAAACATGTTTAAATAATGCTGCAAAACTAGAGACATAGCAGGAGATATTCTGTCTCATTGTGTCACGGCGCGGTTGGGGGTGTGGACGCATGCGCAGGGCGGGAACCAGTTTGCGGCGATGTAAATATTAAATTGAACGCAAAACGGACTTCCTGGATGTGGATGCACGTGAAACTATGTGTGAGAGAAGTGAACTGTATTGGTGAATTGTGAAGGTTTAGGCGGTGATCGAACCCCCAAAACCTTTGGAAGGGTAACTCTACGTGTTACCACTGCGCTACGCGGAAGCACACGTGAGGTGATTCACGACGGGGTTTTGTGAGGGAGAGGGAGAAACGGCGGGAAAAAACAAACAAAGGAGACGCCAGGGCGCGAGCTCAAACGGAAAATAAAAGCTTATATAGGAACAGAAATAAACAGGGGAGGGTTTAACAGAAAGGGGAATTGTTGTTCACTGCGTGCAGAGCGACGCACGTTGTCTACACTGCGTCGTCGTCGTCGTCGTTATTTTTATTTTTATTTATTTTTCTTTTCCCTTTTCTCTCTAAATGTACCGTACCGGCTACCCCTCTACAAAGGTGCAGCGGAAGTGTTTCTGTGGTGGTGGCTTATATGGCTGACGTCTCAGGTGCCGCTTGTTGGCTGGATTAGCCCGGGGAATTCTGGGGTTTGGAGTTCCGGACTGTAGTTCCCCCAGAACGGCGCCGCTGCTGCCGCCCTCTGCTGGCTGCAGACGGCACAGCCCGGACCCTTACACATTTTGTGTTTACACTCTGAACAGCAGATCATCTCCATAATTGAGTCCCTGTGTTAACTTTGAACACTCATAGCCATCCATTCAAAATGCCACTGAACTGGGTTACTGGGAATTTTGGGTACACAGTTTATAAAGTGGGATTAATAGTGCATATAAATTAAAATCCAAAACACAAAAATAAATTTATACTAAAAATAAACAATAAATTCAAATACTCTGTTATGATTGGCCGTATTTTGGTGCTGAGTTCAGGAGATCGGTGGAGTCAGGGAAACCCTGAAGTGTGACATCAAGTTCACTCCGCATTGTTTATGCTGTTGTTACTGGATTGTATCAGTAGATATCTGTGCTTTTTGTCAAGTTATTCTAAATGAAGTAACTCACCTACCCATCAATCTCCAGATTGTGTCATTATGGTCCCGTTTTATTGTTTTCTTAATTCAGTTTTAATTTGATTAAACTGTACACTGATGGTAATGAGATCCAATTATTTTTGTAATTAAAAATTTCCCAATGCAGATATTCACATGCAGTGTAGACCAGACATTGACTCAACAAAACTACACAGATAAATAAACATTTAAATCAATAAAAAGTATAATAAAGTGGAATAACGCAAGAAAAGAGTACAGTAAAGCACTAAACGAGCCTATTTGTCCTGCCTCTGCTCATTAGAATCAGCTGGGTTAGTGCGTATTGGCAGGTTAGTACTTCCGCACCTCCTAGTCCAAGTTAATAAATTATTAGTCACACAATAAACGCTCATGTTGGGGGAGGTAAGGAGCTCACCGGGGACATCATAAAAAGATAGCTGAGCAGCATAGCAACTGATTACCAAATAGATTTCTCAGTCACTTCATGTTCCTATAATCACCACTGGGCCCATTATCTGCAAGTTTAAGGAATATCATTCATCACCATCGACCATACTGCATTTCATACGTACCATTTATTACATGTGCTCTCACAGGACATACAACCTACACTGTATTCTCTCCACTCACTCCATATTACATTTATACTGTATAAAAAAACACCTGTATTTTCTACCACTCCACTGTCCATAACCGTACATATTGTAACCTCTGCATCACGTGCCATGTTTACTGTCCCGTACTTGTATACTATGTAAATAATACTGTATTTTGCACTTCTGGTTAGATGCTAACTGGATTTCTCTGGCTCCATGCCTGTACTCTGCAAACTGACTACACCACTGAATCTAATCTAATGATATAACTGCTGGTCTGCAGGATTTGGGCTCCTAACAGTCATAAATCAGAAGATTATCATTATTTCACGCTAAGAGGAATCAGAGAAGCTGTTTTCACCCAGTAAGGGGAAAGTCCACCACACCAGGGCAAAGTACCCGGATGCGCTACTCTCGTTCACACACGTGCCCTTCTTTTCCCGCCACTCATGCAGCTCTCTTTTTAAGGATAGCTGCTTACATCGCTGGCTATTTTACACTTCCGAGCAGGACTCGGAAACACTGAGGGTCGAACATGTTAGACAGTATGAGCGAGCTGTGTGGAGGGGTTATGTGTTGAAAGGGAGTCGAGCTTTTGCTCTGTAATCAATAAGAAGTGAAGTGTAACTAAAACGGTTCTGACCAGTAAACAAACCAGCTGTGGACTGGCGGTGAATAGACGGGTAACACAGACCTGTTTATGTTAGAGAGATTTGGACGTTCTCCTTGATTACCGTCATCACTGTCTGACTCGTCCTTTACCGGTCGGCTCCTCTTCTCTGCCATGGCTCAGTTTGGGTGGAAGAGTTCAGAAGAACACCTGAATTAAAACACCGGCCTGTTCGGTCGCTGGTGAAGGAGAGATGTGGGTTTGGAGTGAAGGGTCCATCACTAGTTTAGCCATTCAGTAGACATTTAATCGGATATAAGCGAAGGAGCGCTAGAGTGCATGTCTTCAGAAGGAGGAACCACTTTCAGTTTCTATTTCTAACCACGTGGGACATGTGAACCAATCACTCTGCTGAACCGGTTCACAAGTTCAACTCTTTCGGATCACTGCTAAACCGAATCGATTCACAAGTTCAACTGATTCAGATCACTGTTAAACTGAATCGATTCACAAGTTCAACTGATTCAGATCACTGTTAAGCTGAATCGGTTCACAAGTTCAACCGATTTGGATCGCCAACAGCAGTTTAAAGCTGCGGAACACTTGAATTAAGCGCAGGGACCCTATTTGGGGATGAAAGTATGGAGGACCGGATCTGCCAAAATTAAAAATAAATAAATAAAAGACTAAATAAACTTAACATTTAAATAAAAATAACTAGAATTTGTATATATTGCTTGCTTTAATTGTATTTATACGCTTATTTCCGTTTCTTGCATTTATAACGTCCTCATTTTATTTATTCTTGTACTGTTTATTAATGTTTTATTAACGTCTCCCTTTATTTTATATATATTTTCTGCATATATTATTTAAACATGGTAATTTTAAATCTATTTATTTAATACATATTATTTTTACATAAAGTATAATTTAATTATACATTATTATTTAATTAATTAATTAATTTCTGTTTTTCTTCTTTTGTATGATAATGAGGAGGCGTGTTTTTCATGTTCAGGCTTAGCAATCAAGTGCAGAACGACAGGAGTTGATTTCGAGCAGAGCTATGTAGCTTGGCTATGCGTTCGGGTGAAAGACTCCGAGAGGACGGTGTCGGTGTCGGATCTGCTCAGAGAGGCAGCTTCCAGGTGTTGCATGATCTGAGTTTAGCAGGGAAAGACGATGAACTACCTCCTCCACATTGGTGAACACTATGGGGTCGATCTCTGTATCAGAAGATGTAGCATAATGGAACAAACTGTCAGCCACAGCCTCCACTCGAGTAAATAATCTGCACTTGTATTTTCAGCAGGGTCAGCTAAGAGTCTCAGGTCTCCTGCTACCTGTTGCCTGTAAGCAGACATTAGTGCACCGTGTTGTTCATAGTTACTGCTGATGGAGCAAGACAATCGATCTACGGAATCTGCTGTCGATCAACCAATAGGAATGTTAAGACACACTGACGTCATAGATTGACAGCTTCTTTATTACCATAAGGGTAAGGAAAAACAAAAATAAATAAATGTATCAATAAATAATTAGGTAAATACATTAATTTAAAATAAAAAATGTTCATTAAGTAACACAAATAACAAAATAAATACACATTACACATTTATTTAAGTTTTTTATTTATTGATATACTTATTTCTATGCTTTGTTTATTTTTAGATTTACCGTCATTATTTCTTTACCATTTTAATTTAAGTATTAGTGTTTTATTTATTTATTTATTCATTATTTTTTTTATTTTGGCAGATTCGGTCCTCCATATGAGTGGGGGTCGAGTCATGAGCTTCTAAAGGTCTGTGAATGACGGGGGCTCTGAAATATATTAGAATGTAACTGTTTTCAATATTAAATTAATTATAATAATTGCCACCAACACATCACACCACATCACATTTCATATATCACAGAGAATGCTGCATGATAAGCATGAACTAACCACCAGGAATTTAGGGCTGCATCAAATTCTTGGCATTTCTCATTCGCAATGCACTGCTAGCAAGTACCAGGTTTACGAAGTCCTGTAAAAATAAAAGTTCATTTATTCATTCATTCATTCATTCGTTCATTCGTTCATCATTTGAATTACTTATCCTTCTGGGTCGTAGGAGGTGCTGTAGCCTATTCCAGCACTCATTGGATAGAAGGCAGGAAACAGCCTCGACAGGCTACGAATCCATTGTTGGGTAGACACACATACACATATGGATACACACATGCTCACACATCGTAGTAATTTACCATCTGCAGTTCACCGGACTGGATGCCTTTGGGCTGTGTGTGTGTTTGGAGGGGGGGTGGGGGTACGCTAGAGCACCCAAAAGAAAACCCATACAGACATGAGGAGCATGCAAAGTCGGCACAGAGAGAATCCTGATAAAAATGATAAAAATGAAATGATCGTTTAATAGCTGTATTTTGCACACTTGTGTGTTTTCTTGTTTGTATAATACATACATGAACATCTAAAACTACTTAGTGAGACAAAAACGCAAAGACAGAAAAATCAAGAAAAGCTGACAGCATTCTATGTTTCCTGCAAACCCACTCACATTAGCATGATTTCTGTAAATTAACATTCCAGTGTGATTGCTTAAATCTGCACTCAGTGTAGCTGAGATCCAGATCCACTCAACAACATATTCCTTTTTTTTTTTTTTTATTTTGCCATTTTTAACATTTTTCTTCAAGTCAACAAGTATAAAGTATTGTGATCTGTCAGGTAAAACTGCTCTCAATGGCAGCATGTTATTACCTCTTTTCTGACATGGTTGGTTGTTTGCATCTTCAAGCTGAGAGATTCTGGTCTTCCCTTTGTCCAGCTGCTACAGCATAACAGCTGCTCATGTACACAGGCATGTCATACACAGTAAACATACTCCTTCATGGTGTTCCCTGTTGTGACGTGTTGTTTTGTGTCTCTCTAGTAATGCTAGCATAGTTAACGTTTTTTTTGACCGCACTAGCATTAGATAGACTTAATGGTGACATTCATCAGTTGCTAAGCTTTCCGTGATTGTGTAATCTTTAGGCAGCTCCCCCTTAATGTCTTTTAATGAAGTTCAGTTAAGATAGACCAGTTTGCTTTGTCTATTTCTCAGTCATCCATCTTTCTTTGGCAGTCCTGTGAGCTTTGTGTAAAGAACCATCATTTTGCCTAGCAGTCCAACAGATCTGTACTAGTGGTGTGTTGTCTGCTTGTATTCGGTCTTGAATGTAACATGGTGAGACAGCAAATATTCTACCTGTTTACGGTTTATTAACTATAGTTCTGCTTTCTTACATTGTTTTACCAGGAAGACTGCAGGATAAGATGATGGGACTGGGGACCAAGCAGCTGATGTTTTCTTTGGAATATAGAACTTCTTCAGAGATTGATTTAAGAAATAAGTTGTACGCTAGATATAGCCTACAAAGCTCAAATTGCTGTGTATTGTGTAATTTCTCCTTGAAACTCTGTATCCTAATGACCGTCTCACTCTCTGTTACTGTGAAAATGAATGATGATTATACGATTACGATTAATGCTGATTATATGATTATTATATGAGGCGTCATCAGTGGTGGTGCTGTGGTTGAGCCCAACTAGCTACTGTGCTTATCACTGGCCCAGAGAAACGGTTGAGCCCAGCTACCTACTGTGCTTATCATTGGCCCAGAGAAATGGTGGATCCCAACTACCTACTGTGCTTGTCACTAGCCCACTGCTCATTAAATAATTACCTAATGCAATCTTATTAAAAAAACATTAAAAAAGCCATTAAACCGTAAAAAACCATAATATATATATGAAAAATACTGTATATATCTATTGATATATTAATATATTATGGCTATAAATATATATATGTATATATATATATAATATTAGATATATAATGATCAAAAATGTTTGCTATTATATTTTGAATTTAATATATCTTGCTATTTTGAAAAATGTGCATCTTACAATAAATATTTTGAATTACCTGCATACAAAAAAGCATACATTATTACACATTGTTTCAGGACATTTTTCAACAAAAATAAGTGGTTAGATTCTAAATATGCACAACAGCAGATCAAACTAACAGTAATTATATAGATGAAATGGTATTGGTACTGTTAGCTGCATCTGGTGCTGGACATGGTTTGAATAAAACAAAGCAATATTAAGAGCAGAGTGGATCATATGAGAATTTTTATTGAAAACGCTATGTTTATTAAAAAGAAACATTAATGAGAGGGAAATCAAAACAAACTACTGACTTTTGTCTTTGTAAAATATGCCACTTAATGAATATAACTTATACTCTCAATAGTATGCTGCTACCTCATCCTCTGTATATAAAATACCCAGCAGCTCATTATCAATGTTCTCCGGTCTTCCTTTCAAGCTCAGCTTTGTTCTTGAGCACTAGGCGTAAAATGCCTTTCTGAGCTTCATCACAGGAGTTCTGTAACAGCAGACGCTCCTGTTCAAACTCTGGTGTTGTCTTGTCCATGGTCATTAATTTCCCCAGTGAACTGACACGATGAATTAGATACTTGTCAGACACTTCAGTGTAGGTTGCTGAGATCATGTGGATGTTAGTGACTTTAACAGCTTGATTGTAGATCAGCTGTTTGGAGAAGAGCTTTGAGTTGTACGACAGTGGTTGAGGCTTCTCAGACGTGGAAACAAAATCTTTGAGAATTCTCTTCAGAATGATTTTCACAATGTCGAATTCCATCTGGAAGAAGCGCACCATCTTCTCCCACTGCTCCTTCACTCTCCCCATGGCATCCATTCCTTTCACTAGCATTTGTATGGTGGTGTTGAAGTCCATCTCTTTGTGTTCACAGTTTCTCATGGTGACCAGGATGTCAGTCAGTTCCTTTTGGTTTTTCTCCATGTTCTCCACACTCTTCTCGTAGACATCTCTGATCTTATCCAGTTGAGCTCGGCTCTGTTCAATGCGGAACCTGGCGTTCTCTGTTGCCCTTTCAGAAGCACTCTTATCTGTGTCTTCAGATTTACTTTCTTCCTGATGCATCATGGCTTTGTCCTCTATTGTGCTACTGCTTCCAACTGATGTTATTCCATTCAGCAGATCGGTAATGCTTTCAGTCAGTCCATCAACAAAATCCATCTGAACCATCTCCGGTCCACTAGGCAGGGAATCCATTGCTTTGGAGTAGTTTTTTTGTGCTTCCTGTAGTTCCTTTTCCAAGGCCTTCACTGCTTTCCTTGTATGTTCACTGATTTCTTTTTTCTGTTCTTTCATTTTGGTTTCCTCCAGCTTCTTCTTGACTTCCTCCAGCTCCTCTCCATAACAGTATTCAGCATTTATACATGCTTCCAGAAGCTCTTGGATAACATTTATAACATTAGTTAATTGCCTATCTGTCGACTGAGCCAGAACAAGACAGTCATCAGCAATAGTGCAAATGCTTTCCAGCTTGCCTGCAAGGAGAGCTTGAACAACTTCATCATTACCTTGGAACAGAATCTCCACAGCTGTCTTCATGTAGTCTGGAACAGCCATGGTGTGGAGGCGAATCTGATCCATGTTCTTGTGGGCTTCATTGAATGCCCACCAGCCAGAGTTACACACTTGCATAAGACAGGCCCGAAATGAGTCTGGGTATCTGATGTACTTGTAGCCGTCCTCGGGTGGATTTTTGTTGATGGAGAAATCTGTACTGGAGGAGATGAAGACCAGCTCTCCCATTATGGCTATGGAGAGAGGTGCAGGAGTCAGGTACTCCTCCCAGTTGGCATAAGGCTGCATTACAAGCTGGGTCTTTTCAGTTGTGAGGCTTTGAGAGGTCTTTGCAGTGAATGACTCCATTGCCTTTTTGTTTTTACTAAAAAATAAAGAGACAAGTATATGTACATCATACATTTATTTATTAAAATGTTGACTACAGCATGAGACAAGAAACACTGCAAAATTGGAGATATTGTTCTAGATACTATGTCATGTTTTGTGAATACATTGTGAACAGCAAACCCAAGAGTTGATCATCTCTGTAAGTCCATGCTGAGCCACTTTGGCTCCAATCAAAATGCCATAGAACTGGATTATAAGGTTTATTAGTGTCGTGGGGTAAAGTGAGATTTTACACATTTTCTGTAATTACACACAAATAATAACACTTCTACATAACAAATTTACACTAAATATATTAATAAATAATAATGTACAAAAATGCACATAAAAAAATTTAATTCATTAATCAACAAAAAGGAGTAGTTACACAAATAGTTGCACCCAGAAGAAATCCACTGACAGGTTTGAAAATTGGTGGGTAGGTTTGACATCATGACACATGCAGATGATTCAAGTTTCACGCTCTGGACAGGTATGTGAAGTAAGCAAGGACACAATTTATTGTTGTACCCGACTGACCCAAAAGCAATGACTGTGGACATTTAGTGAGCAGTGATGCCTCCATGAGTCATCCTGTTAGTCCCAGCATCATTGGCGGATGGCTACACGACTCAGGACTACATGCATGCAGACTGTTACAACAACTGCCCTTAACACTATGTCAACGTCAAAGACTGTGATGGTGTCGTTCCAGACTGTGATGGAATAACTCAAAATGACAGCGAGTCATCTTCAGTGAGAGTCCTGCTTTTGTCCTGATGGAGATGACCAGTGAATCAGTATGTGGAGGCAACATAGTCAGCACCCAGGTGAACGGTTTGTAGTCATGCATCACACGTCCAGAAGGCCTGGTGTAACTCCACCCCTACCGCACCATCTGCAGGAACTGTGTGAGAATATTCTAGCTGCACTGGATGGATTACAACAGGACAGCATTAGAAACCTCTACAGCTCCAAGATGGTAAACATGGTGGCCCAACTTCATACTGAGAGACACTTATCTGTGTATATAGCTCAATAAATATTGATCATATCTGTCTAAGTTGATCATTCATGGTTCCTGGCAACCTTTATCTTCCTCCCGAATAGCACTCCAATCCTACACTTCCTTCTGGGTGCAACTATTCTTTTGATGATGAGTGTACTCTAAAGTGAAGCTCCTTCTGACCGACACTGAATGAAAAGTTAACACTGACCTCTTCTTGGCAGAGAGCTTCGGTCGTTTTCTCTGACTGCTTTCAGAATTCGGTCCCTTTGCTGGTCGTCCTCTCCTCTCTGCCATGGTTCAGTTAGAGTGGAAGATCAGCAACAGAAGAAGCGCCGACAACACAAATACCGGCCCTGTTCGGTCGTCATGAAATGAAGGTTCAGTCACCAACTTATCATCAGGGCAAGCTGGAAATCCCACTCACTGTAGTAGAACAGTCTTAATGTCATGTACATTTAAACCTATGTATGCGAAGGAGCACAAATATGTCTAAGCAGGAACCACTTTCAGTTTCTATTTCTAACCACGTGGTACATGTGAACCAATCACTCCACTGTAGCGTTTCTCAACCCTGGGTCCTAGTACCCTAGTGCCCTGCACGTATCAGTGGATGCCCTGCTTTAACACCCCCCTGTAAGCCTGAATGGCTTGTTAATGAGCTGGTAGGCTGAATCAGGTGTGTTGGGTGCAGGGCAGGGCACCTCCGGTAGAACACTGCTCTACTAAGCGGTTCACATGTTCTCCTTGTTACAGTCAAAGTGACGCTGTGCCTTTAAGAGATGGTCGGTGTATTTGCATATTCATACGTGACGTCGCTGGCAGCAGTAAAGGGGAGCAGAGTGGGGAGGAGGACCGGCTCTGCTTGTAAACCCACCGTCCTTATTTCTCTAACAGAGCTTTAATACCGTGTCTGTGTTTAAATGGAAGTAGTGGGACTTGGTTTACTCAATGAGCGACTGTGTTGCTAGTGCTTAGAATGTGCTTGTGCTACCCCCACTTCACGCCCCCCCCCCCCGCGTTCTCACCGGTTACAGCTGTCACTCACTAGTGTCCCTCCATCTAGTGTCCCACGCACAGCCAAGGAGAGGAAAATTTAAGGCCAGCTAAAAAAATGTTTCATTAACAAGACATGCGAGGGCCACAGTGGTCAAAAGAGCACCGGCTTATCACTGAAACCCCTTCTAGCTCATGAGGAGCAGAGTCAAAAAGCGAAGAGGTGTGATGCAGCTTCCAGCTTTCCCTTTTTCACAAGGAAGTGAACGCCATTAAGTAATTACCTCTTCATTAATGAAGTAATGACCTAGTACAGAGAAACATACACAGTCGAGTCACATTATTATGACCAATTCCTACTTTCAGTGGCAGCAGTGTAGCAGTGTAGCTCATGAAGGAATTTTTACACCACAATCAACATGGTTCAGATTCAGTAGCATTCAGTAGCGTGACTGTAGTGTTCATACTCATAACCAGGGTTTCCCTGCAGCTGAATATGTATGGGGAATATGTATATTCACAAGACAGTATTTATATTGTGTTCAGTCTGAGCTACAGCTACCTTCTACATTTTCAGGAGAGTACTTTTAGAGATCTTTCCTTCTAAATGAAATGGTACATGCCACCTTTAAAAGAACCATCATCAGTGCTTGTTTATCAACAATTTCAAAATCAAATGGAGCCCAACGCCTGGGAAAACATCATAACCCAAACACAGCCCATGCTCTTTGTTGTGAACAGTGGGTAACAGATGGCGAGTTAATAGTTTTCATACAGTTCTGAACGTAATGAAGTCGGTGTGTTTTTGGATCTTTACTGAAGTCTCTCCATTTTGGGGGACGTTTTACTGTAAAATCTTTTGTTTAGTTTGGCTTATGTGTGCATAAGAACGTGACGTGTCAAAACAAAACAAGCATGAAGCAAGCCCACCAATCAGGGTACAGCTCACACTCTGTGTAGAGCATGTTTTGACCTGTTGGACAGAGCTTGGTTCTACCTAATGGAAACTGTTCTCCTTCAGTGTTCTGTGCTGATGATCATTGGGCATCGGTGTCAGACTGATATATGAGTTTCTATTAAAGACTGGTGGACTGAGAGACACTAGAGTCTCTTCACCTACACTGAGCTACAGAGTCCTGTTCCAGAAATGATAATAGGACATTAGAACCATAATAAATCATACTCCTGTTACTCTCCATACTGTTGGATATCAGTGTTTGTGTATAAGTGTGTACGTATAAAGTGTGTATTAGTTTACCATTTGGGAACAGCTGCATTCCCAAAACAGAACATGAATTGCATGCATTTATTACAGGTTCGGAGCCCCTGCGCGAATGTTGTCATCAGGGTTCTACAGGTTACAGGTCAAACGTCATTAAGAGCTGACCATCTGGGAAAACCTGACAAGAACACATTCTCTTTGTACATTAATGGTGTATAAAAACCCTGTGACTTTTATTTGGATTGAACTGGTTTGGACTGGACAATGCAGAGCTAAGAGTCAACTGTGATCACTTTGAAATAAACTACTCCAACATCTCCAGCTTTCAGTCTCCTGACTCTACCTTTCTGTGCAAGCAAGAAAAGAAACAACAATGCTTAAGAACATTTGAAGGTAAATACTTAAGTTTAAAGGGACTTCAACTATTTTACCTTGGGTATCTTTACTTTTGCTCAAATGCATGGTATGTGTATATGGTACTTTATCCACCCCTGGTTCTGAAGCCTGTTTTAGTCTATTCATATGAAGAGAAAACCCCTTCTATTGCAGAATGTCTGCAGAGAAGATCTCAGATTACATAGCTGTGCTGTATCGCCCTCTGGTGGTTAATGTAAACATCTTCCAAACTGAACCGGATATTGCTGAATTTATAAAACAGTATGTTCTTTTTTAATGAAAAACATTTAAAACCTTTAAACACCCAGTCAGTGATTTATTTGATATATTAGGATATCATCATGAGATGGTTATAATACACATCCTTCTTCTTTTTAGGAAGCAGATACAAAGCTTTCTCACATCTTTAAATGCACTGATAGTTTTATTCCACATTAGATGAATACATTTGGATCTGAAAAGAAGAAACTGAAAGTAAAAAAGACAGAAAGTATGTGTGTTTATATAATGCATAAAAGCCCCTTAAAAGTCCCTAAGTGCATATCTTTTAAATGTATAGCTGTAGAATCAGATTCTACAAATCAGAATCATTAGGTTCATTCAATATGTACTTTCTGATTCCTTGAAGTGCGCTGTTTATTATTTGTGTTTTGATGATGGCATGAAAATGCAGGTCAGCATGTTTTGAATAAAGTGTTTTTATTGTTTTTGAAGTTCAGGATTTGGGGTTTGGGACAACCTCCCAATAGAAAATACCCTATAAATAATGATACATATTTGGTTTATTAATATCTCTGTGAATGCCTTGAGATTAAATTGATAATAAAGTAACCTGTGTAAATATCTATGAAGGTTGTTTTGTGTTTAGCAGTGATCAGCGTACCTATCTTTTACATTGTTCAACATGTAAAAAATGAGGGCATATTGTGATTAAAACATCCGAAAGAACTAATAAAGCAAAAAATGTTATTTGTAACTATTATTAGTGAATGATCTTACCTTCAGTAAGTGTACACAGGCCTATTGTTGATCTCTGTTCACCAAAAGTGCTGCAGCACACCTGGGCTGGTGGAACTGAGAGAACTTTAACACATTCCATTAAATTATAGATATCAAGGCCGGGTGGCTGGTTAATACCATATTAATGGACTGTTACAGATATAGGAATGTTTGGCATAAAAAGTTCCTGCCAGCCAAACGTTTTGTTGCCTATTCTCTAAATCAACTGATAAAAGTGCAGTCTATAAGTTTACAGACTCAGCTGCTGCTCAATTCATCAGCCTCCCCCTACCCCATGCTCTGAAATGCCTGTCCTCTGTCCCAACAGAGTTCCACTCTACCTCTGGAAGCGACATCAGCACTTGGGGGCTTGTTTGCTGACTCTTCTTCTCCTGGAGTGTATTGTCCTCGGACTTAAGTAACTGTTTTCTTACTTGATGTGAGGGAAACTGTTACAGGGGCAACTCCCCCAAAACTAATGTGGGGGGCAAAAATCTAGTTCAAAGCTTAGGAAAAGACCAATTTCCAATTTCCTGACCAATCTGGCTGAGTTTGAAAGGAAGACCGATTCAAGGCTGGAGAAGACTGACAAAGACTTGCTGGCCGTTCTTCCTTCTGCTGCTTCAGAAGAGATAAAGAGTATCCAAGAAGCTGTCAAAAGTGGATTCACAGAAGATGAGGAAGCAGCGACCTGCTGAGTATATATACAAAAGTCATAGTTACGTAAAATTACATAAATCCACATTTATTTATCAAATTATCAAACATGAATCACCATTAACATATATAAACTGCTAAACTTAATGTTCAATGCATATTTCTCTTCTGATCTCTTCATATATATCTTTCAGTATGTTATTTTTTTCTTGATTAATAAACATATATTCGATTGAGATTTCATTTGTTGTTATCCCAGTGACTTTTAAAAAATACATTTACGTATCATGCCCATCAATCTGTAAGATGACACAACCTGTCAAATTCATACACTAAACAATAATCATGCTTTATTTTTATTTGACATATTATTAGTTAATAAAGTTGTGTGCAATAACATCTACTGACATCTACAGTCTTAGCAGTACTCTTTACCATGATAGTTTAATATGATTATCACAGGTGGTGATGTAATGTTGTCAGGTGCTAAAGTATACCAGAGGTATTATTGTCATTCTTGGGATTAAATGCAGATTAAATCTTCTAAAAGCATTCCAGGTGGTAACACACCAGACAGGAAGGTGGGACCATTGTGATCTTTGAGGATGAGTGACGACATCAAGCACTCCAGATGTGACTTCCTTTACAGGTTTACTGCTGGTCTCTTATGGACATCTGTGACTCACCTAAACCATCTTATTACCGCTCCTCCTAGATCATTATGTAGTTTTCAATTTTGCATTTGATCGTTTCTCGGCATCTCAAAACTACGATCATTTGTTAGTGAGTTACTAACACTTATATCCACCTAAAGGCAGCTTTATTGTAAAGTGTAAATCACTTCATCATTTATAAATAAGTTATTAATACATTTGAATTCAAACATTTGAAAGTGTAATTAGTTATTATCAAATATAAATGAGAAGAGTTGTACAATGGCATCATTTTATTTTAAGGAAGACATATTAGTGCTTTATCAAAGTCTTGTTAGTGGCTTAATAAAGAATTAGACTTTTCTAAATGGCTCATTTACCATGCATTAATCTTTATTCATTGTGACCTGTTAGTACATAACTGGACATCTGTTATTTGCAAATCATGAATAACTGTCTTATTAGTTGTTACACCTCACAATAAGCACTTTCATAGTACCTTTTTTTATGCAAGTTATTGAACATGAATCATCACCTTAATTAACATTGTATTAGTGTAGAATTGCCTAGTGTAGAATTTTAAATAAATAATTAGTGTAGAAAAGTTCCTAAGTGAGCGAGTTACAAGCAGAAGTGCAAAAATCTCCAGCAGAGTCATGGTGTGGGGGCAGCAATGACCGGGGTCAAAGAACAATCGACTGAAGTTGTAAAATCGAAGACACTGAAACCCTTCGCTATAGTTTGGCGGTCTGGCAGTCTGGGCATTTATCAAGGGGTTGCAGGGGTTGTATTTATCAAAACAGTAACAGGAAAAACGGACAAAGTCAATGTAGCAGCCAGTACAGTACCTGTACAGAACATTTACATTTAAGGCATTTAGCAGACACTCTTATCCAGAGCCACTTACAACCGTGCTTAGTGTTCCTCTGGATAATATTCCAGCTAGTACAGGAAGGTTAGAGCCTAAAACTCACCATGAGCTCAGACACTGCCCAAACAAGGGCCAGCGCTGATACCTAGAGAGAACAATACACACACATATATAAAGCAAAAAGAGAACTACCTGGCAACCCCAGCCCAGCGCTCATACCTATAGAGAAGAAAAGGTCATTATAAGTGCAACACAAGTACATAAACCTATAACTTACACCTTGACATCACTTATGTTGGCCACCTCTCCCAATGCCGACAGGCAAAGCTACAGGCTCTAAAGGAAGCAAATGTTTGGTAGACTACTTTGATGGTGTAGCCAAATAAGCGCTGTGGGACACAGGGTCACAGGTTACCTTTATCAATGACCGGTGGAGGCAGATATCCATCCCGCACATTAAGTTGCATAGACCCTTACAAGCATTTGATGATCAATGGCACAGAACGACTGCCTGATGTGACTGCTGAAGTGGTGATTGATTCTTTTTCCATTGACTATAAAAAGGCAGAAGTTCTACTACAACTTGTGTGTTATAGGGAGCAAGACGATAAGAAGGGAGTTGTAAGAACTGGACGAGAGAGGATAGTAATCCCAGCAGGCCAGACCCGAGAAGTCAAAAAAGGGACAGCCCCTTTTCTCACAAAACAGGAGGTCCTATTTTAGCCAGTAGAGACCTTTAAGTGGCCAGATGGAATTAGCATTGCAGAGACAGTTGTTTGTTTGCCTGCAAAAAGGACACTGGTCTAAGTCACGTATACTAGCAGCCACAATATTCTGCTTAGCCATTGCACAGTTCTGGGCCACCTGCAGAAAATTAAAGCAGTGTAGAGGCAAAACCAGTTGATGTTGAAATTCTTATTCAGTGACAGATTACTGCAAAGCAGAATAACGATGGCCAGAGAATGGAACAATTATCAACAATTATCAACAGACTGAAACACACCACCCCTGTAAGGTGTACATACACTTCTGTACCTAAACTCCTCCACAAAGAGCTCAAAGACTATTTAGAGGATCTACTAAACTAGGGGTGGATTAAACAGTCAAGGTCTCCATACTCATTCCCAGTGATGTGTGTGCGCAAGAAATATAGGAATTTACGACTGAGAGTGGATTATCGTGAGTTTAACCAGAAGTCCATTGCAGATTGACACCCCATTCTCAGCGTGCAAGACTCTGTCTGCACCCTGAACAGTCTCAGTGGTAGGGCATGGTTCTCTCTCCTCGATCAGGGCAAAGCCTATCATCAGGGCTTTCTAGAGGAAAACAGCAGACCCCTAACAGCCGTCATTACGCCATGGGGCTTAAATGAGTGGGTCCGGATGCCGGTTTTTCTTCAGCTCCAGTGGAGTTCCAACGCAGCATGGAGGAGTGCCTCTCTGGCCTGAGAGATGAGACTGGTCAGTCATACCTGAAATAAAATGAAGTTTCCGGGTAGGATAGTATCAAAAGAGGGTTACACCTGGGACCCGTCAGAGCTTTTCCAGGACAGGCATTGAAAAATTGAGAACCTGAGACAAACCTGAGACAGTGGTAAATGTGAGAAAACTACTTGGGTTCATCACCCATTATCGCCCATATCTCCCAAATTTTTCAAGAATTGCTCCTCCACTTATAGCCCACTGTCAGATGGGAAAACTTCCGTGAGTAAAAAAAAAATGTGGCAAAACAGTAAGTAGAGGTGGTGGGCAGCAGAAGAGAGGTGACATCAACTTCCATCCCGTCAGCCAGTCTCCTGGACACAGCAGCACCAAAAAGTCCTCTGTGAACTCATAGACTCTTTCCTCAAACGCCCTATCTTGGGCTAAACAGATTTTGAAAAGCCATTTATGCTTCACTGTGATGCCTCTCAAGAAGGACTTGGTGCAGTACTGTAACAAAGGCAGCAAGGGAAGTTGAAGGTAAAAGGTTATGGGTCGAGGACGCTCACTCCACCAGAGAAGAACTACCATCTTCATTTAGGAAATGTTTAGTTTCTGACCTTAAATTGGGCTATATGTGAGCAATTCAGGGAGTACTTATATTGTGCTCCTTCGTCTGGGGTCTATACAGACAACAACCCGCTAACACATATACTGACCGTGGCAAAACTGAATGCTACCACACATCAATAGGTGGCTGAATCGGCTGGTTAATTTTTTTAATCAAGTCATTTCATTCATTTCATTTATTTCAATCAAGTATCATCCAGGGAAGACCAATAGAGATGCAGGCGGCCTGTCACGCATGCCCATGGACATGGAACAGTACATCCTGTGCTCACAGGAAGTTCATCCCATGGTGATTGCCAAAGTTACACAGACACTTCAACTCGAGTCCCAGGAACACAATACATAGTTGTGCCCTCTTACAATTGCACAGATTCCCAGAGAAGACGTCCAAAAAGCCCAGGAACAAGACCCAGTCCTCAGCAAAGTGAAACAGTTTGTCCTGAAAAACCACTGGCAAACATTGCAAAGGAAAGATCAACACAATGAAATGGCATACTGGCTAGGGAGAAAAGCCGCCTGTATGTCAATAAAAACGGTATTCTGTATCGGCCTGCCACTCGAACCCAGCTAGTACTGCCTAATGGGGCACCTCAGAGTTGAGTGAACACTGAACCTAATCCGAGACAGATTCTATTTGCCACACATGCAGAAAGGCGCGGACCACTAGGTGACCAGGGTACGTAGTTGTTTGAAATGTAAACACACACACAAGCTAACTAGAGGACGCCTGGTCTTTATTGTAACCACTTATCCTTTCAAAATGGTGTCGACTGATTGTCTGCACCTGGAGCACTGTGTAGGAGGATATGAGTATATATTGGTCATAACAGACCACTTCACGCGCTTCACCCAAGCATTTGTATGTAATAATAAGTCCGCAAAAACTGCAGCTGAAAAGATTTTGAGACTTTATGCTGAGATTTGGCTTCCAACTAAACTCTACCATGACCAAGGGAAGGAATAAATTGTTTGCCAAGTTGCTAGAATATAGTGGTATCCAGGGTTCGCGCACAACACCTTTTCACCCTGACTATCTGGTTTTGGGCCTTGCCTGTCCTCTTAGTTTATGCCCTGGAATTGCCCTCTGTTGCCGCTGTACCATCCTTTAGATTAGCTGACAGTGCATTATTTTTTTGTCATTATTTACTAAAATTCTAAAAACAGATCCACAATGTTTAGTTACTTGGTCCGTCCTCAACTTGTAACTGAATTTCCTGATATTTCACTTGCCATTGTTTGTTTTATTTCAATGTCAGTTTATTTTTACAATACACAGAATGAAGCTGAAATTTTAAACTAATTATCACACGTATCATGTTAAAGGGGCTACGACTCAATCTT
Organism: Prochilodus magdalenae; assembly: GCA_024036415.1. Classification (NCBI taxonomy): domain Eukaryota; kingdom Metazoa; phylum Chordata; class Actinopteri; order Characiformes; family Prochilodontidae; genus Prochilodus; species Prochilodus magdalenae. The sequence goes on along the minus strand of JAMWET010003782.1, from coordinate 7,938 downwards.
TTGTAAGGAAGATCACATATCGTAAGTTAAAAGAATTACTAAACAACACACCACCATATGCATAGGTTTGGTAATGCTTAGGTTAGCAGCTCCCTTTAGCTCCTTTCTTGTGTTGGAGTAGAAGAGTTTAATGGCGAAGAAAAATGCTATGCCAGTTGTTTAAACCCAACATATACTGAACCAGTGTCTGCCACCAGTCTTTGATTATGAACTATATATTTAAAAATGATACTGTGTGTTTAAGAATTGATACAGCATCACAAAATATAATATTGCCATATAATAATATTTTCAGTCATTTCTTACACTCTTATTATAGTGTGGAAACCGTCACAACAATATATCATAGAATGTTTATAGTTTTATTATTTTACAGTTACATTTTTCAGTAATCTTTAGATATTTGGTTACAGTCATTCTTATTTACTGTATTTCATCTATCTCTCATTTTAAACCTTTGTGTGTTTGGCCTTTAGGTTTAACAGGTGAAGAAGCAGTAACCAAAATTTACAGGTGTTTGGAATGCTCGGTGTTCAAGATCATAAACGTGATGCGCAGATCCAAAACACACCTCATATCTATCCTGAAGAATAATGAGGTATGGGAAAACAGTAATATCACCTGGGTGGAGATTATATTGCTGTTTTGCAAATAAGGGATATCTTCATCTTGAGATTTTCATTTCTTGAGACTATAATAGGGGCACACGCCCAAAACACAAAGCAGATGTGGGTTATTGGCAAATCCACAGTTTGGAGCCTATGAGGCAACAGATCTGAAACATCTCGGAGAGAACATTTGGATGTGAATGGACCTACTGGAGGGGAAATAAGCAGAGAAGGTCATTTTGGCATGCACAGCATAGCATAAGAAAAAAAATCATGTATACAGTTGTAAGTCTGTGTGGCACTATGGAGTAGTTAAATACATGGAAATAGTAGCCCCCCATTTTTTTATGTCTAAGGTCGCTTTCATGGGATAAACTACTGTCAATGTCCATTTTACCATCTAACAGTATAATATATAGTTTCGCCAGTAGGGGGCGCTCGGTGCAAAATGCACCAGTGGCTGACGCTCTGACCAGCAGAAGCAGTCTGCCAGTACTGGGTGCAGCAGCTGGCAGCTAACCGAGTAGCTCCTGTAACCTGCTATTTTGTGTGTTTTGCAGGTAAGCTGGGTGATAAAATATATATTAGTGAGGGTTAACAGTAGTAGCGACTCATAAGTGCATTGTGTGGTGAAAATGGTGGACTCGTGTCCGAGGGGTTGTGGTAATGGGCGGCAGAGCCGTTTCAGGTCCTGTACGTTTAGCGATGGATGCTAAGCTAAATGCGAAAGTCAGGACTGGGTCTCATGCTAGCCCATGGAGCACACGTTGTCGTATACCTGTACCAGTACGGTTTAGTCAGCTGGGATTAAAGTCTGTATTAGCCATACAACTATTGTTTGGTTTAAAGTTGCACTATATCTTTTCGGTTTAGCGGAGGAAGTGTAAAAATGCTTTCTGTCTGTTCATTTCATTAAGATGGAATATAAAAGAAATATGCTAAAAAAGATATAATTTTAAAAATGGATGTAGTTTAAAAAATACAGTTCATAAGAGTACTGGGTTTGAAAGGGATTAAAAAACCGATTAAAATGGTTTGTTAAAAAAACACAAGAAAAACTGGAATCAAGAGTTTCACAATGATACTGGTTTATACAGCAAAAGGCATTCTGGTGATTTGGTGAAGCTCACAAGTTCAAGTGATGCATGTAGAAAAATAAAACTGTAGAAGTGTAGAGACACCAGTAATGTGATTATAATAAGGACTGTTTTTTAAGAACAACTGTTTTTCATTTATTTGGAGTTTACAATACAAGTGTATTGTGTCACTGTTTTGTTGTAAGTGTAAAGGGTGTGTCTGTGGTCAGTCTACTCAGTGACGCACAACCGTTACTACATACAAGATCTTCTGCGTTGTGTGTTTCTGTGGTCCACGATTTTGGTGAGGAGGAAAGATGAGACTGAGGCCAATGATGCTGGTGATGGCTGTTTACTGCTTTTCCGTGGTCTGGATGCAGAAAAAAAATAAAAACAGTCATTTTGTAGACAATGTGCACAGCGAATCTTTTCTCCGTGCATGCAGGCTGCGAGCTAGAACACACTTGCACACCAATATGCACGCTGGCTACAGCGCCCTCCTCCTCTCAGTTCGCAAGCCGCGCGTGCATGGAACACATGTCAGAAGTCTTCATCAGAAGTTTTCTGATGACTCTGCAGTAGTTGGGATGTATTCAGCTGGGGTGATGAGGATGAGTACAGGGCCACGGTGAACGACTTTTTGTTGCGTGGTGTGAGCTGAACCATCTGCAGCTTCAACGTGACAAAGACAAAGGAGCTTGGTGGTGGACCTGAGGAGGGACAAAGCACAGGTGACCCCTAAATTTCCATCCAAGGGGGTCAGTGTGGGACACACGGTGGAGGACTATAAATATCTGGTGTGTTCACATTGACAAATAAACTGGACTGGGGCTAAGAAACACTGACGCCCTCTACAGGAAGGGCCCAAAGTCGTCTCTCTATTTTCTGAGGCGTCTGAGGTCCTTCAAACATCTGCAAGGGACTATGCTAAAGGATCTTCTATGAGTCTGTGGTGGCGAGTGCAATCCTATACGCTGTTGCATGCTGGGGCAGCAGGCTGAGGGTGGCAGACGCCAACCGGCTTAATAAACTGATCCGCAAAAGCCAGTGATTGTGGGTGTGGAAGCTGGACTCGCTGATGGGCAGTGTCTGAGAGGAGGACGCTGTCTAAGCTGCAGACCATCATGGATAACGGCTCCCATCCTCTCTATCACACAGTGGATGAGACACAGGAGCGCATTCAGTGCAAAGGACTCATCCAGCCAAAATGCACTACAGAAACGTCAAACAGGAGGTCATTCCTACCTGTGAGACTATCAGACTTTATAACTCCCTCCCTTAGAGCACGCCACCATTCACATGTACAGTAATAACAGTAAATCAATAATTTAATTATGTGCGACAGCTCAAAAAACGTGCAATAATTTTTCTGACTACTGAAACACTTACTGCTGTTTAACAGTATATCTGTACTTATTATTATAGCCACAGCAGCCACTTTACTTTTTATTTTATCTTTTTTTATTGTATTATAAGACTTTATATATGTGTAAATATTGCAAAAATTTCTCTTTTGTGTTATTGCAAATTTCTCTTTTGTTGCTCAGAAAAAACTCAGAAAATAAAACACTTTCCTCCAGGTACTTTCACTTTGTAATTACGCTCAATACGCTCTTAAAAACAGTTTTATAAAATCTCAAATAACCACAATACTGTATTAAAATAACTTTTAGGCTTTCATAAAAACCTATTACAAAACAAAAAAATGACGTCCGCATTTCCCTGTGTTTCTTACAGTGACAGTACATGTTTTACGCTTAAGAAAGCCATACCCATAAAATACTGCAGCAACGTATCAGGATTTGGTGGAATTCATTAAAAATAGGATCACACTACATGTTCCCCTTTTAACTGGGTTTACATAAGACAGAAGAAGTCGGCGGCCAGTACTGGGAGCAGCAGCTGGCAGCTAACACGCCGAGTGGGCTCCTGTAACCTGCTGTTTTCTGTGTTTTTGCAGTGCATAAGCAAAATAAAATATGTTGCACCAGAGATGAGTTTGGCCCATAATTTTCAGGAGTGTAACATCTGAAATGGTACATTTTGTACTGTAAGATATTAACAATAAAAATCTTAATAAAAAACAATACAATCGGACCTGTAAATAGTGTCATGAATGTTTATATTGCAGTACTTCCTGATTTCTATTTTAAATTATTTTAAATTTTTACTTATTACTTTTTTAAGCTTTTAATAAGTGATGACCATAAACTCCACTTTAGAATATGGATAATGCAGTAAACCTGATGCTACATAGAACCATGTAGGAATTACTTGCTGCCCAATTCTACACTAATAAAATGTAAATTAAAGTGATGATTCATGTTCAGTACTATAAAAAAATGCTTATTGTGAGGTCAACAACTAATCAGACAGTTATTTATGATTTGCACGTAACAGATGTCCAGTTATCTACTAACTTGTCTTCCATAAAAAATAAAATGATACCATTGTACAACTCTTCTCAGATAATAACTCCTTTAACTCCCACTTTCAAATGTTTAAATTTAAATGTATTAAATAACTCATTTAGAAATGATGAAGTGATTTTAAAGCTATCTTTTTAGTGTATATACGTGTTAGTAACTCATTAACAAAGTACATTTTTTTTGTGCTGTGAAGAAAACATCAAATCAAACAGGATCAGCAATTGCAAAAAATCGAAAAAACTATAATCTGGTGAGCAGGTAATAAGTTTAATGAGATGGTTTAGGCGAGTCACAGATGTCCATAAGAGACCAGCGTAAAACCAGTAAAGGAAGTCACACTAATGGAGTGCTGTCCTTAAGACGTTGTCACTCACTGTCATAGATCACAATGGTGCCATCATGTCTGGTGTGTTTACCACCTGGAACACTTTTTAGAAGATTGCATTTAATCCCAAGAATGACATTAATACCTCTGTGTACTTTAGCAACTAACAATATAAAATCACCACCTGTGATAATCATATGAAACTATCATGGTAAAGAGTATTGCTAAGACTGTAGATGTCAGTAGATGTTATTGCTTTATTATTGTTAACATAAAAACTTAGTGGTTGAATTATGACATGTGTGATGGGTCACCCTCAGAGTATGTCCCAAATGACAATAAAGGATGATTATTTTTTATAGTATGAATTTGACAGGTTATGTAATCTTTTACAGATTGGTGGCAATGATGCATAAAATGTATTCTTCAAAAGTCCATAACACTGATGAAGACAAATGAAAATCTCATTCGAATATATGTTTATTAATCAAGAAAAAAAAATAACATACTGGCTGAAAGATATATTTTGAAGAGATCAGAAGAGAAATATGCATTAAACATTAAGTTTTAGCAGTTTATATATATGGTAATGGTGATTCACGTTTGATAATTTGATAAATGTTGAACACCAATGAATCATTGTCATCAACATCAGTGTAATTTTGACATTACGTAACAATGACTTTTGTATATATACTCAGTAGTATTCTGCTTCCTCATCTTCTGTGAATCCACCTTTGACAGCTGCTTGGATGCTCTTCATCTCTTCTGGAGCAGCAGCGGGAAGGATGGCCAACAACTCCTTATCAATCTTCTCCAGTCTGGAATCAGTCTTCCTTTCAAACTCGTCTTTGTTCTTGAGGACTAGGCGTAAAATGCTCCTCTGAGCTTCATCACAGGAGTTTCTGTAACAGCAGACGCTCCTGTTCAAAATTCAGGTTTTGTCTTGTCCATGACCATAAGCTTCCCCAGTGAACTGACACGATCCATGAGATACTTATCTGATATTTCTGTGTAGGTTGCTGAGATCATGTGGACGAGGCTGGCGATGTTAGAGGCCTGAAACGCTTGACTGTAGAGCAGGTCCTTGGAGAAGAGCTTTGAGTTGTAGGACAGTGATTGAGTCTTCTCAGACGTGGAAACAAAATCTTTGAGAGTTTTGCTCAGGCTGGTTTTCACAATGTTGGACACCATCTGGAAAAAGCGCACCATCTTCTCCCACTGCTCCTTCACTCTCCCCATGGCATCCATTCCTTTCACTAGCATTTGTATGGTGGTGTTGAAGTCTATCTCTTTGAGTTCACAGTTTTCTCATGGGTGGACCAGGATGTCATTCAGTTTCCTTTTGGTTTTTCTCCATGTTCTCTACACTCTTCTCGTAGACATCTCTGGTTTGCCTTCATTTGGGCTCGGCTCTGCTCTACACGGAACCTGGCGTTCTCTGTTGCCTTTTCTGAAGCACTCTCTTCCCACTTTTACTTTCTTGCTTTATACAACATGCTTGGGAGTCCAGGGAGGGAGATATGTTTTCGTGACGTCTTTATGCCTCTTGCAGTCAAATGTGTCGCAGCTGGATTCAGACCCTTCAGGTTTCCTGAATTTTCCTTGATCGACTCTCCGTTTGTTTTTTTGCTTCCATATCCACAATTTACCCATCCCGGTGCATCAAGTTTTGCCAGCTGTCCACATATGTTGGATCAGACCTCTTCCACCACCATCAATACTTAGCAGCACTCCACATTCTCTTGGTTTGCATTTCTTGGGACATTTTTCTACCAGCTGCGATTGATTTCTTCGAGTGGAATCTTGTTGTTTTATAGACAATCTGCCTTCTTTAGTATTAGATTATGGCTCTTCCTCGCCACATCATACAAGTCCTTCCAATGTCAATGATTGTTACTTTGCACACACTGCTGACATACCCTTCTGTCCACTTTAGGATTTCTAGCAGCTTTGCTGTAGAAATATTTCATTTCATTCAACTCCATCTGCCTTTGTGCCTTTTACATCTCTCCACGTCTCCTGCGATTGTTTGTTTGAAGCATTACACATTTGAACCACTGGCTGAGTCACAGACAGAGCTCGTCAGTTCCACTGACTAGAACAGTGAAACTCTCTCCGTTAATCCAGCAACCACACAAGATCCATGGGCCACCCATGGGTTCCATCCACTGGGCAATTCTGAACATCCATTGCTTGATTTAGTAGGTTTTCCACGTGCTATCCCTCTAGTTTACCTCATATAAACCAACACCAGAGTTTTTAACTGCTCTCCTTCTTAGAGCGTCATTTTACCACCATAGCCAGCTTCTTCTGAATGTCCTGTTTCCTATCGTTTTATACTCCTCCTCTACCATGTTATTCTTCTTGATTGATCCCTTCCAGCTCGCACTCCGTCCATATAACAGTCGCTCTGCCATTTACCCACATATGCTTCCAGCAGCTCTCTGGATAATATTAACTCGACATCAGTGAACCGCTTTTCTGTTGTATCAGAGGCCCAGCCATGTAGCCAGTACTAGTCTAACCCCTGTCAAATGACACACGATCTCCCCATACCCCATCGAATATTCTCCAAGCTGCGTCTCAGAAAAGGTGGGCCTTACAACACCCACTTCATCATTACCGTCCCATTTGGAACAGAATCTTCCACAGCTGGTCTTCAGTGTTAGTTCCCTGAGAAACAGCCTACCTGGTGTGGAGGCGAATCTGATTCCATGTTCTTGTGTGGGCTTCATTTCATGACCACACGAGCCAGAGTTACACATCGCGGTTGCAGTCAAGACAGGCCCGAAAATGAATCTGGTAATCTGATTGAACTTGTAGCCGTCCTTGAGGTGGATGTTTTTGGTTAGAGAAATCTGTTTTGAGGAAGATGAACACCAGTTTTCTCCCATTATGGCTATGGAGAGAGGTGCAGGAGTCAGGTATTCTCCCAGTTGGCATAAGGCTTGCATCACAAGCTGTTTGGTTTCCCTCATCTCTTCATCTGAAGTGCGGCTTTGACAGGTCTTGGCATCTTCTCCATTGTTCGTGGTTGTCCACCATGTCTAAAACAGCTGGTTTTCATTTTGTTAGTGCAAGCTGCTACTGTGTGCACGTTGATTTAAAGACTTGTGGCCTGCAATACACAATGCTAATGACACCATTGGAGGACTCACACTACAGATTTTATGTGCAGTGTTCACACCTCTTTAACCACCCTATTTTTTTTTTGTTTGTTTTTTTTGGCAGTGGATGCTCTTCGTCTCCTTAATTTAGTCCCAACCTGTTTCTCAATTCATCACCAGCATTTATGCTCACCCACATTTCGCTCATTATACTTATCCCTGTTGGCTTTCTCGTTTGAGCTACTCTCTGGCTATCAACTCTCCTTTTTGTTTATAATTGACATTCTCTTGCTATTCTTTCTGAGAACCTTGGTTACCCGGTTCGCAGCTGTACATTGTTGACATACTCCCGTGTGTGTGTCTGATGCAGTTGGGAGTGCATGTTAACCT